>CM039618.1:55368174-55888605 GCA_022457205.1 Saccharum spontaneum
TAAGGTTACGCTGCATCAATATGTCTGGTAATTGGAATATGTACTGACAAAACTTCATTTGTTTTTTTTGTGCAGGAACGTCAACAAACAGGTGCAGCGCTGGATGATGATGAGGATAGGAAGCAGCAGTGGGACGAAGATTTTTTTGCCATGTTGACAGAAGATGATGACGACGATATTGCATTGATATATGGTATGTATTATGAGTATGCCTTGCACCTTGACAAGTACTACAATAGGGCAGCTTACAGGGTGCCAAAGATGAGTGGGTTGGAATGGGTAGAACGTAAGTTAGCCAATGAAACATCCTGCTATAACATGTTTAGAATGACCCCAGAAATGTTCTATAGTTTGCATAATATGTTATCAACTGAGTATGGCCCGAGAGACACAAAGAAATCTACCTCTATTGAGGCTTTAGGGATGTTCCTCTGGATTGTAGGTGCTCCACAGTCAGTTAGGCAAGCTGAGGATAGATTTGAGAGATTACTAGGCACCGTGCACTCAATGTTCTATAGAGTGCTCAAGTGTGTGTCTAGTATGCGGACGATGTCATTAAACCTAGGGACCCAAATTTTACAACAAGACATCGAAGGGTGATGAACCCTCGGTTCTATCCTGAATTCAAGGACTGCATAGGAGCTATCGATGGCACTCACATACCTTGTGTAGTGTCTGCTGATAAGTTCGTACAACACTTGTGTCGCAAGGGCCTGACAACACAGAATGTCATGGCTGCATGTGACTTTGATATGGTTTTTACATTTGTCCTTGCGGGATGGCCTGGCTCTGCTCATGACATGAGAGTATTCGATGATGTCATGACTACATGGAAGGATGACTTCCCTCACCCACCCGAAGGTAGTCACCTAACTGTTAGTACATTTGACATATCTAATATCAGAATTTAACACTTACAGGTACGTACTACTGTAGGGAAGTTCTATGTCGTGGACTCTGGGTACGCAAACCGTCCAGGATACCTGGCTCCGTACAAGGGAACCATGTACCATATTCAAGGCTTCCAAAACGTCGCAAATCCACGAGGTAAAAAGGAGATATTCAATTTTGCCCATTCATCGCTTAGAATGTCATTGAAAGGGCATTTGGAGTTTTGAAAATGAAGTGGCGCATATTGTTGCACATCCCTTGCTATCCTGCTACAACGCAAACCAAGATTATAGTTGCTTGTAAGGCTTTGCATAACTTCATAAGATTGAGTGGCATCAACGATGTTGACTTTGGCCTGGTAGATCAAAATGCTTCGTATGTGCTACCAGAGGCCTCGTTTGATCAGCCTGAAACGGTTGATGCCCCTGATAGCGAGGATCGTGCACAGATGAATGAGTTTCGTGATTATATTGCTGAGCACCTGTACAATAGGTTGTGAGGACTTGTATTTTAGATTTATTTGCTGAGAACTTCAAATAATGTTGCTTGTCGAGGACTTCAATTTTAGAATTATTTGCTGAGAAGTTGCAATATTGTTGTTTGCGGATTGTAATAATCTGTGCATCTGTTCGTGTTTACGAACTGTTTTTCATTTCATACAGTACTAATTTACATTTTTGAATACTTGTAATAATTTGTGCGCTGAAGAAGTGTATGTTTTTGACTGAGGACTTGTAATACCTCTTGTGAGGAAGGAAGTATGTGCTGTGTGTGTCATATGCAAAAATTGTACAGGGATGCATTAGCATGCATGGGACATGCAAATCTGTGAGTAAATAGGGGCAGTTCTGTCTTTGAACAAGCTCATTTATTGCAATGCAAAGAGTTGGAATGCTGAGTTAGAAAAATTTAGGGTGAAAACTTTCTAACCTCCAGTGGTTTGAAAAATTTGGGTTAGAAAAACTTGCAATCTAAATAAGGGCTCAGTCTAGAAACAGAAATCGAACAGACGACTGATGGCAAAACAGTAGTAGTAGGTTCTTTAGCTAGCTATATAGCAGAAGACATCTCTCTGGTCTCTAAGCGGCACGACTGATCAAGGGATGAAAACGGAACAGAAATATTCCGAATCGACCGTTTTCGTTTTCTATATTATGAACCATTTTTTAACATGAAAAATTGTCAGTTTTAATTGGTTTTACAACCATTTTCAATCATTTTTTGTACTCTTTAATTGCTAAATGTAGAAATATCCCGAACCGACCGTTTTCGTTTTTCCATATCGTAAGTCCGTTTTCGACCGTTTTCATCCTTCTCCAGTCATCAGTGACTGATGACTGGAGCTCAGGATCCGCCGATGGGGATGGCGCACTCGGGCGGGAACTCGTGCGGGAACCGCCTCCGGTCTGCGCAGTAGTCGTACACCATGCATGTAGTTCATGCGCGCCCAGCTGAGCGTCATCCAGCTCCACCAGTCCATCCTTTGCGCCATCCACGCCGGCGCCCTCCGCCGCCGCGGCCCGCCACCCAGCACCACCATCGTCGGGCACCGTGCTCACCCGCCACCACCACCTCCCTCCTCCTCCCACACGCAGGCGTTCGTGACGTTGTACCGGCGGTAGGTGGCGACGAAGGGCGCGGAGGCCCAGTCGGTCCTGACGCGCCCGCCCTGCGTGGCCCAGTCCTCGGCGTCCCAGATGCTGGCGAACACCCGCACCGGCTGCCGCGCCGGGAACGGCACCCCCGCCGCGGCGTTGTTGGCGAACACCCGGATCGGGACGCCGTCGACGTAGAGGACGATGTTGTGCGGGTTCCACAGGATGGTGTAGGTGTGGAAGGCACGCGTGGGGTCGAACCACAGCGCGAACTGCTGCTCCCGCTCCCCTCGCCCGTCGCTGAAGATGTTGGTGTGCAGCAGGTACGGCTCCCCGCTCGCGTTCCCCAGGAACTCGAAGTCTACCTCGTCGTGCCTCGCGCCGCCCGTGCAGATCTGCGATGCGGCATGCTTGCTTGTTAGACCAACGACGACAACGCCCTTTGTTGAGTAGAAATAAACCACGGACGCTTGGATACTTTTGCCTGTAAATTTGTATTGTATGTGTATATATACAGTAAAGAAAATGCAGAATGTACTCCGTATCTAGCGAGTACTAGTGCTGAGTAGGAACAGTGTTCCCCATTCGTGCAGTGGGAGTTTTCTTCTAGTAGTGGGATCCACGGCTCTTTTGAGTTGATGAGCCTCATCACAGAACAGCAGGAGCGCGCACGCATATGCACGGAGACGTGCACATGCTGTAGTGTACACGCAGTAACTGTAGCAACACATCTATATACAGCTTTTGCTTTGTTAGACCAACGAGCTTTTTTGAGACATATATATACGAACGCTTTGATACTTTTGCTTGTAAATTGTAAAGAAAAATGCAGAATGTATCTAGCGAGTACACTAGTAGTGGCATTTAAAAAAAATCCAGTAGTGGGATCCACGGCTCTTTTGAGTTGATGAGCCACGATACAGAACACCAGGAACACTGGCATGATGCATGGAGACGTGCACATACTGTAGTGTACACGCAGTAACTGTAGCAACACATCTGTCTGGCTGGCTAGTAGCTACATCGCTCTGTTCGTCACAAATGCCCAGTGGCGGACCCAGCCTGAAAATAGAGGTAGGGCGAACTTAAACTACAAAACTTTGACTAAAATTGACAACATAGATATCAGACTACTCAAAACCCCCTATATTTCTTTCTTTCTTTTACCCTCTCTTTCTCTTGCGCATATACTAATATACACTCTAATTTAGTCAACCTTTTTTTAAATAAACTACAATCTCTTACCGTCTACATCGCTATACAGGTAGGCTGCAATCCCGGAATTCAGTTTTCCTGTGAATGACTACAATCTGAACACCACTCAATTCACGCTCCAATCCGAACAACCTTTTTACTCAGTCAATTCAACAAGCACCTAGAGAGCACCATCACCAACCAAGTACGGGGAGATTGGGAGAGATGAAAGATGACGCACCTTTTCTAGAAGGACCACACACCAACACACGGGCAGAAGGATGGGGGCTCCAGGGCGCCGGCCGCCGCTGGGTGCGGGGTGTTGGGAAGCGGGAGCGAGGCTCCGAGTCTCCGAGAGAGAAGGAGAGGGGGGCTTCTGCTTGGTGCTTGCTGCAGTCCGTGACTGCTTCTGATTGCGCTCTGGCCTCCCCAAATGTGAAACAAGGCCCATGTAATGTAATAGGCGAACAGCCCAAAACGCCAGAAGCCCACCCCGTCCGTTTACCGCTGCGGTCGCTGCCGCTCTCGTCTTCAACCTCTCAACTCGTCGAGCGGTCGCTTGAGCGTCGGTGATCTGAAAGTCCGAGGGGGGCAGGGACGCCGCCGGGGTGTCAGGTCCGGCCGGAGGGGAGGTAGGGCGGCCGCCCGACCTCGCCCTATAGGTCGGTCCGCCTATGCAAATGCCAATTGAATTCACCAATTACTGCCAGCATTCACGCACCCCCAGCCGTGCAAAACTCCACCGCGGCGACGGTGAACTTGAACCACGCAACCACCCGATCTGCCAAGCCGCGGCGCCGATCTTGTTTAGCTCAGGCTCAAGTCTGAACTCTCAAGTGCAGCATACAGATACAGGCAAGCGAGAAATGCGCGACGCCAACTATCCAGAGGCCAGAGCATTTTCCTTCACCTGCTTGCCTGATCATCAAAGCAGTAATCCTTTTTCCACCCCAAGACCAAAAGTCACTCCCAGGAAGCCAAGTGTCAGACACATGGAGGCATGGAGCGCTGCGCTGCTGCCCCAAGACTCCAAGAGTCTCACTGACTGAGCTATCTCAGGTCGTTTTGAACGAGATGCATGGCGAACCTTAGCTTAGCCGAGCAATTTCCACAGGCCAATGGAGGATACGGGGGGGTCAGAGTGCAGGAATGGACGGACTCACATAGAATGAGGTGATGGTGCCGGCGGACTCGCCGGGGACGAGCATCATCTCGAGGTCGAACCTGCCGAAGAGGTAGCGCTGCTTGGACTGCAGCCGCGCGCCCGTCCGCTCGTCCAGGGACAGCTCCACGGTCCGCCCGCCGTCGCTGGAACCGCGCATTGCCCGCGCCCCACACCACGTCGAAGTCCCGGCGGAAGTTGTGGCCGCCGCCAGCCGCCGCCGCCGTCGCCACGGACAGGGCGACGGAGAGGATGGCGACGGCCAGCAGCCGGCGTGTTCGGCCACTAGAAGCGCTCATGCCTGGAACGCCGCAGCGGCAGCCGGAAGGAACAGACCAGTGCAGGCCTGAGAGGAGGGAGTGTGATGGATGGATGGATGTGAGCAGCCCGTGGTGAACTGAGGACAGAAGAACAGGGTGGGGGGAGGAAGGAGACGGACCACGCAGGAGAAAGGTGGTGGTGTCAGGTGTGTCTTGTTTGTTCTTCGTGGGGAAGAGAGAGGACAGAGACGGTGACTGTGAGGCTATCCGCACTCATGGTCCTCTATATTCATCATCTATACGTCCTAGTCAGCAAGATTCTCTCCTCTATACTTAATTCTCCCGCACCCATCCATCCTCTATATCATCCTCTATCCACTCTATCTACTGTGGGATCCACTTGTCACTTTATCTAAATATATCCATGAGTGATCTAGTTTTGAAGGATTTATTGAGACGAATTTAATGGTGCAATCAAAATTTAATTTGGATTTTTGGTTTGTGAGTTATAACATTTTTTTCCTTGGTTTAGCTAATAGGGCCCGCCATTGCGCACTATAGAGTAAACACTGTACTACTCTAAATATAGAGTAAGAGAAAGGATAGAATATCGTTTTAGAGTATCTAGTGCAGCAGTTTTTACTCTATATTCATACTCTAAAGCTTTAGAGTATCATTTAGAGTATGCCACTGCAGACAGTCTGAGTCTGTGAGACGGGAAAATACAAGACACGCAGGGCGCCCGTTGGATTTGAGGGCACGTAGCCGGGGGCGCTTTCGCCAAATGCCAGGACGAGCCGGCATGCGCGCTCTTTTCTGCGGCAAGGCTTTCCTGTGGCCCAACAACGGCGTGGACCGCAGCAAACTGATCCCGTCCCGCGCCATGGGAATCGTACGACGTCGAGCGACACACGACGGGGCACACAACAGAAGGTTGCCAATGGGGCGACACAAAGGTGGGATGGTCCCCGGCAGCACGACGTGGCAGCTTAAACTGGCCTGGCCGCGGTCCGCGGCGCCGGCGCCTGCGACGTGAGGCGAGACGCTGCGTGCTCCGTGACAATTCATGGCACGACGCAGGGGGAGCGCAGGCGGGACCTGGAGGCTCGTGCTCCTTCCTGTCCTTGCGTTGCCGTGGACATGGGATGGGATCGATGGGCGATGGGCGATGGCCGGTGGGAGATACCGGACGCGATCATGGAACCGTCTCTGCCCGGCCTCACATAGTCACACGGGCTGTGCCAGACGGTCCTTCAGAATTTTCGTCTCTGTGCATCGCTCCTCGCTCACAGCCTCACAGTCACAGGCTTGAGGCCTCTCGCACGGTCCCATCTCCAACAACGATGCCCGCGCGCCACACTCCCGTGTCCGCCCATCTCTTCCTACTCGTCCCCGCTTCCTTCTCCTCCCCACACCGCACCATCTGCCCGCCATCATGGCCGCTCCACCGAGCTGGGGAACCTCTACGATGGATGCTCTAGCATTCAGGCGGGAGGAGCTTCGTGTGATGCCACCCTGCCGGCAAGTTGCCCACGCTGCTCTCGCACCTACGAGCTCCACACTGCCGCGAGCTCCATGCGCTGCCACCGACCTCCACGCCGGCGTCGAGCTCCACAATGACGAGTCTCCATTCGTCCGAGCAACAAGGTGACATTGCGCTGAAAAGCACATGTTGCAAGCGTATGTTTCAAGTGTTTTAGATGTTTCAAAGGTATATTGCAAGTGTTTTATATTGATGTTGCAAAAGTAGATCAATATGTTGCACATGTTGAAATGGCTATACACGTATGTTTCAAGTGTTTGTTCCAAATATTTCATCTGTTTTCAGACGTATGCTGCAATTATTTCATTTGGATATTGCAAAACTAGATCGGGATGTTGCATGCATGTATGTATTTTTATGCATATGTTACCAGTGTTTCATCTTGATGTTTGCATATGTTTGCAATGGCTGCACATATGTTTCAAGTTTTTTCTGGTGTTTTTGCAAGTGTTTTAAACGTATGTTGCAAGAGTTTCAACTGTTTCGGACATATGTTGCAAGTGTTTCATCTGTATGTTGCAAAAGTAGATCGGGTGTTGCACATGTTGCAATGGGACCCACCTATCGCTGCCGCCTGCTGCAATTGCTGGGGCGCCATCGTGGGTCACTGTGCGGGCGCCTGAGGCTGGCAAACGCATCCGCAACGCGGCATCCACAGGCAGGCTGACAGGGACCCACGTGGGTTCCTACATATGGGCGTGGTGGTCAGGCAAAATGGAGCGAGCACGATGGTAGGGCCGTACGTAGCGTGGGGTCCACGTAGTGGGGCGCTCGAAAATAGGCGGCCTAGGCTTTTTCATGTGTGGCACGACCTTCCGTGTGAAGGACCGGAGGGGTCTGATATTTTGGAGCGGCTCCAGACGTCCTGGCGCTGAGTAATTCGATGATGGGTTAGTTTATTAACATGCGTGTGAAGGGTTACTCTGCTTTAATTTTAAATTTTCCTGGTCAATGTCTTCTTTTGTAGACATTGAGTTACCGTGGAGGGTTTTTTTGTTAGCCAAATACCAATATAATAGATTGGTCCAATTTACCCATAATTTTAATGTGTATCTTCTCCTTGTAAAAGATGTGGTTTAGATTTATATATTTTCGGATAGGGTACCTATGTTGAAAATTTTCTGGATAGTTTACATTCTTTTTATAATGAAGATTAAACTATCAGATGTGTGAACTCTCATTTGGTTCGATTTCTAGCCGTGGAATCTGCTCATTGTGAGACGTATTTGAGATTGTATCTTGAATCTTGGTTTAAGAGGAGTCTTACATCTTACATGTAAGATCACGGATAACGGATGGCTCATATAGCACGACGTGTAAATCGAATGGTTGTTAGTAAGATCACGTATTATAGAGGGCTCATATAGCACAATATATAGATCCAACGGTTATTATAGATGGAGAGCCCCTCAGAAAAACTCGCTCTTTTATAGGGGTGTGATGAAAAGTGTACTTACTCTTTCGGGATGAAGGAAGTACCCATCTTCAATTTCTTTTCTTTTTATTTGTGTTTGTGCGCGCTTTATGTTGTGCTGACAGTTAAGCAGTCTCATAAATTTCCTTGTTAAAGATAGCTCCTAATGAACAGGACATGTAAACAAACACGATACGTGCATGGCCCATATATGACTAGACGTACCTAATCCCATTCATATGCTTGCTCCTAATCCACCGCCTCATCATCGAGCATACTGGTTCCCCTTTTCGTTCCAACTGCGGCTAGATAGACTCGATCTTCTTCTAACAGCCTAACACCATCCACCACTAGTTCCTAGCTAGTAGTTCCTACGACCAATGCAATCTGTTGGCTAGCTTTATTCTGCCAGCAGTTTCATCATATCATGCCTGGCAGCTAGCCAACTGAAATTTGCATGCAGCAATGCGTGCATGCGTGCGTTTGAGCCAGAGCCTCGCACACGGCTCTCTCTCACCCGCTTCCGCTGTGTACAAGCAAAAACAGCTGACGTCCTGACCCGAACGCACCCGCCGAACAATCGTTGCCGCCCGCGGTCCCGTGTGCCGCCGTTGTGCGTGCACCGCGCGGCACTTCGTTGGACGCTTGCATCACAGGTGGGGGCTTGTCGGCTACTGGATAGCCGATAGGGGACCTATCGGCAACTGGTGGACCGACAGGACCCTGTCGGCCTTCCAGTTGCCGATAGGCCACGATCGACCCATCCTCTCTGGTCCAACCATCCGGCCGGAAGCATCGATCCGGCGGGCTATAAATACCGCGGCTCCATCGCCTCTTGGTCGCACCACCATCCTTTGATCGATCACAGAGACGAACTGAAGTCTGAACTCTGAACCGATCCAGCGAGCTACGTCCGCCGGTCCCATGAAGACGTTGGTTCTGGCGGCGGCGGCGGTGGTCCTGCTCCTCCTGCTGCACGGGGAAGTTGTCGCGAGCGCCGCCGGTGGCAACTTCTACCAGGACGTGGACATAACCTGGGGCGACGGCCGGGGCAAGATCCTGAACAACGGACGCTGTCCATGGACCGGTCCTCGGGCTTGGGGTTCCAGTCCAAGGCTCAGTACCTCTACGGGCGCTTCGACATGCAGCTGAAACTCATCCCAGGCGACTCCGCGGGCACCGTCACCACCTTCTACCTCTCCTCGCAGGGCAGCGCGCACGACGAGATCGACTTCGAGTTCCTCGGGAACGTCTCCGGCGAGCCCTACACGGTGCACACCAACGTGTACAGCCAGGGGAAAGGCGGGCGGGAGCAGCAGTTCCGGATGTGGTTCGACCCCACCGCGGACTTCCACGCCTACTCCGTCCTCTGGAACCCCGCCCACATCGTCTTCTACGTCGACGGCGTCCCCATCCGCGAGTTCCGCCGCCGCAACGACGGCGCCGTGCCGTTCCCGACGTCGCAGCCGATGCGGGTGTACGCCAGCCTGTGGGACGTGGAGGAGTGGGCCACGCAGGGCGGGCGTGTCAAGACGGACTGGTCCAAAGCGCCCTTCGTCGTCTCGTACCGGGGGTACGCCGCCGATGGGTGCACCGCGCCCGACGCCGCCGCGTGCGCGAGGTCTAATGGCGCGTGGATGTCGCAGGAGCTCGATAGCACCGCGCTGGAGCAGCTGCGGAGGGCGCAGGTAAGTTACATGATCTACAACTACTGCACCGACAAGTATCGGTTCCCGCAGGGACCGCCGCCCGAGTGCTCGTCGCCGGCCAAGTAGAGTATAGAATCGTATACGATTCGATCGATCGATCGGTTGGTTGGTTACATTGTTATACGGCATAAAAAGTTCGGCGGATATACCTCTACGTAGACGCCATGCATGTCTTTGTCATGATGTATGTACGTGCAGTGTACATGTACATAAATATATAGTTTAACGGGAAGAATTGCTGTGTTACACCGACCTTATGACTTTGTTGGACTGACTGCGCCAAGCCGTCAACACGGCAACGTTCGTTTGTCTCAAAAGGAGCTTTTAAAGATGCCGGAAACATATGGACGTTCGTTTGTCAACAAGGTGCACCGCCGCCGTTTGCCCTGACATTCCGAAGGCACTCTTGGTCGCACCACCGCCGCCGTTTGGGCCGGCCGTTGCCTCGTTTGGGCTCAGTGGGCTGAATGCCAACCAAATGTCCAAGCATGCGTATAGCCCATTCTCGCTTCCATCTGGACCGGGCTGCATCCCCGTCTAACGACGATGTGGCCTACTCTGAACGCCGATTTGGCCCGTCAACACGGCAGCGGCGAGCGGCGGAGCTAAGCGGTGGCGACGGCTGAAAATAGAGAAGAAAAAGAAAAAGAACGGCAGCGTGCTCGGCTCTTTATAGGGGTCACCAACGGCGCTAGAAGGTGCGCGCGATCGAGGTGGCGACCAAGCGCTCGCGAGAATGGCCTGGAAGCGGCCCAGCGGCTCGCCGGTGCCCATGCTGCTCGGTGCCCGGCGGTGATTCGTCGGGTACTGTAGCTCCCCCTATTTTTCAATTAAAACTGTTTTTGTCAAATTACTCCCAAAATCATGTAGCAACTTGAAAAACTCCCAAAGTATGAAATCTTTAGAATTTCAAGATATACAAGTTTTGTATTGAACACTTTTCCAAATTCGAACTCAATTTTGAAATTTGAATTTAAAATCAAAAGGGGACACTTTTCGAAAATTTGGTAATTTAGAAATTACTTTCAATTTTATATTGAAACTTCAAAAACTCTAAACACTAAAGTTGTACATCTAGCCAAGACCTACAACTTTGATATTCAAACCATTTCCAAATTCTGCCTCCATTTTGAAATTTGACTTTGGGGATGAAAAGGGGTCAAATTTTAAATTTGCTTCTTTTCAAAATTGCTTCACATTTTACACTAAAACTTTGAAAACTCAAAACACCAAAGTTGTAGCCCTTGGAAAGATCTACAAACTTGGTTTTAAACTTTTTCCCAAATTTTGCTTAGATTTTGAATTATTTCAAAAGGGGTAAAAATAGGGTTTTGGATTTTACGGTTTCCGGAAGAATTTCAAATTGAAACTTGTTGCTACTTTAATTGGTGATTATTAGTGATCAAACCATCACCCAAGTGTATCATTGGGTCAAGTATGACATAGTTGACCAAATGCCACTCTTGGTTGACCAATTTAACTTTTGAAAATCTTTTAATAATTCCCCAAATTGAATTCAAATTCGAATCGGAAAACTCACGACAAGTTTTGTATTCCAATTCAAACTCAAACTTGGAGCTTCATTTTATATGTTGTACTTGAGTTCATACCCTACACTTGGCACTAGTGTGTAACACAGTCACACACCTCAAATTACGCAGGGCATAAACTAAGCATTTGCGGTGACATTCGAAATTAGGGTTTTTGGTTCGAGTCACACCACTGAGAGCACATCCAACCTAAAAAGCACATGTTGAAAAGCACATGTTGTAAGCGTATGTTTCAAGTGTTTCAAATGTTTCAAAGGTATATTGCAAGTGTTTTATATTGATGTTGCAAAAGTAGATCAAGATGTTGCACATGTTGAAATGGCTATACACGTATGTTTCAAGTGTATGTTCCAAATGTTTCATCTGTTTCAGACGTATGCTGCGATTATTTCATTTGGATATTGCAAAACTAGATCGGGATGTTGCATGCATGTGAGTATTTTTATACGTATGTTACAAGTGTTCCATCTTGATGTTTGCAATGGCTGCACACATGTTTCAAGTTTTTTCTGGTGTTTTTGCAAGTGTTTTAAACGTATGTTGTAAGAGTTTTAACTGTTTCGGACATATGTTCCAAGTGTTTAATCTGGATGTTGCAAAAGTAGATTGGGTGTTGCACATGTTGCAATGGGACCCACCTATCGCTGCCGCTTGCTGCAATTGCTGGGGCACCATCGTGGGTCACTGTGCGGGCGCCTGAGGCTGGCAAACGCATTCGCGACGCGGCATCCACAGGCGGGCTGACAAGGACCCACGTGGGTTCCTACATGTGGGCGTGGTGGTTAGGTAAAATGGAGCGAGCACGATGGTAGGGCGGTACCCAGCGTGGGGTCCACACAATGGGGCGCTCGAAAATAGGCGGCCTAGGCTTTTTCATGTGTGGCACGGCCTTCCGTGTGAAGGACCGGAGGGGTTCGATATTTTGGAGCGGCTCCATACGTCCTGGCGCTGAGTAATTCGATGATGGGTTAGTTTATTAACATGCGTGTGAAGGGTTACTCTGCTTTAATTTTAAATTTTCCTGGTCAATGTCTTCTTTTGTAGACATTGAGTTACCGTGGAGGGTTTTTTTGTTAGCCAAATACCAATGTAATATATTGGTCCAATTTACCCATAATTTTAATGTGTATCTTCTCCTTGTAAAAGATGTGGTTTAGATTTATATATTTTGGGATAGGGTACCTATGTTGAAAATTTTCTGGATAGTTTACATTCTTTTTATAATGAAGATTAAACTACCAGATGTGTGAACTCTCATTTGGTTCAATTTCTAGCCGTGGAATCTGCTCACCCAAATCCAGGTTCTCAAGTTGACACTAGTCCTTGTCTTTTTTGGAATTATTTGAGTATTTAATGCCGCTATTCTTTTACTAGTAGATTCGACAACTGAGCTGTCTACGATGACTTCATCAATCTCAAGGCATGGTAGCTTGGTCTTTGGATGGTGATCGTCATAGGGCTGTTAATATCGAAATATGTTAGCTCAATCTTTCTAAGATCCTCATAGGGCTATAGTGACTTTGACAATCTTGAGATTCACTATGATTTAGTCTTTTAAAGATGCTTATGGGGCAACGGTAACTTCGTCAATCTTGAGACCTACTAGCTTAGCCTTTCGGAGATAGGGCCTGATTGGTTGATATCCAAATTTTCATTGCCAAAACTTGGGCAAGCCAAAATTTTGCCCTCTATTTGGTTGGTTTCCAAAATTTATCAATACCTCACAGCCAATTTGTCAAATATGTGGCAAATATTTTTGTCAAACTTTTGGCAACTTTTGGTTGCCAAATCATTGGCTTGGTAAATTTTAGAAGCCATCGAAGCAGGCCCATAGTTATATGGGCAGGGTTTATGTATGTATGCTTATATGGTGAGGGTGCGTATGTGCTTATTATAAACATTTGCATCTACGCTGTGTCTCCTTACTTTCCATAAAAAAGACGCATGCTCGGTAGTTGGATATTTTTTGAGGTAAATGTAGACTTTTTTGGTAGTCAGACTCAACTTTTTTAACAATGTCTACAGCTACAGCTGGAGCGCTAGCTGTTATTTCTTATCCAAGTCGTGTGTACGTTGTGTGTGATACACAGTCAGATGATTCTGAAAGACAGTAACAGGTCTAATATATATGACCTGCATCCGATGCGGCTGATGACCGTCTCTGACCAGAAATACTGCTACAGTATATCACAGTGCGTTTGTGGCGCATTCAGATGGTTGAAAGGCTAGACCGCTGGAGTCATTCGAAGAGACGATAAAAATAGATACATCAATTGATGTACAGTGCTGCGCAAGGGAACAAGAAGCAGCGAATTGGGATCAATTCATCTCTTGGGCAGCGTTTGGTTTCCAAAAATTTTGCAAAAGAACAGTAGATTCCTTGTCACATCGAATCTTTGGATGCATGTATAAAACATTAAATATAGATAAAAAAAAATAAAACTAATTACACAGTTTAGACGAAATTGACGAGACGAATCTTTTAAATCTAATTAGACCATAATTAGACACTAATTACCAAATAACAACAAAAATGCTACAGTATCGTTTTGCCAAAAATTTTGGCAACTAAACAAGCCCTTGGACTGGGATGCATGGTGCATGTGTACGATGCAAATATGCATGTTACACTGTACTGTGATTGGTACAATGGTACTCCTTCCTTACAGCCTCCATCCAAAGAAGAGTGCACTTCTACTTTGGGACCAAATCATTTTAAAAAAAAAGTTTAACTAAATTTATAGCCCATCGTTTATGCTCCTAGCTAAATAATTGTACTATAAAAATATATTTCGTAGTTAATTCGATCATGCCTTTCAACATCATATATAGATGTCAGTAATTTTTATACATTTATTCAAACATGGAATTATTCGATATTTTAAGAAAACTAGCGGAGATGCACGCGCGACACGCACGTATTTATTTAAAAAATATTTTATAGTAAAGGTGTAACAAAGAAGTTTTAAGAAATCAATTCTTACATTTGAGCTCATAGTTCTTGATTGAACCTAGCATGTTACTAATTCTTTTGAAAAGTCTTTGTGAAAAAAGCTATGTTTATAATGTAAATAAGGTCCAATTAGTTGGAAAACTAGGAATATATATTAATTTCAATTGATTTAGCTGTAAACAATTATATTTGGTGAAAAGTTGTTTAACTTTTTTGTATTGAAGTAGGCCAAAGAGTCCCGGCTTAAAAAACCTTTGACAGCTTGCGACGCGCACGCGTATAAAAAATCCTTCTTAATAGATGAATATGGCAATAGTTTATGCGCAAAAAGAAGAGAATATGGCAATATTTATTAGCCAATAGCCTTATTAAATCAAGCCATTTAGTGAAGGATCTGGGTCAAAAATGTGTTTGAATTCTTCATGAATGATCTAATATATAATAATACACACAACAATAGCCACATATATCAAACGCACGAGTATGTGTCCATTCTACAACAGTATTCTTATCTACCCGATTATAGTTGAAGCATTATTTTTCTTTTCTTTCTAACTCTACTGCACATCTAAGGCTCAAGTGAGCTCGTAAACTTTACTTTACAATGGATCCCCTATCCACAGGGCTTGGCACCTTCCTGGCTAGGGCTTCGCCATCGTCGAAGCAACAATCATTGTCGACAACGAAGAACGATAAGCAATAGATAAAGGTATATGTATATGTATATTGATAGGTTCGATTGTGTGTTGTTAATTGACCATCACCCTTTATGTTTATAGGACGTCTAGTCTTCTCAGGTAAGGACGGCTGGTCTTCCCTGGTACAAAATTTCTATAGTGCAAAAAGAGTTGGAGCTGACGTATCCTTGCTAATCACGATCGGCCAACTACGTGAACACCTTGCTATCCAAATATGCATGCATACGTGTACTAAAAATCCTTCTCGGACTCCTGGTTTCTTTTCTAATCACCGTATCCATGCAAAAACCTGTCCACCGGCCAGCTTGATCTCTTGATTAGATATGGAAAAAGAATTAACTATTCCATAATGAGCCGGACTCACCAGCTCTGCAATCCGATAAGACAGTTGAAGCATTATTTTTTCTTGTGAGACGTATTTGAGATTGTATCTTGAATCTTGTTTTAAGAGGAGTCTTACATCTTATACATATAAGATCACGGATGACGGAGAGCTCATATAGCACGACGTGTTTTATAGAGGAATAGTAAGATCATGTATTACAGAGGGCTCATATAACACGATATATACATCCAACGGTTACTATAGATGGAGAGCTATCTCAGAAAAACTCGCTCTTTTATAGGGGTGTGATGTGATGAAAAGTGTACTTACTCTTTCGGGATGAAGGAAGTATCCATCTTCAATTTCTTTTCTTTTTATTTGTGTTTGTGCGCGCTTTATGTTGTGCTGACAATTAAGCAGTCCCATAAATTTCCTTGCTAAAGATAGCTCATAATGAGCAAGACATGTAAACTAACACGATACGTGCATGGCCCATATAAAACTAGACTACCTAATCCCAACCATATGCTTGCTCCTAATCCGCTGCCTCATCATGCAGCATACTGGTTCCCCTTTTCGTTCCAACTGCGGCTAGATAGACTCGATCTTCTTCTTCTTTTTCACGAGCGTGTCATGCTGACACGTGTTTCATTAAGCGGAAGTGGAGTGTCAAATGTTATAATGTTCCTCGGCAATCTTAGAATTACTTAGGAATGGCGGAACCCCGACAAGGGCCAAAGAAGTGTAGCAAGCTAATTTACATGAAAACTAACAGCCTAACACCCTCCACCACTAGTTCCTAGCTAGTAGTTCCTACGACCAATGCAATCTGTTGGCTAGCTTTATTCTGCCAGCAGTTTCATCATATCATGCCTGGCAGCTAGCCAGCTGAAATTTGCATGCAGCAATGCGTGCATGCGTGCGTTTGAGCCAGAGCCTCGCACACGGCTCTCTCTCACCCGCTTCCGCTGTGTACAAGCAAAAACAGCAGACGTCCTGACCCGAACGCACCCGCCGAACAATCGTTGCCGCCCGCGGTCCCGTGTGCCGCCGTTGTGCGTGCACCGCGCGGCACTTCGTTGGACGCTTGCATCACAGGTGGGGGCTTGTCGGCTACTGGATAGCCGATAGGGGACCTATCGGCAACTGGTGGACCGACAGGACCCTGTCGGCCTTCCAGTTGCCGATAGGCCACGATCGACCCATCCTCTCTGGTCCAACCATCCGGCCGGAAGCATCGATCCGGCGGGCTATAAATACCGCGGCTCCATCGCCTCTTGGTCGCACCACCATCCTTTGATCGATCACAGAGACGAACTGAAGTCTGAACTCTGAACCGATCCAGCGAGCTACGTCCGCCGGTCCCATGAAGACGTTGGTTCTGGCGGCGGCGGCGGTGGTGCTGCTCCTCCTGCTGCACGGGGAAGTTGTCGCGAGCGCCGCCGGTGGCAACTTCTACCAGGACGTGGACATAACCTGGGGCGACGGCCGGGGCAAGATCCTGAACAACGGACGCTGTCCATGGACCGGTCCTCGGGCTTGGGGTTCCAGTCCAAGGCTCAGTACCTCTACGGGCGCTTCGACATGCAGCTGAAACTCATCCCAGGCGACTCCGCGGGCACCGTCACCACCTTCTACCTCTCCTCGCAGGGCAGCGCGCACGACGAGATCGACTTCGAGTTCCTCGGGAACGTCTCCGGCGAGCCCTACACGGTGCACACCAACGTGTACAGCCAGGGGAAAGGCGGGCGGGAGCAGCAGTTCCGGATGTGGTTCGACCCCACCGCGGACTTCCACGCCTACTCCGTCCTCTGGAACCCCGCCCACATCGTCTTCTACGTCGACGGCGTCCCCATCCGCGAGTTCCGCCGCCGCAACGACGGCGCCGTGCCGTTCCCGACGTCGCAGCCGATGTGGGTGTACGCCAGCCTGTGGGACGCGGAGGAGTGGGCCACGCAGGGCGGGCGTGTCAAGACGGACTGGTCCAAAGCGCCCTTCGTCGTCTCGTACCGGGGGTACGCCGCCGATGGGTGCACCGCGCCCGACGCCGCCGCGTGCGCGAGGTCTAATGGCGCGTGGATGTCGCAGGAGCTCGATAGCACCGCGCTGGAGCAGCTGCGGAGGGCGCAGGTAAGTTACATGATCTACAACTACTGCACCGACAAGTATCGGTTCCCGCAGGGACCGCCGCCCGAGTGCTCGTCGCCGGCCAAGTAGAGTATAGAATCGTATACGATTCGATCGATCGATCGGTTGGTTGGTTACATTGTTATACGGCATAAAAAGTTCGGCGGATATACCTCTACGTAGACGCCATGCATGTCTTTGTCATGATGTATGTACGTGCAGTGTACATGTACATAAATATATAGTTTAACGGGAAGAATTGCTGTGTTACACCTACCTTATGACTTTGTTGGACTGACTGCGCCAAGCCGTCAACACGGCAACGTTCGTTTGTCTCAAAAGGAGCTTTTAAAGATGCCGGAAACATATGGACGTTCGTTTGTCAACAAGGTGCACCGCCGCCGTTTGCCCTGAAATTCCGAAGGCACTCTTGGTCGCACCACCGCCGCCGTTTGGGCTGGCCGTTGCCTCGTTTGGGCTCAGTGGGCTGAATGCCAACCAAATGTCCACGCATGCGTATAGTATAGCCCATTCTCGCTTCCATCTGGACCGGGATGCATCCCCGTCTAACGACGATGTGGCCTACTCTGAACGCCGATCTGGCCCGTCAGAAGCAGGAGGAAGTGAGCAAGATGCCCGCAGAATAGAAAGAGACTGTAGTCTATTTATATGCTACTCCGAGCCTGCAGAAACAATGTTCCCCTGAAACAAGACCATTTGCCGTATCATGGGCACATTTGCGAGTTGCTATGTCACGCAAGGTGATGAAGCACGAAAAGTTTAATTTAGCTAGCTA
This sequence comes from Saccharum spontaneum, assembly GCA_022457205.1. Taxonomy (NCBI): domain Eukaryota; kingdom Viridiplantae; phylum Streptophyta; class Magnoliopsida; order Poales; family Poaceae; genus Saccharum; species Saccharum spontaneum. The sequence goes on from CM039618.1 coordinate 55,386,392, forward strand.
TGTACAAGGCGCCACGCTGCCTAGTGATTCAGGGCCTAGCATTTCACCTGGAAACAACGGTCTTGCATTGATTCCTGACTGTAGGTCAGACCCCGTTTGGCTGTGCTAATAAGCCGGCTGGAAAATACTGTTGACTGATTTATTGTGAGAGAAAAATATTGTTCCAACTAAAAAAACAACCTGAAAAAGATGGATTATAAGCCGGATGAACAAGGCCAGAAGAAAGAGGCTCTGTTGGTGCTCTTGCAGAAACGCCTCACTCAACTGTCACCTCTTCCGTTGTGCTTGTGCTAGGTGACATTGTTTCACTGCACTTTTCTTGCAGAATGAACTTTGAGCCGTTGACATTTTTTGTCTGAGCCTCTGCCCTCTGAGGCACAGACCGAATCATTTCTTGAGGCCACTGGAAAAGATCAGGTCCATCTGATATCATGAAAATTATCTCAACTAGTAGCACAATAAAATTGGCACATACAGAGAGCACGCACCTGCAGAGTGGGGTCATATGAACATAGTTCAGCAGAGAGCCGGTGCTCCGGGGCCTTGTTTAGATGCATCTTTTTCACTCTCTCCATCACATCAATCTTTGGATCCATGCATGAAGTAGTAAATGTAAGTAAAAAAATAACTAATTACACAGTTTAGTTGGAAATTACGAGATGAATCTTTTGAGCATAGTTGGTCCACGATTGGACAATATTTGACAAATAAGACGAAAGTGATACTATTCGTCGGGTTCAAAATATTTACGATCTAAACGTGGCCTGGACTCTGGAGTCAGTCAAGCTCAGCCATTCTGAGCGCTGACTATTTATTTATTGTACAATGTAGCAGCATGAGCATCCTGTATTCTTCTGCAAGTGTTCAAGGAATAATGGCGATTTCGTTTCTATTTAGCCTTATTTAGTTTGTGGGTGAAAAGTTTTTAGGTGTCACATCGGATGTTTTATGGGATATCGAAAGGGGTGTTCGGATACTAATAAAAAAACTAATTACATAACTCGCCTGGAAACCGCGAGACCAATTTATTAAGCCTAATTAATCTGTCATTAACACATATATGTTATTGTAGCAATTATGGCTAATCATGGACTAATTAGGCTTAAAAGATTCGTCTCGCGGTTTCCATGCAAACTGTACAATTAGTTTTTTTATCTACATTTAATGCTCTATGCATGTGTCCAACCATTCGATGCGATGGGGTGAAAAGTTTTTGGGCAGGAACTAAACAGAGCCTTAGTTAGCATATGTTCATAAGGGCTGTAAATCGTTGACCACATACATACCAACTGAAATTACTGAATGTTTAAATGGAAATGTACTAGAATCAGTGAATAGTTGCAGGTTATCTAATCTACCAAGGAAAAAGATGGTTCTGAATTCTGACCTTGAGTTGCTGAATTAAAATCCAAAGTACAAATAAATGGCCATACCCCATGATTCTTTTTTCCTTTTTTTACAAAGTAAACCTGTAGACACAATTCAACACTATCATGTCCTGGCGTCAGTGGATGGCAACGGCAACACCTAACTAGCGGTGAAATTTGCTAACCAAGGCCAGACAATCAAACAAGCAGTGAAATTTGCTAACCAACAAGACCAGAATTGGACTAGAGTTTTCCAAACTCAAGAGCTAGGAACCATTTTTTTAAATCGAGCTAGAAACCAAATTAGTATTGTGTTGATTGGGGTGCGCCAGGCCTAGCCAGCAGTGAAAGGGCTGGACTAACGCTTGAGGGCCCAATGGCCAGCCATTAATGGCCCCTCCCCCACAAAAATTTCTTAATACTGAAGTGGGCACATAGCCCACATACCAGATATTAAACTGATAAGAACAGATACTATACTTTATCAGAGCCAAAAGGCCGAGAAAGGTATGAGTTGCTCTGGCGCCGTGTCCCTTGTTTTGTAGCTCCCTCCCTCTGCGCATCGCTCTCGGTAGCCAATGTGGTACTAACGTTTTGCAACTTCTTCCAGCAAACGCACGCAACGGCTACGACAGACGCCGCGTAGAGTGACCGGCTGTTGAATGCTGACTCGTGCTGCAGCTGGACAGGGTGATCGGCACAGCGAGATGCCCGACGAACGGATTCGACGACGACGAATGCTTTTCTTGCAGAACGAATGTTCATACAAAAAAAAAAGAAACAACTTTTGTTCACGGGTTTGCTAGTAGCGATAGGAGGTGGCTGCGGCCTAGCGGTGCCATCTCTTTTCGTCTTCCTCCTCACCATGGCGTACATCCTCAAGGCACGAAAGGCCAAGAAACTGAAAGCTCTATTCTTCAGGCAGAACCGAGGATCGTTACTACAACAGCTCGTTGATGGAGTGATTGCCGAAAGAATGACCTTCAGCTTGGCTGTGCCCGAGAAGGCAACAGACCATTTCGACAGGACCCGCAAGCTCTCGATGGTTTCACAAACGAGGTTGTCATCCTCTTCCAGATGAACCATCGGAATGTCGTGAGGTTATATGGATGCTTGTCTCTCGGGACACGAGTTCCGCTAGCTGCTGGTTAATGAGTTGATATCAAATGAGACTCTCTGTGATCATCTCCATGTCCGAGCCTCCGAGGCCCGAGATCCTTACCATGAGTTGATAAACTAAGGATAGCTCTTGAAGCAATCAAGCATCGATGATTCCATCGACGACATACCAAATTTTAACATAAAGTTTCTCTATATTCTAGAAACTGAAATCTCGCTCCGTAACATCTTGTTTTTTATGCCAGGTTTATTGGATAGTAAAACACCGAATATTTTAGTTTTGAAAAAGCACCGAATATTTTGGAACTTTTTGTATGAATGTGTGTTTGCTTGCAAACAAAATTTCAGCACACAGTTTTCTTTCTAAAAGTATTTCAAAAACTTTCAAAAACCATGGTACGGAGGGGTATATTTGTTTGCACTGTTTGACTGTTATCTCTAGAGATGGAGTGTGTCCCAGTATAGTCAGAACAAAGTTTCCTAGAACGAGTAACATATTCCATTTTGATAATGCATCTTAAGACAACCAATATAAACTTGTTCTATTGTGGACGTTATATTTTCGTCTAGTGTGACTGCATTTACACAAACAAAGTATGGCATAAATCTAAATTAAAGATGAGAAAGAGGAATCTGTGTATTGTGAGGATCGGCCTAGACACTTCGTACCTTTGATCTGAATCGTGTTTACACTACATTTGAAACAAATGTGACACAATGTTCCACTTCCCGTTTGGGAACAAAAATTTCTGAAATGTGAGACGAGGCCGTATTAAGACATTCAGTTTTCTTCTTTTTTTTTGGGTGCTGTTCTCATTATTTTGTGTCTCCAAATAACTTTTTCTTCTCTCTCTCTGGGGTCTCGGCTAAGCCCCATTCATCTCTGGTGTATTTATCTCAGGCCTTTCTCGGCGGAACTTTCTTAGAGCCTGTTTAGTTTGCAAAAAGCAAACCAAAAAAGTGCTACAATATCTGTCACATCGAATCTTACGGCATATGCATGGAGTACTAAATATAGGCGAAAGAAAAACTAATTACACAATTTGATTGTAAATCACGAGACAAATCTTTTGAGCCTAATTAGTCCATGATTAGACACAAATTGTCAAATAAAACGAAAAATACTACAGTAACCCTTAGCATGATGGTCCGTTTGGCATCCACGGTCCACCAAGCGTCGACAGCGACGACCTAGGGCCTCTGTATATGGGCCGAGTGAGTTTGCGCGGGAAAACAAAGCAAATCATCGATATATTACATGGAGATTCCACGAGCACCTGTCGGCGGCATCCTGTCCTCGTGCAGCAGGCGCAGCCCCTCCAATTTGTTCGTGACCCCTTCCCTTCCCCCCCCTATGCTGGCAAAGCGCTAGGGCGAAGGCGAGGGCATGGTCCTGACGCCTGGCCTCGGGTCCATTCATCCAGTGCTCCCCGGGCTGCCGCCTACCACCACACGATCCACAGTGTGATTTGTTTGTAACAGCCCGTGGCCGATCGATCGTGACTCATGAGGCGTGAAGAACGCAGCGCTCCCGACTGCTAACGAACTCCGATGGATACAGATGCATACCCCGGGCCCACTGTTCAGCAGTTTAATCTACTGGGCCAGTGATCAGCTAGTCACTTCATCGCCTCACATTTCAACATCAGCTCCTGCAGGCGTGTTAAGGCGCGCCAGCCAGTTACTGGATAGCTCGATCAGGCCCGGTCCTGTCAATTTGGTGACATGGAGCGGAGCTATAAAGATGGGCCCTCTAATATAGCTATAATATAGCAACAACGATGTTTATAATCCATAAAAAGAATATTCTTACCAAACAAATCATAAATGTTACCTTTTACCATCTCTACCATTGTATCAACTCTTCTATGCATTTCTTCATTTCTCTTGTCTCACTGCCAAATGTTTGCTTTCTAGAAACATCAGGCCACTGAAATTTTAGAACAATTAGCAAGTAATTTACCAAAATTTTGCCGTGCTAGATTCAACATTAAAATCAACAGAGTTATTACATTACATAGTTGAGAAATTGAGATAACAATTATTCACTAAATAGTGTAAGGTCACACACTGCCCTAGCTGCAGCGTGTGCACAAGCGTCTCAAATCTTGTGTTCCAAAGAATAGAAATTGAAGGAAAAAGCAAATTAAACATTGATAAATATATGAAATTGGGATCAACAAAAGGATTAGGAGCGATTGGGCAAACATACGTACCTGAATGGGAAGTCTGAAACACCTCACGTATGGACTCGTCACTCGCATCGTCCGTAATCACGTGGCTGCGGCCGGCTGTCAGCGAGGTCGCGAATCGCGACGAGGCCGCAATGGAGCTGCGAGGGCACAGCAATACGGCTTCACGAACACTGGATGTAGCGGACGGCTTTAGGCTTCCCTTCTCACGCACGGAGTTGGGCCCCTTGGGATTAAGGGCCCAGTGCAGGGGCACAGCTCGAACCCCCAGGGCCACGCCTGAGCTTGATGCCCACCATGGCACTAAACTATAGCGCGTCTAGTAGAGTCTACTGGGGAAGCAACAAAGATTATAGATAGGGACGCGCGCAGGGTGGTGGGTGGGGGCACAACCCCCCTCCCTAAGCAGATTGCATAGCCTGAATAAGGGAGATCAGGTCATGCTCAGCCTTGATCTCCCCGCTCCAAATAGCCAAGTGGCAGCCAGGCCTGCGGCGAGCACGCGAACTTCATGGTGAGGACGGTGCCCATGCTCGTGAGAGGACGGTTGGGGCTGAGGGGGTGATGGGATAGATTGTTAGCGAGTTCGGGGGTGAGGGTGAAAGGAGATCTTGTCGCTCTTATCCACCGTGCCATTGTCCTTGAGGGAACTAAGCTTTGGTGAGGCCTTTTCGGTTGTCCGACGCAAATCCGTGCAAGACGCCCAATGTACGCAGACTTCGGCTGGACAAGATGGAGCATCTGGGACTGTGGTCCCAATGTATGCGTGCTCGCGGCGTCCCCTAACAATTTCGATGGATCTGGAGGCGCTGGAGGCTGGACGCCACCCACCCATCGCCTCCTTAGCCCCCTCTTCACCCACCGCCACCAGGCTTAGCATCCTCTTCCAGTTGCCTCGCCTTTGCTCGGGTTTGGCCAAGACAAGTGAAAAGCTTCTCACCAAAGAATACTACCCTAACGGCAATGGCGCGGTGGCTAATAAGGTCGAAGAGGTCGCCGTTCACCCCTGCCCCAGAGCTCACTAACCATCACCCCCAACCCCCTCTCAGAGCCCTGAGCATGGGCAACACCCTCACCGTGACCTCTGGCGAGGTCGGCGGAGGCCTGGTCGTCACCTACCTCGTTGGAGCGGTCTGCAGAGGCGTCATTATGAGATTTGCATTCATAGCCAAGCAGAAGAACAACTTCCTCAAGCTCCTAACAGGGGATATGGCTTGTGACCGGAAGATTTCGAAGCCGTCCTAGAGGCCACCTGGCTTGTGCGGGCAGAGAAGGATGCCTGGCAAGCTGAGATGCACAAGACAGCTTACAAGCGGTCGGAGCACGCCACGCTTCACTATCACTGCTCGTCGTCGCCCCTGCCCCTAGCCGTGCACCGAGCTCACCCTAGTTGTACAGCAATCGCGGGGTGGCGGGTGGGGGCACAACCCCCTCCCTAAGCAAATTGCATAGCCTGAAAAAGGGAGTTCTTCTCATACGAATCATGTTTACACACTCTACACCATTATAGTTGTAAATTAAGTCAAAATTCCTTTGGCACTCCTCATCCATCTTGCTGAATGACCCATAAGTGAGTTGAGGTCGTGAACATTTTAATCCTAGTAAAAAGGAATGCATACATAGCCATGATAAGAGCAGCAGCCCGAGCAAAAAGCAAGTGTCTCTTCTCTTGCAAATCCATCTAGACAAAGCAACACAATTGCCAAGACTGAGTTACTACCAAAACAAGAAAATCAGAATTTTTCTCTAAACAAAATGAGGACAAACATTTAGTGGAAGAGACATATGCTTAAGATCTGGACAAACTATCATAGACATGGACAAATGCTCAGATTTTAATTGGCATCATCATAGACTTGGACATATGCTTAGATTGAAATTGCCATCATCATAGACTTGCACATAAGCTCAGAAAGTACCACATACATCTTTGTCGCAATATTTTAAAAAACTTATTGACAATTTTGGTGTTGAGCCATTTGTTTCGAGGTAATACTTATTTTGAACTAATATTATTTAAAACTACTATATTCGTACACGTTGACTTGACCGAAACCAAGTATTAACTTTAAGGAGAACTACTCACAGCCGTTGATTCCTTTCTGGGAAATGTCTTGCTATTGGATACGGACCAGATATTATAATTCATATAATATCATTCATCTAAATTTGGATTTTTAACCCCTAAATCTGGAATATTCTCCAGAACTTAGAATATTTGTCTTGTGAAGATCAAACATTTTTTTCTGTATCTAACATTGTCCCTGCTGAATAAAAGAAAAAAAACGTGCTATCTTCACAAAAGAATATTCTTCAATGGAATTTTATCTAAATATATACACCTACGTTAGATCTTGTTTTGGAGCATTTATTATGTGAAATACAAGGATGAATGTTTGTCCTATAAGAAATATACTAAATTAAATTCCTGTTGCATCCTTGTATTTTAATAATAGATTTGTGTGTTCTATCTACCGTCATAGTGTCTTCGCACTCCTCCATATCTCTTATGTGATTGGAAGTCACGTATTTGAGCTCATACGAGTTAGACAACGTCTGTCTAGTGATAGAATGAAGTACGATTTCAAAATATGTCAAATGACGGTATGAAGTTTGATTTTAAAATGTATTTTTTTAAACCACTAGCAAGAAAATCGCCGGGCATATATTAATAGAGAAGGAGAGCAACATACAAAAACATACAACAAATAAAACAAAAACACTCACGATGTCGCGGCAACTTGCCACTACCACAACAAAAAGCAAACCGCTAAACCTCCAAAGCACCGGCAGGCAAACACCACCAAGCACGTCGTAAAGAAACAAGCGAAGAGTTTGAGGGAGGGGGAGCTCTCAATAGCGATGCCTCCAAGAAGGGAAGCGGCATTCACAATTGCCGCCAACGCCAAGCAGAGAACTGAGGTTTTTCAACCAAACTCTTAGGAGACAAGAGACCTCACGACAATGCCTCCAACGAGGATTGTGGCACCAAGGCGTCACCATTGCCGGCCACGACTCAGAGTCGGGCAGGGCATTAGCCCGAAAGTCCTCCATCTCCAAAACCACACCCAAGCACCACGCAGGAAGTCGCCGCTAGCAGGAGATCGCTGCCATGCCGACCATGTCGCCGAAAAGGACCGCATCCATCCCGCTCGGCACCGATCACCACACTTGTTCCTACGCAACGGCAAGGAGCTCCACCAACACCATTGCACATTGCCAACCAGTAGTCTTCAAGACATGTCGCAAGCAACTCTGCTTGGGCTGCCGTCTGCAAAAGGCCGCCTTCCATCCTTCGACGGTGTGGCAACAAGGTGGAAACAAACATGCGTAGCCAGTCATCACCGCGCCGATCCGTGGACCGCAGCAAAATGTATTTGAATATTGATGATTTCGTTGAATACATCTTTAAACCACAAGGCAACTGTGAGACAACCTATTAGCAGAAAGGACGCGTGGAACTCCTCTAAGCGGGCGCTTTCATGACGTGTGTACAGGCAGAGACGAAATGTTTTCATTACCCGTTGAAACATCTACTAATTTGCTAGGAACAGTCATCATCATTAAATAAAAGTTTAAAAGCCAAATCATACGTCGCTTGGGCTTGGGTGTGATCCTCTGAGGTCAACTTGGCTCCGACCACGTGGAAGCTATAGGCACCCTACGATATGCACCCATAGCTGGCGAACACAAACGGAGAAACTAGGGCGTGTTTGATATGCGGACCGTTGGTGCCAGAGCACAATCGCGAAAAAAAAATATGTGGCATGTTGGTCTGGATGCATGCGTAGGCTACAACAGCGCTTGTTTGATTGCTTGGGTCTACCAGCGAGCTCGGCCCGCTGGATGCAAAACGCACTCTCTCACCTGGCTCTCACGAAACGAAGTTAGCGTTCGTTTTTTTGGTGGCCCGACTAGCTTGAGCTCTAAAGGGTGAGTTCGAGTCACCTCCGAACCCGTGTCTCTCACCCACCGCTCCATTTCTTCCACAACCGAGCCGACCGCTCCCGTCTCTTTGACCATCGCTCCCGTGTCTCTCACCACCGAGCTAGCCGTGCACGGGTGTGCGCGCACGCGCGTGGTGCCTCCGCCACCGCGCTGAGCCGGCCACGCATGCGTGTGAGGTGCGCGAGGCCGTGTCTGCCGCCGCAGCGCTGGAGCAGCAACAATAGCAGCAGCCGTGGCACAAAGCAGAGGGCGCAAGGATTGGTGGCTGGACGGGCACGCTGCCCCGCCTGGGCGTCGCTGGTGCCAGGCCCTTCACGCGCGCTGTCGCGTGCCTCGCCGTCCTCCGTCAGCCACGCCTCGCGCCTCCAGGTGGTTGCCGCCCACACCCGGGTCAACACCACCGGGTGCTATTGCTCCGCAGCGCTAGCCCTGGCGCTTGCCCTCGCTGATTTGTGCACCGTGGTGCTGCCCCGGCCACCTACTGCTAGCGTCGCTTGTGGTGGCAACGGGGAGTGCCGGGTGGCCCTAGCCGCATGGGAGGAAACCGGCGCGGCTGTGGCCGGAGCTCGCCCCTGCCGGTGTACATGCAGTCCCAGCTGCCGTCCCGCCGGTGTCGCGAGGCCTAGGTGGGCGCGTCCGTGTTCGCCATGCCGCTCGCCCTACATGAGTTCGATGAAATGGCAATGACAATGTTTAAGGGTAACGTTATCATGTTCTAAGTCCAGGGTCATCACACTCTTCTGTACATGCAAACAGACACGTTCTTACCTGGGCTTGGCTTCGTAGCAACATGCAACGGAACATAGGCGGTTGTTCCATTTGGACCGGACTCTAGCTGGCGACAGCCAGGCCTGCCGGCAAGGCTGACCGAATTCAAACGCGCCTTAGCGGTCCAAGACCAAAGGTTCACGTTGCCTTTTTCTTTCTGTTCTCGTAATTTTTGTGCCCCCGTAAAGAAAAGAAAATGTTTTCCATCTCTCTGGGCTAAGCCTCGGTTCCAGTTCTCGGCGGAACTTCTTCGCATGATGGTCCGTTATGGGCCAGGTGGGCTGTCGTCCACGGTCCACCAAGCGTTGACAGCGACGACCTAGGGCCTCCATATATGGGCCAAGTGAGATTCCACGAGCACCTGTCGGCGGCATCCTGTTGACTGTTGAGCACTTGTGCTCCTGCAGTCGTGGCCGATCGATCGTGGCTGGTGAGGCGTGACGAACGCAGCGCTAGCTCCCCGCTGCCGACGAGCACCGATTGATGCAGGATGCATCGGACATGCATGCCCCCGGGCCGTGGCGGATGATGATTATTACCCTCGCCCCGCCATGCATGCATGCACGAATGGCTGACAGCAAGTTAATGATGGATGTTTGCATGCATGGGAAGAGATCTGATCGAGTGTCTCAGAGCCTCAGATTGATGGAAGCGGACCACCACTGCATGCATGCACCATCGTTGAATCCTGCACAGGCTATCGATTCAGACGAGATTAATCATCCGGACCAGAGAAACAAAACTCTGATCTGATGAGTCCGCGAGCAAAAAACGTTGTGCAAGTGATCAAGCTCCCACGCTGGCAAAATGATTGGGGTTAGCATGCATCGCCCAAAAAACAGTCCAGGATCTCAGGCACTTGCAAGCTGGATAGCATTAGTACACCATTGTTAACAAGCAAGTACTATCAAAAGTTCATTCATCAGAGGGAAAAAAAAGGCCATCAAGCCTGCAAAGTCTACCTTAAAGCGAGCTGCGAGCCTCGACAGTCCTTTCTGGCGACGCGCCCCACTGTTTAGCAGCTTAGGGCCTTTTTTATCCATGGACTAACAATTAGTTGGCTAAAGTTTAGCCCTCGAGGATCAAACAAGTGGACTAGTGGTTGGTCTAACAGCTAGTTAAAGCCCCAACTAATTATTAATTCACTAATCTATAGAACCCAACTAGTTGAACTAATCACTAGTCCTAGGGCATGTTTGGATGATCTAGAATTAATGATTAGTCCAACTAGTTAGGTTGTATGGACTAGTGAACTACTAACTAGTTGGGGCTTTAATTAGTTGTTAAACCAACCACGAGTTCACATGTTTGGATCATGTCTCGTGGTTTTCAACTAAACTGTGCAATTAGTTTTTTTCGTCTACATTTAGTACTCTATACATATATCCAAACATTTAGTGTGATGAGATTTTTAGATTGAAACTAAACACCCCTTACTGGATCCAGCTCGATACCCACATGGCACTGGCTGTACCGCGTCCACACAGTAGTAGAGCCTACTGGTTCTGAGCTACGGAGTACTACGCTGTCCAAACCGCAATTCAGAACCTGTTGCGGTTCGTCCTCGTGCCCATCAGGCTCTCCTTCCAATGATCCTTGTCAAAGCCTCTTTCAGTCAGGTTCATGCGTTTCAAGTCTCCCAGATTATTCACTCAGGCCTTGTTTAGATTGGGTGTAAAAAATTTTCATGGCACTGTAGCACTTTCATTTGTATTTGATAATTATTGTCCAATTATAGCCTAACTAGGCTTAAAAGATTCGTCTCCTAAATTATAGATAAATTATGCAATTAGTTATTTATTTTACCTACATTTGATACTCCATACATATATGTAAATATTTAATGTGACGGAGAGAGAGTGAAAAAACTTAGAATCTAAACAAGGCCTCGTTGTCACATTTGCTTTATGGCTAGTAGCTACTAGTATACTCCTACCATATGACTACTCCAAGCTTACCTGGGGCTCTGCAGAGTAATAAGATATAGGCTGGCAGCTGGCTGAGATAAGACTATCCGCAAAGTCACAAAAAAAAAAGATAAGACTATCCGCACTCATCGTCTTCTAAATTCATCCTCTAAAAGAAATATTCTGTCCTGGTCATCAAGATTCTTTCCTCTATATCACTTTCTCTCGCACTCATTCATTCTCTATATCTCATCCTCTATTTAGTGGGACCCACATGTCATACTCTTTATATTTTACCCCCACCCCATCTCTCTCTATCCTCTCTCTCTTCTATCCTCTCCTCTGCTCCCGACGGCGAGGTCGCGCGGCAGCCCGGGCGAGCGCGTGGCGGCGGCGAGGGCGCGCGGCCCCGGCGAGCGCGCGGCGGCGGTGAGGGCGTGCGGCCCTGGCGAGCGCGCGGCCTCCTCCTCCGGCTCCGGCTCCGGCGCGGGGAGCGGGTGCGGCCTCCTCCTCCGGCTCCGGCTCCGGCGCAGGGAGCGGGCGCGGCCTCCTCCTCCGGCTCCGGCTCCGGCGCGGGGAGCGGGCGCGGCCTCCTCCTCCGGCAGCACGCGGCCAGCTCTCCCGCGGCGGAGCTCCTCGCGGGCGGCGCGGTGGAGCTCGGCGGGCTTCTCTGCTCCAGTGCGGCGCGGCGCGGGCAAGCTCAGTCGCGGGCGCGGCGCGGCCCCTGGCGGAGCTCCAGCCACCCCACCGAGCGCGGGCATGGCGGCGCGCAGGCGTGGTGCGGACCTCCTCCTCCGCGCGTGCCGGTCCTCCTCCTCGCGGCGAGCGGCGGGCCGGTCCTCCTCGCGGCAACGCTCCTCCTCTCCATCCCATCTCGGACCAGCGCCACGGTGGAGCGTAGCGGACGTCCGCTACCGCGCTATTTCTAGCGGACGGCGCAGCCGATAGCGTGCCCGCGTGGACGGTAGCGGACGCCGCTGCAGGGCCTTCATCCGGTAAATCGATCCTGCAGGATCGTTTACCGGCTCCCGCTGCGGCTCGTCTAAGAACGGGAGTTCTTGAACGACCAGTTCAGACCTCAAAGACCGACCTACTCATAGCAAGGCTCCTCGTCGCCAATCCAAGTGGAAGCAGCTGGCCTGCTGCCTGCTGGTCCCTGAATCACGAGGAGGTAGCTTCAGCTTCAGCTTCAGCAATGGCATGGCGTTGCATTGGCCACCAATCCAAGGTCGCAGCATAGCACTCCCAATGCATTGCATTGCCAAGCTGGTCCTCCGCTAATTAATCATATGCAATTGCAAGGATGGCTCCGGAGCGGGGTCACTCTCCGGTTGTCTGTACTCGGGCGTACCAGTACGTACCAATTATGCACGCACTGATGGAGGTTGTGCGCTTTGTTTGGACGGATTCAGCAGGGATGCTATTGCTACCTACCTACAGCCCCTGCATTGCAGCAGTGCATTCCTTTCCAGCTGAAAGCCTGAAACTGCGAGAACGAAAAGATTGCAAAGCGTGAGACGGTAGAAGCACATGACGAATCTCGAAGCACATTTGGATGGTGGGAGATAGCGCGTGCTGAGCACATATGTGCTGCAATACATATTCGCGCGTGCATGTACAGCTTTTGTTACTCCGGGATGGATCGGATGATCTGAACAGCACCGATCGACTGATTATATATATAGGAGTATCTGCTTGAGAACTCATTATGGCAGTTGCCTAGTTGGAGTATGTGGGAGAGTGGTAGCACACTAACACACTGTACACGTACTACCCCTGTCCGGCTATCCTATTCTTGTTTTAGGACCATTCGCAATCGTCAAGGGGCTAAGCAAGCAGTGTGGTATACAGCCATGAGTGATCTTGAATCACTTGGCAAAAGCCATGATGATGCTTTCTCCTAATGGTGAGTACCTACAGCCGCCTGCTTTGCTGCAAGAGCAGTACGTCAGAGTCACAATTCACCTTACGTAAGTGGCGGACCCAGCCGGGTTTTGGGTAGTGCCAGGACTACCCAAGATTTCCGGTGACCAAGATAACGGAGCACTGTAGCGAACACTGTAGTGTACTGTGGAGCACTGTTTCTATACTGTGTGCCTACCCAAAGAAATGATTCTGGGTCCGCCACTGAGTCTACGTACTCTGCATTCCAGCTGAAACTGTGACAAACAATGCACATGTTCGATCACTTTGCATTACATACAGTACATGAGGCGGTAGAAGCACGTACGTGCCTGCACGAACGAACTACTCGATTCCAGTTCTCTCTGGGCTAAGCCTCGGTTCCAGTTCTCGGCGGAACTTTCTTCGCATGATGGTCCGTATATGGGCCAGGTGGGCTGGCGTCCACGGTCCACCAAGCGTTGGCAGCGACGACCTAGGGCCTCCATATATGGGCCAAGTGAGATTCCACGAGCACCTGTCGGCGGCATCCTGTTGACTGTTGTGCGCTTGTGCTCCTGCAGTCGTGGCCGATCGATCGTGGCTGGTGAGGCGTGACGAACGCAGCGCTAGCTCCCCGCTGCCGACGAGCACCGATTGATGCAGGATGCATCAGGCATGCATGCCCCCGGGCCGTGGCGGATGATGATTATTACCCTCGCCCCGCCATGCATGCATGCATGCACGAATGGCTGACAGCGAGTTAATGATGGATGTTTGCATCCTGTCGCTGCATGGGAAGAGACCTGGGGTGTGTTTAGATCCGCGAAAAGGTGTAAAAAAAAGTACTGTAGCACGTTTTGGCTTTATTTGATAAATAGTGTCCAACCGTTGACTAATTAGGTTCAAAACGTTCGTCTCGCACAGTTAGTTTTTGATTGATGGAAGCGGACCACCACTGCATGCATGCACCATCGTTGAATCCTGCACAGGCTATCGATTCAGACGAGATTAATCATCCGGACCAGAGAAACAAAACTCTGATCTGATGAGTCCGCGAGCAAAAAACGTTGTGCAAGTGATCAAGCTCCCACGCTGGCAAAATGATTGGGGTTAGCATGCATCGCCCAAAAAACAGTCCAGGATCTCAGGCACTTGCAAGCTGGATAGCATTAGTACACCATTGTTACAAGTACCATCAAAAGCTCATTCATCATCAGAGGAAAAAAAAAGGCCATCAAGCCTGCAAAGTCTACCTTAAAGCGAGCTGCGAGCCTCGAGAGTCCTTTCTGGCGACGCGCCCCACTGTTCGGCAGCTTAATCTGCTGGGTCTGTGTTCAGGTTCAGCTACACTTCATCACCTAGGGACATCACCTCTCGTGTCAACACCAGCAGTGACCGAAATTTAAGCTTGCAGGCGAGTTAAGGCGCCAGTTTCTGGATCCAGCTCGATACCCACCATGGCACTGGCTCTACCGCGTCTACATTAGTAGAGCCTTCTGGGTCTGAACTACTACTATACGCTGTCCAAGCCACAATTCAGAACCAATCGCGGTTCGTCCCCGTCAGGCTCCTTCCACTGCTCCTTGTCAATTGTCATAGCCTCTTTCAGCCAGGTTCATGCGTTTCAGGTCTCCCAGATTATTCACTCATGGTCACTTTTTTTTCTTCATGGCTAGTAGCTACTAGTATACCATATGGGGGACCGAGGCTTAATTCGGATGTTGAGCTCTCCCGGTGTGGAGGCTATCGGTCCTGAGTTGGAGCCATGCTCGTCTCAGTGATTTTTCACCTTGAGGATTTATTCTCTAAAAATAATCTATACGTGAAGACATAATGGTACTGTGACGTGTCCCGTCGTCTGCGAAGCTCTGTTGGACTTCGTCGATCTCCAGAAGAACCTGTGGTGTGTATAGTTGCTAGGTCTAGCATGCATACTGGGTGTACGTTGTGTGCGTGTGGTGGGGTGAGTGTATGTTTATGCGTATGTTCAGATACTACAGCTATACCTCAGGCCAGGCTTAAAAAAAAAACTAGTATACCATATGACTACTCCATGCTTACCTGGGGCTCTGCAGCGTAATAAGAAGATATAGGCTGGCAGACGGATGAGATAAAAACGGGAGTTCTTGAACGACCAGTTCAGACCTCAAAGACCGAGCTACTCATAGCAAGGCTCCTCGTCGCCAATCCAAGTGGAAGCAGCTGGCCTGCTGCCTGCTGGTCCCTGAATCATGAGGAGGTAGCTTCAGCAATGGCTTTGCATTGACGAGTATGACGACCAATCCAAGGTCGCAGTATAGCACTCCAAAGGCATTGCATTGCCTAGCTGGTCCTCCGCTAATTAATCGTATGCAAGGACGGCTCCGGCGGGAGTGGGGGTCACTCTCCGGTTGTCTGTACTCGGGCGTACTACTGCCAATTATTCACGCACTGATGGAGATTGTGCGCTTCGTTTGGACGGATTCAGCAGGGATGCTATTGCTACCTACCTACAGCCGCCTGCGTTGCACCAGTCTCACAATTCACCTGCTACTGTGCATTCCATTCCAGCTGAAAGCCTGAAAATGTGAGAACGAAAAGATTGCAAAGCGTGAGGCGGTAGAAGCACATGCATGCGTGCATGAACAGCTTTTGTTACTCCGGGATGGATCTGATGATCTGAACAGCCCCGATCTACTGACTATATCCCTGCTTGAGAACTCATTATGTCAGTTGCCTAGCTAGTTGGAGTATGTGGGAGAGTGGTAGCACACTGTACACGTACTACATACCCCTGTCCTGCTATCCTATTCTTGTTTTAGGACCATTCGCAATCGTCAAGGGGTTAAGCAAGTGTGGTATACAGCCATGAGTGATCTTGAATCACTTGCCAAAAGCCATGATGATGCTTTCTGCTAATGGTGAACACCTACAGCAAGCCGCCTGCTTTGCTGCAAGAGTCAGAGTCGCAATTTTTTTTAGTCAGAGTCACAATTCATCTGCTACTCTGCATTATTCCAGCTGAAACTGTGAGAAACAATTGCACATATTCACTTTGCACTACATACAGTACATGAGATGGCACTATGGCAGAAGCACTTGCCTGCACGAAACGAACTACTCGATCGGCACGAGTTCATGTCGACGTGGTTGGGAGCTTGAAGGAGTAGTAAACTTTTGTTACTCTTGGATGATCTGGCTATCTGCCTCAGAGGCTGTGAACTCATATCCAGCTTGGAGACTTATGGAGTACTATGTGGGAGAGTACACTGTACATGTACGACTCCTGTCGTATTGTCTGTCGTTTTATTAGGACCATTTGGCAATCATCAAGGGATTGAGCAAGTGTGGTATATACAGCTAAGGGACTTCTTGGAGCATGTGGGAGAGTGGTAGCACACTGTACATGTAGTACCCCCGTTCGCAATCGTCAAGGTGTTAAGCAAGTGTGGTAGTACACAGCCATGAGCCAATGAGCCCATGAGGCATGAGTGGTCTTGTATCACTTGCCAATGCCATGATGCTGCTTTCTGCTTGCATTGGTGAAATCATGCTGACGTGGTTGCGAGCTTGAAGGAGTAGTAAACTTTTGTTACTCCTGGATGATCTGGCTACCTGTGATCTGTCTGAGCTTATGAGGACTCATATCCACAGCTTGGAGACTCGTGGAGTATGTGGAAGAGTAGGATCGGAGTACACTGTTCCTGTCGTATTGTCGTTTTAGGACCATTTGGTAATCATCAAGGGATTGAGCAAGTGTACATGGCATACGTACAGCTCGGGAGTTCTTGCATCACTTGCCCAAAGGCCATGATGATGCTTTTTTTTCTCTCCATGTGGTGAATCAGCACAAGCAACCTGTTCGCTTGAGCTTTCAGCCGTTTATTTTCAGCTAGCCAGCAGTGTTTTTCTCTCACAACAAATCAGCCAACTGTACTTTCAGCCGCTTATTTTCAGCCCAAACGAACAGGCTCAATATGTGGCACGAAAATGGAGGACCAGCGGCTAGCAATCTTGGCCCTCCCCGGCCTTCCTGTCACGTCCGGGGCCAACAAGGCAACAACCATCTTGTTCCCATGCAATACAAGTCGAGTGGTTAGTACTACGTACGAACACATGATGAACTCCGCCGAAATACATACAGCCGGAAGATACAGAACTGAAATCAAAATGCCATTTTTCTGACGATTTACCACAGCAGAACGGAGAAAGAGAACATGAAAATTAGTTTCACCAGCCAGAGAGGTGATTTCAACTGTCAGATGGATATCCCCTGCCCTGTTCTTGCTTTGTTCATTCAGGCGTGCAAAAACACAGGGAAGACAGGCTCTTTCAACGGCAGTGCTACTAACTATGCTACAGTCTACTACTCCTAGCAAGCAGCCATCGATCGCTAGAACTAAGGCTTGTGTTTAGATGCTTTAGAGTTCTAAAAATTTTACAAGATTTTCTGTCACATCGAATTTTTAAACGTATGCATGGAGTATTAAATATAGGTAAAAAAACTAATTACACAGTTTGGTTGTAAATCACGAGACGAATCTTTTTAACCTAATTAGCCTATGATTAGACACTAATTGCTAAATAAAAATGAAAGAGTTACTATGCTTCAAAAAAAAATTTACACCCCATCTAAACACAGCCTAAGCATGCAGGAACCGGCAAAAGCATGCTAGTGGCGTGGCGTGTCCCACTCCCACCAGGATAAACATCGAGGGCACCCTAATATTGACACGTTGCCAAATATATAAATCTGACAGTGGAGCCCTCCTGTTGTGAAGTCTATCATCGCACAAAAGGTACAGCTAGCGAGCTCAATCATGCACAGACACACACACAGCGTCAGGGGGCAAAGTAATTTATCTGAAACCAATGTCTCTTCAGACTGTCTCAGCCTAGTAGACAAACGTTGAAAAAAAATCATGCTGAAGGACATGCAGCAGTGCCCCCCTGTTGCCCTGATTCCTGATCGAAAACTGCAGCTCATCAGTCATGACTCATGAGGGCAGAACAGCGTCGTCCTCGTCCCCTGAAGAGCGAAGAAGATGGCCAGCTAGTGACCATTCGATTCAGATCGATTCCCGTCACAATGTAAGCAAGCACATCTCCCGTGTGATATATTTTGCCTTTTTCCTGGAAATGTTGTGCTGTATGATTAAGATCGTGCTTATGCAAGAGCAGTCAGGGGGATCCAACCACAGGACGGCCCAAGCGACATGATGAGGCGACATATAATAGACTGATGATGTCTCCATACACTTCATTTTCAGCTACACCTGTGCAGACAATAAAAGGTCCCTTAGCCAAAATCCAACTAGGTACACAGCTACTACACTGGATAATTCTCTTCTTCTAAACTGGGCCAATTTTTTTTCCTTCTAATAAATCAACTGTTAAACCCTTGTCGTTTTTTCAGAAAGAAAAAACAATAGATCAATTCTCTTCTTCTAATAAATCTATGGCAAAAACCCTTACCGTCCTTTTGGGGAATAAAACTGGCATTGCAACCACCTTGCTCAATTCTCTCCAGAGTACTAGAGCAGCGAGATTTCTGATCCCAGGAGCCTTGTAATCCTGCATTCTTGGTAACTGAAACGACAAGTAGTATCGTCGAATATTCCGACCGCTGCATGGCAGTTGGCCCATGACCTACTCTGAGTACTCGGAGCTCGAAGCGCCGCCACGAGTCCCCTTCGCCGCACTGCCTTTTCTCCAGAAGAGAAAGAGGCCACGAGCTGCTCCAATCCAACAGGCTGCCAGGTGCAGTCGGCGCAGCGGCGGCCAGCTGGAGCACCGAGCACCTCCGTGCTGATCCGATGAGTAGCCGTAGCCGAGGTGGAAGCTATTTGTCGGTGCGGCCACCTCCACCTGTCCGCGTCAGCGTCCGGACACCTCAGCCTTCTGCGACCGAGAGCGAGACGCCAGAGGCCCCGCTGGGAGCTGACGGATCAATGGATCATGACGAGCCATGCATGTCCTTCCAGCCCCTGTCGTCGTCGCGTTCCGGGTTCGCCTGTGCGCCTGTGACTGACCGCGAGCAACGTGTAGCCGAGACCGAGAGCAAAGCAGAGAGTGGAGCAACGTGTATCTTCTTTGAGCGTTTGCCACTTCTTGCCTTGCCGAGAGAGTCCAGGTTTTATCGATCTCTGCTAAACACACGCGTATTACGCGTATTCTAATTCTGTTTATCTGTCCAGAAATGTCGGTTGCTTTTTTTAATAAAGGATAGTGTATATCCGGTATCATCTATCAACCGATAGAATCAGGCTAATTATTACAAAAGGTAACCCAAAGGGTAGCACATGAGCTGTAAAAGGTTCTGAGTTTACAACGAGACACAAGTATAAAACAAACGAAAAGAGTTTTGACTAAGAGAGACCAATAAATCTTGTTGAAAACCATCTATCGGAACCGAAGAAATGCAAAGCTGATGAGTCCAGATGTTGGCCAGCTGAGACCAACTGGTCCCGTAGATCATCATGCCGCTGCAACTTTGCCCACTGTCGGAGCCAGTGAGTTCCCCTGAATAGTACCTGCAAAAAAGATTTTGGTCTACATTTGTCAAAAACCACCTCGTTTCTTGTTATCCAAATTGCCCAACAAAGTGTCGATGCTGCAGTCAATAACAATGAGTTTTCTTTTTTATTACCCTTCTTTGACCACCCATTAAAAAGGTCATCTATATTCTGTGGAGGTGTTAATCTAAACAGTAAATGTACTGCTCGCCACAGAAACTTGGCGTACATACAATCCAGAAAAAGATGTCTGATAGTTCCTGGACAATCACATAAGCAACACTACGTGTCGCCGTTCCAATTATGCCTAACTAGGTTATCCTTAGTTAGAGTCACCCTCTTCTTAAGGTACCACAAAAATATTTTTATTTTTGTAGGTACCTTAATTTGCCAAATATCCTGTGACACTCTCACTTCATTGTTAATTAATGCAGCATATATGGATTTGACAGAGAAAATCCCTGATGAATGTAACGACCATACAAAAATATCCCTTTCTCCAGGTAAGTTCACATCTTGTAAAGAGGAAACAATTCTGTATCAATCCCTTAGGTTTGCGCCCACTATACTAACTTCGGATTCACTTGTCTTATAAACTGTACTTTTTTAGTGAACAAACAGTGTTTTTCTCCCACGACGAATCAGCGAACGCTATATTCAGCAAGCTGGGGCTGAAAGCCTTTTCGATCGTGGAACTACCAGAAGCAACGTACAGGGATCCCTATCGTGACGGATTGAGACACGGATGGACTTGTGGCGTGCTTAATGGAGTGGGAGAGGGAGAGGTTGCTATTTATGCGCCAGTAGTGCACAACATCTGGCGACTGCAACATTTAGAGGGTGTTTAGATGAAAAAAATTTAGAATTCAGTTACGGTAGCATTTTCGTTTGTATTTAATAATTAGTATCTAATCATAAATTAATTAGGCTTAAAAAATTTGTCTTGTAATTTACAACCAAACTGTATAGTTAGTTATTTTTTTATCTATATTTAATATTTTATACATGTGTCAAAGATTCGATGTAACATACGGAAAGAGAGTAAAAATTTGGAATACACCTAAACCGGGCCTTACTTGCCTGCATGTCGATCTATCATATCCGACAGGTGATCCCATCAGTGTGGGCTGGGCACACCCGTTTCAATTCGCTTCATCAGTGAGTGTTATACGGAGTACACTGATACTGACCATGTATCAATGCACGAAAAGGACCGCTGATGGACAGAGCAAATTAAGTTGTTGAATTATCGATCTGCGCAGGATAATACCCAGGAGTAATCACAATCACATCACAGTGCACACGTACGTACATGGAACAAGCGAAAAAACACGTACTATTGACTTTTTTTTTATGGAATATACAATACAGACATTAACACGAACAGTAGACTACTACATACACGTACGAACAGGGTGGTGAAGGGCGAGGAGGCGGCTACAAAACAGGAAGAAGAATTTTACCACCACCAGCTACTGCATTACAATTCGCCAAATCCTTATTTATTTACCATACAGACGGACGGCCGTAGGCCGTAGCAGTAGCATACCACACGCAATTGTTGGAGGAGCCTGTTGGACGGACGACGACGAACAACGGAACAGACAGGGGCTACTGCATGGAGCACTCGGCTGGGAGGCCCTGCGAGTAGCGCTTGGGGTCGGTGCAGTAGTTGTAGATCATGTACTTGCGCTGCACCCACCGCATGCGCTGCTGCAGCGTGAGGTCCAGCTCCTGGTTGTACCAGTCCCCGGCGGCCGCGCCGGCGCCCTCGGTGCCGACGGCAGCGGCGGCGCCGCAGCGCGTCTTGCCGCCGGCGACGGCGACGCAGGCGTCGGCCCTGAAGCCCCGGTAGGAGGCGGAGAACGGGGCGTGGGACCAGTCCGTCTTGACGCGGCCGCCCTGCGTGGCCCAGTCGTCGGCGTTCCACAGGCTGGAGTAGAGCCGCATCGGCTGGTTCTTGGGGAACGCCACCCCCTTGCTCTCCAGGTTCCGGAAGTCCCTGATCGGCATCTCGTCCACCATGAAGCTGCAAGCACGATCGAACAAGAACATGTTGTCAGTCAATGTCAATCGACAGTCAGTTCGACACACTGATCGATCGATCAAATCAAAATGCAGACACTCTGACTTACATGACGTGCTTGGGGTTCCAGAGGATGGAGTAGGTATGGAAGTCCTTGGTGGGGTCGAACCAGAGGCGGAACTGCTGCTCCCTCTGCCCCTGGCCCTGGGTGAACACGTTGGTGTGCAGCGTGTACGGCTCGCCGGAGACGTTGCCGAGGAACTCGAAGTCGATCTCGTCGTGGGTGCTGCCCTGCGACGACAGGTAGTAGGCGGTGACGGTGCCCGCGGAGTTCCCCGGCACCAGCTTCAGCTGCATGTCGATCTTGCCGAACAGGTACTCGTGCCGGGACTGGAACCCGGACCCGGAGGTCCGGTCCAGCGTCAGCGTGAGGAGCTGGCCATTGTCCAGGATCTTGCCCCGCCCGTCGCCCCAGGTGATGTCGAACTCCTGGTTGAAGTTGGCCGCCGCGACCGCCATGGCGGCGGAGTAGGCTAGCAGTACGCCCAGCAGCAAGGACACACGACGAGACGCCATGACCGATCACTCGAGACCTCCTCACTCAGCTATAGCGTAACCAGCTAAGCAAGCAAGAGGGAGCACACTACACCACTCACTAGCTAGAACTAGGATCAAGCAGGTTGCGAGGTGCTCGATCTGATGAAAGCTTGTGGTTTGTGAGTGGAGGAGGCGAGGGTGCGAGGTGGGTTTTATAGGGCGAGGGGGACTGGGCCGGCGGCGAGCGATAAGAATGGGAATGGCGTGCCGCGCGGATGGTGCCGGGAAGCAGAGTTTGTATGTACTGCCCCTGTCCGGCCGTGTGATCTGTGTGCGAGGTAGTAATGCGCGTGAGTTGGCGCCAGAGGAGATGGGAGGAGACAGGGCAGGGGCGCGCAGTACGCTGCGTCGGGGCTTGATGAGGGGCAGGGGCACTCGGCAGGGCCGCAGGGGAGGAGGCCACGGCGAGTCAGCGAAGGCACGCGCACAGCGAGCCGACATATTTCGTGCAGTGCAAGTCGACCGGGACGTGCAGCCGACATATTCCTCGTCGTCCTCAGTCAGCCGCACCTCGCACATCCAGCTATCCAGGTGGTTGTCGCCCGTGTTGGAATTGATCTCCTCCAGCTCGGCCCAACGGCCGAGCTGGACCTTATCCAATGTCCTGATCGGGGGTGTCCAACCTTTTCAAGGTTAGTGGACCTCCGCTACACTGCGCAGTATAAAGAGGAAGTGGAGTCTGAGGCACGAGTCACAAGGTTCACCGGCTGCCGCCACTCCTCACTGTCCTAACCCTAAGTCGATCTCGAGAGGGGCGCAGCCAGCGGCGGGAAGCTCCGCCACCGGGCCGTCTTCACCACTGCCTCTGTACCGCGACACCCCCAGACCGCCGGACTTCCCCGACTCGACGGCACACTCATCACCGACTCCATGACGGCCTCCTCTTCCAAGACCGATGGTTAGGCACACCGAACCCTCTCATCTTCTCCCTCTCTGATGTTCTATTGGTTTTATCCCAAATGGAAGAAATGTATTCGCTAGATCAACACCAGTGATCCATAGAATCTTAACAATGGCATCGGAGCCAAGGTTCCGTGTGATCTAGATCGGGGCAAAGAAAAGAAAAGGATACGATTCGATTCGGATCTATCAAACCCTAATAAGGGAAAGCAAAGAAAAAGGAAAACAAACGAATCGAGTCAATTCGGATGAAATCCCAAACGAAACCCTAACCCTAAAGGCAACCGAGGAACAAGGACGGGCGGCGCAAGAGAAAGAAGTGCAAGATGGAAATGTGCTAGGGTTTTCCAAGGGGAGGGCCGGCGGCCACGGTTTTGTTCCCACAAGGATGAAGGGCAGTCGTCCGATATCGTTCAATGGACTAGATCACCTCGTCAATAAGCTGGGCCTGCGGGGAGAAGTGGCCCGTAGCGGCTTGTGTGGCCCAGGCCCAGGTTGCACCTAGAAATCCTAGTGCAAAGCCAGCCGTAGGCCACATGCAGTGGCGGAGCTTGCCAGTAAATCAAGGGGGGGGGCAATTCAAGTTGCTATATGCTGGGCTGCAGCAAGATCGCATGTTCTTTTAGTTGGGCCACATATGAATGCTATCTTCGCCTCCAGCTACATGAGCGCTACTAGATTGCATGTTTTCTTTAGTTGGGCCACCTAAGACAGCATATTTTCTTTAGTTTGGCCCACATGAGACAAAGCCCACCAAGACATACCCCTTCGTGAGCTTCGCTCGAACTGAAACAACACTGTTTCTCTTCTCCGACGCTCTCCACAACAGCCGCCATGAGATGCAGTTCTTGAGGTCAGTGAAGCTGCGCGCACGGGGTAGGGGGGCAAGAGCCCAGTTTCGCCTCCACTAAGCTCCGCCCCTGGCCACATGGGCCTCGCTGGGCCGGCCTGCTCCACTACGCCGAGCGATGAGTTGTAGGCCGCAAGCTGCACTGAAGAGCGTGCAACGCGCGCGATAATGCTGGGCCGCGGGCAACTTGTTTCCAGAGCCGGCCAAAACGAGTACTGCAGATTCGTTTTGTTTTATTATTTTTTCAGAAGCAACTTTTGAATGAATTTTGTTAAGATTTCATGTTTAAATCTCTATCAAAGTTTGATCCAACCGGATAATTTTGACAGAGAGTACATGAATACAGTGAAATGCTTCTGAAAAGTAAATAAGTTCATATTTTACATTTTCTGCTGCAAAGTTAAAGTTTATGGTCTTCTTATTAAATTCGAACCAATGGGAGAATTTAATTTGAAGAACAGTCATAGTTATTCAGAAAATGCAAAGTAAAAGTTTCATCCTCTAGTTAAGTTGGAACCAACAAAAAAATTTAATTAGAGGAGTAGAAAAATATTTGTTTAAAGTTAAATTATGGTATTGTTATTTTCTGACCAACGTTGATGATAAAAATATTACAATCCTATGAGTTTTATGTTTAAAGATTAAATCTCTGATAAATTTTGCATCAAAGTGACCAATTTTCAGAGAATGGATAAGAAACAAGAGATGCTCCAGAGTGAGCAAAATGTAATGTATTTTCATGTTTCCGCTGCAATAGTGATGATGATCTTCAAAATTAAATATGAACCAACGGAAGAATTTAATTTTGAAGATGATTATAAGATAATTGAGTTTTCATATGTTAATTTCATTTCTGCCCAACGGTGATGTGGAATTAATGTAAAAGAATGATGTTTTATTCTATTTCTGCCCAACGGTGATATAGAATAAAAATAAAAGATTTTAAAGTTTAATGTGCATGATTTTAACCAGACCAACGTAGGGTTAATTTCATGCTCATTATTGTTGATTAATGTTTTTTCAGACAGAGATCTTCATGTTTTCATTTTTAAGGCAGAAAAGAAAGTGATATGGGTACTTATGACTCAGATGATAAAAAAAGACTAAGTGCAAGTTCTATGAGAAAGAAGGCCATTGCATGAAAACTGTGTTCTCTTTAAGAGTGGCTTGAAAAGAAAAGTTTTCAAGGATATTGATCCAAGAAAAGAAAATAGAACAATAAGAGTTTAGTTTAAGAAATGCCTTTTTGTACTATTTATAAAGAATAATTTTAGCTTTCAGTCTTATCATCGTGACAAGAGATGTAAAAAGTAATATTTTTTAGTCTTAATCATCATGATATGAAATGTAATAAGTGACATGCATGTTTAATTTGACCAACATCGGATTAAGCATGTGTGTTAAAGAGCATTCGAATTTATTCTTAAATTTGATGGTTGAGTATGAGCCAATCCTGGCATTTATGTCCCTTCAAGGGAATTATCTCGCATGGTGGGAAAAAATTTGTGAAAGTACCCGTGTGGTGGGAAAAGTTTGAGAAAATACCCGCATGGCGGGGTAAAGTTAGCATAATACTTATGTTAATCAATCCTGCATGATGGAAAAAGTTTGGCATAGTACTTATCCTGCATGGCGGGAGAAAGTTGTGATGACTCATGTGCTTTTAGTGTATTCCGCACAGGGAGAAAAGTTTAGGGTAGCTCTTAAGCTATCCTAGTATGAGTTTAAGAACAAAAGGAAGTTACAGACGAACCTCAAGATAAAAATGGCATGCAAGCATGACTTGCAAAAGTATTAATGATAAAAGACTCTGTTGAGTTCTTAAAGTGAAATAAGGACAAAGTACTCTCATACGAATTAAGAAATAATTTCATTTGCATTATGTAATCATGCGGATGAAGTAAGTAATCAAAGTTTGCTCATTCACAAGAGTTCTGAATGGTCTTCGAAATTGTGGTAGAAAAGTTCATACCACATTTCGAGGGGGAGAAATGTGAGATCAATTAAGAAAGATACTTGCCCATAATTAAGACAATGCGATGCATACTAAAGTGATCTATAAAAGATGAATGTGATCGTCAAGGGGAGTAAGACAGTCATAATAACGATACCCCTACAGTAAAGAAATAGCTAAATTATTGGACTTTTTACAGTTCCAATAGAAAGATAGCATAGTCGGCCAGTATTCATATCGGACACGTTCAGAGTTATTAAGGCGGTGCTAAATGCACCATATGA
Organism: Saccharum spontaneum; assembly: GCA_022457205.1. NCBI lineage: Eukaryota > Viridiplantae > Streptophyta > Magnoliopsida > Poales > Poaceae > Saccharum > Saccharum spontaneum. Next base: position 55,412,682 of record CM039618.1, read on the forward strand.
GTTTTAGCAGATTAAACCCAAAATAAGAAAGTTTGAAGATGGAACAATCTGGGGGAGCATGGTACAAAGAGACCTAACTTCGCAAGGAGAATAAATAATGTAAACAAGGAATGCTAGCAGCTGAGGCCCCAGAAAGTCTCAAAGAATAAGAAAATCAGATATTTCTGATGACTATTAAGTCTATATTAGTGAAATTCAAATGGAGGGTAATCCCACCTAATTTGAAGAAGCCATGAGAGACGTTCACTCGTCTAAGTGGCAAGAAGCAAAGAAAGATGAAATAGAATCGATAAAACCAATAATATTTTGGGATCTAGAATAAATTCCTAAAGAGCCAAAACAGTAGGCTATGATGGGTCTACAAGACAAAATGTGACTCCAAAGGGAATATATAAAGATGTAGAGTGTGACTTGAATCAAAAGATTTTGCGCGAAGCGAATGAATAGATTACAATGAGTGCTAGTGGCACATTATGGTCTGAGTTACATCACATGAAAGTAAAGACAACATTTCTCAATGGGATTTGTATGAAAATGATTACGTGGCACAACCCAGAGGTTTTGTCATGGAAAGAAAAGAACGTAAGGGATGCCACCTTTAGAAATCTCTTATGGACTAGAGCAAATCTCTAGATAGTGGCATTTAAAGTTGAAGAGTCAATTAGAAATTTTGGGTTAAAGAGAATGAGAGGACAATTGTGTTTGTACAAAGTTATAGAATGGGAAATTCATTTCCTAATCCTATATATGTGGATGACATCTTACTTGTTAGTAGTGATGTCAATCTACTGCATGAGAAGAAGAAGCTCTTGTTCTCAAGGTTCAATAAGAAAGTTCTCGGTAAAATGTCTCTCGTTATGCAAATTGAAATTCACCGAGACAAAAGAAAGGGGGTATTACGACTATCGCATAGGCATGCTAAGAAAAGTTTCTAAAGAAATAAAGTACCTATACGGGTAAACCTATGTATGTTCTCATAGTCAAGGATAATGGTTTTGGAAACTTTAGTGTTCCAAGAAGCAATGTGAGATTGTTATAGATGGACGTCCTATATGCTTCAGCTGTTGGAAGCTTAATGAGTATACAGATAAGACCTTACCCTGACATAGTTCACGTATCCGGGTTGTTTTGGCAAAAGTCTACTCCAGATATAGATCACTGGAATGGAGTTAAAAATGTCGACCTCATGCTAAGAAGGAAAGAACAAGTACTCTCAAGTAATTGTGGGTACAAATGTTATATTTTGACGAGATGTTTAGTGAAACCCACATAGTAGCTAACACTTGTAGTTGGAGTTTTATTGTGGAAAAGCTCCAAAGAAACGGTTCTAGTATCATCAGTGATGTAAAGTTACAGTATAGCATGATATGAGGCTGCGGGATAGGCGAAATGGTTAGGTGAAGTTATGCCTAGAATTGATAATGGTTGTCAACAGCAATAACCATTTGAGTAGTTTGCTCCTAAGACAACGGGTTAAGTGTGCTGCCAAACACATTGACATTAAAGTTATACGTTGTAAAGAAGAAAGTCTGGAATCATACCATAAAGGTATTGAACATATAAGTGACAAGAAAGTGCTTGAGGATCCGCTTACCAAAAACTTACCACCCAGTGTGTTCAGAGAATATACAGTCGACATGGGTTTATGGTATAGCCTATGATTTCCAGACAATAAAGGGCCCAAAGTTAAAGAATCCGGTTCAGATCAGAGATGTGTATTGTAGCTATTAAATCTATCGGCGACTGACCGTGACGATGAGGCATGCTCTATGCGCTGATCTGTGATGGAATGGTAAAAGAAATAAATATGAAGTAAAGCTTAAAGTTTAAAGTATAAGATGAGATCAAGGGGAAGAATGTTGGAATTGATCTCCTCTAGCCCGGCCCAACGGCCGAGCTAGGCCTTGATCCAATGCCCTGATCGGGGGTGTCCAGCCTTTCAAGGTTAGTGGGCTCCCGCCGCACTGCGCAGTATAAAGAGGAAGTGGGGTTTGGGGCACGAGTCACGAGGTTCACCTGCTGCCGTCACTCCCCACTGTCCTAACTCTAAGCCGATCTCGAGAGGGGCGCAGCCAGTGACGGGAAGCTCCGCCATCGGGCCGTCTTCGCCACTGCCTCTGTACTGCGACACCCCCAGACCGCCGGACTTCCCCGACTCGACGGCGCACTCATCATCGACTCCATGACAGCCTCCTCTTCCAAGACCGATGGTTAGGCACACTGAACCCTCTCATCTCCTCCTTCTCTGATGTTCTATTGGTTTTATCCCAAAAGGAATAAATGTACTCGCTAGATCAACACCAGTGATCCACAAAATCTTAACAGCCCACGCTTAAGTCAGCACCACCAGGTGTTGTTGCTCCGCAGCCCCGGCCACCTGCTGCTAGCGTCGCTTGTGGTGGCCGCCGTGGTGGCAACGGAGAGTGTCGGGTGGCCCCAGCCGCATGGGAGGAAACCGGCACGGCTGCGGCTCAGGATGCAAGTGGCGCGGGCCTGCCCGCTAGCCTGCATAGCCCGCCCCGCAAATCAGGCCCACTGGACAACCACGAGCGCCTTGCTTTTCTTTTGCGGGTCGAGGCAGTCCGGCCTGCTAGCATATGCGGGCAGCCTGCAAAACCTGCAAAATCCCGCACAGGCCTGCGAGGCGGCGACTTGGCTCCTCCGTGTGCGACTCCGAGTCTCCGACGCCGACGCTGGTGACGAACAGCGCAGCCATGAGCGATGCTATGCTGCCGCCATGAGGAAGGCGTTGGCCAGCACGACGGTGCCCAGGCGGCCGACGGCGTCCGCGGCTCAGCCAGCGGCGAGGATGGAGGCAAGCATGAACATGTTCATGGACGACCCGCACATCACCTCTCGTGTGCTCGTCGGTGAGCCCCAGGTCGTCGCGCATGAACAGCTCCGCGACGTGCATCACCGCAAGATCTGTAGGTGGATAAGAAAGAGAAGAAGCACGACCGGATGCCATTGTCACGACTGACGAACGTTGAAGCACGTACGTGCATGCCTTGCCTTGACGTCGCCATAGGTGTCTGCAAGTGGACGGGCTTGCTTGCTTTAGACTGATGCATGCGGGCTCCACTAGGCTTTGCAGGCTACACCACCAAGCCTGCGGGAACATGTGGGCTTAAGTGCTTTAATAGGTGGACACCTGCTAAGCCTGCTAAGCAGGGTTGCGGCCAGAGCGGTCGCGTGCGGGCCGTCTGCAGAGCAGCCCACTTGCATCCTGAGCTGCGGCGGGAGCTCATCCCTACCGGTGTACATGCGGTCCCAGCTGGCGTCCCGCTGGTGCTGCGAGGCCTTGGTGGACGCGTCCGTGTTCGCCATGCCGCTCATCCTGTATGTGTTCGATGAAATGGCAATGACGATGTTTAGGGTATCGTTACCATGTTCTAAGTCCAGGGTAATACATGTAAACAAACACGTTCTTACCTGGGCTTGGCTTCGTCGAACATAGGCGCTTGTACCATTTGGACCGAATTCAAACGGGCCAGGCCTGCCGGCAAGGCTGACCGAATTCAAACGCGCCTTAGCGGTCCAAGACCAAAGGTTCACGTTGAATCTGTTCTCGAAATTTTTGTGCCCCCGTAAAGAAAAGAAAATCTTTTCCATCTCTCTGGGCTAAGCCTCGGTTCCAGTTCTCGGCGGAACTTCTTCGCATGATGGTCCGTATATGGGCCAGGTGGGCTGGCGTCCACGGTCCACCAAGCGTTGACAGCGACAACCTAGGGCCTCCATATATGGGCCAAGTGAGATTCCACGAGCACCTGTCGGCGGCATCCTGTTGATTGTTGTGCCCTTGTGCTCCTGCAGTCGTCCCCGTGCAGCAGCCAGCAGGCGCAGCGCCTCCGATTTGTTCGCGACCGCCACACGGTCCAGGTGTGATTTTCTGTAGTAAACAGCCCGTGGCCGATCGATCGTGGTCGTGGCTGGTGAGGCGTGACGAACGCAGCGCTAGCTCCCCGCTGCCGACGAGCACCGATTGATGCAGGATGAGGATGCATCAGGCATGCATGCCCCCGGGCCGTGGCTGATGATGATAGGCCATGTTCATCTGGCTTATAATCCGTCTTATTCAGCTTGTTTTTTCAGTTGGAACAGTATTTTTCTTTTTAAAAAATCAGTCAATAATGTTTTTCAACCGGCTTATAATTCCAGCCCAACAGCAAGTTAATGATGGATGTTTGCATGCATGGGAAGAGATCTGATCGAGTGTCTCAGAGCCTCAGATTGATGGAAGCGGACCACCACTGCATGCATGCACCATCGTTGAATCCTGCACAGGCTATCGATTCAGACGAGATTAATCATCCGGACCAGAGAAACAAAACTCTGATCTGACGAGTCCGCGAGCAAAAAACGCTGTGCAAGTGATCAAGCTCCCACGCTGGCAAAATGATTGGGGTTAGCATGCATCGCCCAAAAAACAGTCCAGGATCTCAGGCACTTGCAAGCTGGATAGCATTAGTACACCATTGTTAACAAGCAAGTACTATCAAAAGTTCATTCATCAGACGGAAAAAAAAGGCCATCAAGCCTGCAAAGTCTACCTTAAAGCGAGCTGCGAGCCTCGATAGTCCTTTCTGGCGACGCGCCCCACTGTTTAGCAGCTTAGGGCCTTTTTTATCCGTGCACTAACAATTAGTTGGCTAAAGTTTAGCCCTCGAGGATCAAACAAGTGAACTAGTGGTTGGTCTAACAACTGGTTAAAGCTCCAACTAGTTATTAGTTCACTAGTCCATAGAACCCAACTAGTTGAACTAATCACTAGTCCTGGGGCATGTTTGGATGATCTAGAATTAATGATTAGTCCAACTAGTTAGGTTGTATAGACTAGTGAACTAATAATTAGTTAGAGCTTTGACTAGTTGTTAAACCAACAATGAGTTCACCTGTTTGGATCATCAAGGCTCAAAAGATTCGTTTCGACATTTACAGACAAACTGTGTAATTAGTTATTTTTTTTACCTACATTTAATGTTCCATGCATGCGTTCAAAGATTCGATGTGATGGGTACAGCGTAAACTTTTTTGGGTTGGGGGAGGAACTAAACAGGCTCTTAAAATCTAAACAAGGCTTCGTTGTCGCATTTGCTTTATGGCTAGTAGCTACTAGTATACTCCTACCATATGACTACTCCAAGCTTACCTGGGGCTCTGCAGAGTAATTAGAAGATATAGGCTGGCAGCTGGCTGAGATAAGAACGGGAGTTCTTGAACGACCAGTTCAGACCTCAAAGACCGACCTACTCATAGCAAGGCTCCTCGTCGCCAATCCAAGTGGAAGCAGCTGGCCTGCTGCCTGCTGGTCCCTGAATCATGAGGAGGTAGCTTCAGCTTCAGCAATGGCATGGCGTTGCATTGGCCACCAATCCAAGGTCGCAGCATAGCACTCCCAATGCATTGCATTGCCAAGCTGGTCCTCCGCTAATTAATCATATGCAATTGCAAGGATGGCTCCGGAGCGGGGTCACTCTCCGGTTGTCTGTACTCGGGCGTACCAGTACGTACCAATTATGCACGCACTGATGGAGGTTGTGCGCTTTGTTTGGACGGATTCAGCAGGGATGCTATTGCTACCTACCTACAGCCCCTGCATTGCAGCAGTGCATTCCATTCCAGCTGAAAGCCTGAAACTGCGAGAACGAAAAGATTGCAAAGCGTGAGATGGTAGAAGCACATGACGAATCTCGAAGCACATTTGGACGGTGGGAGATAGCGCGTGCTGAGCACATATGTGCTGCAATACATATTCGCGCGTGCATGTACAGCTTTTGTTACTCCGGGATGGATCGGATGATCTGAACAGCACCGATCGACTGATTATATATATAGGAGTATCTGCTTGAGAACTCATTATGGCAGTTGCCTAGTTGGAGTATGTGGGAGAGTGGTAGCACACTAACACACTGTACACGTACTACCCCTGTCCGGCTATCCTATTCTTGTTTTAGGACCATTCGCAATCGTCAAGGGGCTAAGCAAGCAGTGTGGTATATATACAGCCATGAGTGATCTTGAATCACTTGGCAAAAGCCATGATGATGCTTTCTCCTAATGGTGAGTACCTACAGCCGCCTGCTTTGCTGCAAGAGTACGTCAGAGTCACAATTCACCTGCTACGTACTCTGCATTCCAGCTGAAACTGTGACAAACAATGCACATGTTCGATCACTTTGCATTACATACAGTACATGAGGCGGTAGAAGCACGTACGTGCCTGCACGAACGAACTACTCGATCGGTACGAGTTCATGTCGACGTGGTTGGGAGCTTGAAGGAGTAGTTTTTTTTTTCGAAAGATCCGTTACCGGCTTTCATTGATAAGATTAAAGAAAACAAAGTAGGTAATTACAGACACGGTATTTGGCACAAGCTGCGCCATTCCCCCCCTCCCCCCCTCTTTTACTCGGAGCTCATCAGATTGAGGTCCAAGCCACCCCTAGTTTTCTGAGGGCTAATTTACATTAATACTGGAAGCAACCGTTTCCTGTGCTGTATCCGGCACAGCACCTACTAACACCTGGTCTTCGCTTATCCCCTGCAAGAGCAGAAGCAGGCCCTTATTACCTGCATGTGCCCATGCGTTTGCTTCATTTTGTATGGCTTGGACAATGCGCTGCACTTGGTTCCCTTGCCTCCTGAAGACTCTGCTATTCCTTTCTCGCCATATTTCCCAGATGGTGAGTATGATCAACGATCTGAGACCATCCTTAACAAACGTAGGCAGTTGATTCATCATGTGACTGAACCATTCCCTGACATTATCTATATTCATCCAACCGACCGGATCCAGCTCCGGAGTTCTCGTCCATTGGCCAATTCTGTACCAGATGCTTCTGACGACCGGGCATTCAACGAACAGGTGGTGTGCAGTTTCAAGATTCCGTACACACAGCTGGCAGAAATACTCGTTTGGCCACTGCCTCACCTGTAGCCTAGCAGCTGTCCATATCCTATCTTGGAGGAGCAACCAGATGAAGAATCGGCACTTAGGGGGCGTCTTGGTCTTCCAAATCAGCTTAGCCTCACAACAAGTTCCCCGATTCTGAAAATGTAAGCCATAGGCGGCCTTGGCAGAATACTCACCACTCGTAGTACTTGTCCAAACAATATGATCTTGCTCTGATTCCACTAGCTGAATTGATTGCAGCTCATCCCAGAGCTGCAGGTACTGCTCTATAATGAGCTGGCTCATATTATGGTCAACGTCCCTAACCCATTTGTTTTCTGATAGCGCTTCCGCCACTGTGCGGTTCTTTCTCTTACTATGTCTGAAAAGCTCCGGGAACATGTCGCCAGGGGCTCGCCCACGAAGCCATCTGGACGTCCAGAAGGAAGCTTTGCGGCCATTCCCAATGAATACCGTGGTTGCATCGTTGAAAAAACGCCTGTCTTCACTATGAACTTCTATCTGGAGGCCCTTCCAGGGGCGTTCTCTGTCATCCCAGGCGTACCACAGCCACCGTAGTCGTAGCGACCTACTGAAAGCCTCCAGGTCCTTTATTCCCAACCCGCCATTTTCTGTAGGCGTGCACATCGTAGTCCATGCCACCTTACACTTGCCTCCATTTAGTTCTTCATCACCGGCCAATAAGAACCGTCGTCTGAGTTTGTCGATTTCCTTGAAGAACTTCTTGGGCGGCTTGAGCGCTGTGAGCAGGTAGACAGGTAGTGAAGTGATCACCGACTTAATTAGCTCCCTTCTACCAGCAACGCTGACAAGCTTCCCTTGCCATCCAGAGATTTTCCCTTTTGCCCGATCTTGCAAATATTGTAAATGGACCATCCGTAGTCTCCCCAGGGTCAGTGGCAGGCCTAAATATTTGATAGGGAAATGGACCCTAGCTCCTGAAAAATCCCCAAGCACTGCATCCATGTCTATCCCTGTACATCGTATTGTGGCCACTGTGTTCTTGGCAATATTAATGCGCAGCCCTGTGGCCTCTCCAAAGGCCTCCATGATTTGCATCATACAGCTGATGTCCTCCTTATTTGGGTTTGTGAAAATTACTGCATCGTCTGCATATAAGGACAGTCTCAGCTTTGCTTGTCGCCCTTTTAGCGGAGTTAACCTCCCTTCTTCAGTTGCAATTTCGAAGATCCGGTTAAGCACATCCATTGCAAGTATGAAGAGGTAGGGGGACAGTGGGTCGCCCTGGCGCAGTCCCCTCATGTGGCTGATCCGGGGTCTCGGGCTGCCATTCAACATGACCACGGATGAGGAGGTCCTGAACAGCGCCGCAAGCCATGCAGTCCACCGGTTACTGAAGCCCCTCCGAGTTAGCATTTCAAATAAATATTCCCATGAGACACTATCAAAGGCTTTGCTAATGTCCAATTTGATCAGGCATGCAGGAGTCTTAGTCCTATGATAGTGCCTAGCCAGCCCTCGCACATAGACGTAATTATCCTGGATACACCGCTTCTTGATGAAAGCACTTTGGGCGGGCGAAATGAGAGCATCAATATAATGTGCAAGCCTGCTGGCCAGCACCTTGGTGAATAGCTTGGCGAAGGAGTGAATGAGGCTGATCGGTCTAAAGTCCTTCGGCTCTGACGCCACCTCTGCCTTTGGTAAAAGGACCAGTTGCGCCCCATTTAAATGTTCCAAAGCTCCGCAGTGGAGGATATGCATGCTGTGGAAGGCCGCCAAGATGTCAAATTTGATGATACCCCAACAACGTTTGTAGAAATTGTTGGTGAATCCATCAGGCCCCGGCGCCTTATCATTGGGCAAGCATTTGACTGCCTTTTCCACCTCCTCCTCAGTGAACGGCCGATCAAGCTCCAGCCCCGATGTTTCATGGACTCCGGTCATGGCAAGCCTGTCCCAATTGAAGCTCCTTGCACGCTGAATTTTCGTGCCCATGATATCAGAGAAGTAGCTATGTAGCACAGCCTCTTTTCCCTCATGGTTCTAGGTTAGTGTGCCGTCGCGACGCTTCAGTGACGATATGTATTTCCTTCTCCTTCTACTGTTCATTTTCATATGGAAAAATCTCGTGCAGGCGTCTCCAGCCTTTAGCCAAATGAACCTGGACGCTTGCCTCCTCCTCGATCTCTCAACAGCTGCTAGACCGAGCGCCCTTAGCTTGAGATCGCTGCGCAAGACAATCTCACCATCAGAGAGTCTTCTACTCTCCTGTGCTACTTCCAGGCGCATTATGACCTCCTTGGCGATGTGCAATTGCAGCCTCACATTGATGAAGAGGGGCTTGCTCCATTGTCGCAGTGCCACCGCCGTCGCGTTGAGCTTTTTCCTCAGCACAGTGAGAGCAGACCCCGACTGATACCTTGACCAAGCCTCCTGAACTACTTCTTCAAAGCCAGCAGTGTGTAACCAGTGATCCTCGAACCTGAAGCTCGCCTTCCTTGGTACAGTATCCTGCCGGGTTAGCAGGATTGGAGTGTGATCAGAGGCACCCGTCGACAGAGCATGTAGTGCAAAGTTTGGAAATAGGACCTCCCAATCTGAATTATTGAAGGCTCTGTCCAAGCGCACCAAAGTAGGACTTTGCCGTTCATTGGACCACGTGAATTTCCGGTTCTGAAGACAGATCTCCATGAGCTCACACTGATCCAGCGCTGCCCTGAATTTCCCCATCAAGCGCCGGTTAAGATTGAGGTTGTTCTTGTCAGTTGCCTTGTAAATCAGATTAAAATCACCCACAATAAGCCATGGGGTTCCTGCAGCTGGCTTGATGGCGATCATTTCCTGAAGAAATTCTTCCTTTCTTCTATCATCCGATGGGCCATAGCAGGTTGTGAGCGTGAAGGAGGCATCAGAAGCTAACATCCTGACACTGGACGTAACAGTGAACACTTTTGCATCTATATCTGTAATTTGCACTGCATCTTGGTCCCATCCAACTAGAATACCACCTCTAGTTCCATTGGCATCCAGCGCACAGTGCCCTGTCAACCGTCCCCCTAAGGTTTCAGCCAGGATAGAGCGGGTCATGGATCTGACTTTCGTTTCCTGAATGCATACCACAGAAGGCCTTGCGCAAACAGTGGTCTCACGTACCAGTTCTCTGTGCGCCGCATCATTCAGCCCCCTTACATTCCATGACAGCACTGATAGGTCTTGATTCATGTCTGTTGCGAGCATACCACAAAAGACTTAGCAGAGGCCACCGCCTGTCTCACTACCTCCCTGTGCGCCGCGTCATTCTGACCTCGTACATTCCAGCACAGAAATGAAAGGACACTCTGACTAGCCACTGGATTAATGACGACAGCACTTGTTACAACAGCTGTGCTACAAGCACAGAAACCAGACACCTCAAACCGAAGGGGTACTGGTAGGCATCCCAGGGCTACTGGTAGCCATTCTAGCGTGCCCAGCCGCCGTTGCACGCGACTACTATCCTGACAATTAAGTGGTTGACACCCCCTCACACTGCCTCCACACCCGGCATCACCCAGGAGCATGATACTTCCTGTGTGAGCTGAAACAACAACAGGTACACTAACACCCCTTATACATACGGGGTTACAGAACATCAGACACCAATCCACCCTCCAACCTCCCTGGACTATGCTAACAAAGCAGCTGGTTAACATGATAAACTAAAGGCACATTGTACTGTGACTCGAGCAGCCTAAGCTGCCATCTCCTCCAGCACTGTCATCTCCTGATCTGTAGCCACCTGTGCCGCTGCAGTCAGCACAGCTTCACTGTCCAGCGAAGTGAGCAGTCGGACCGCCTTGATCCTGGCCTCTGCCATCGGTGTGCTGAAAGAGTTGATGTACTCCTTCAGCGCCTGCTCTCCAGTCTGCTCACCATCTCCAGTGTAGCCAAATGCCTTGACGAGGCGCTGTGTGGCCCTCTGGGACACAGGCACGGAGGTGATCTTGGCATTGGCCATCTGCCGTGCGCTCTTCCTCGTTCCCACCTTGTTAGCTACCTTGCTTGCTTCAGCTCTCTTACTGACCTTGGCTGAAATTGGCGCCTCAAGCAGCGGCTGGTCACAAGGCACGAACATGCTCTGAACAATACTGTCCCGTCGCTCCTCTAGGATCAACTCGGCCACCTGCTCGGTGATGGCCGTCTCAACGACCTGACCGCCCACCTCCTGTGTCAGCTGATGGCCCGGCCCGAAATGAACTACATTGCCCAGGCCCAGAGCCGTGGCCTCCTCATTGAGGTCTGAGACCTTACTCCACAGAGCCGACACAGGTGTGTACACAGGGGAGGTCGGAAACTCCGAGGAGAAGGGCAAAGGTCTAACGGCCACCTCACGACACATGGCCGAAGCCTCGCCAAGCATTGGGTCCCAGCCCATGTAGCCGCCGCAGTTTGCCGTAGTGATGTCGTCCTCGCAGAGGCCCTTGTAGAAGTCCATCATCAGATCAGGGTGCAGCATCGGTGGCGATGGCGCGGCGTCAGGCAGGTGCAGCGATCCGGAGAGAAGGGCCGAGCCCCAGCCCTCCCGGATATGCATGCTGTGTCGTTCGTCCACGCCCTCGTCGGCTGCGCCCCCAGCAGCAGGCGCCACCGCCTTAACCGGGGAGAGCGACCTGCGTCGCTCCCAGTCAGCATTCTCCAGGCGCATGGGGTCGCGCATACGCGGTGAAGGAGGGTCCCGCGCCAAACGCCTACCGCGGCCTTGAATCATGTTGTCGTCCCCGGCGTGTCCGCGTCCGCAGCGCGGTGGTGAGCGAGTGCGCTGCCTTGCCCCGCAAAGTTGCCCGAAGATGTCCCCGCCATGTGCATTGCAGAGAGCAGCTGCTTACCCCGCTGCAGCAGGCCGCGCGGCGGTGGGCGCGGACCGTTGTCGTCTCCATCATCATTGTTGTCGAGGCGATGCGCCCCCGGTTGTGGTCTGCACATCGCTGCCGGTCCATGGCGTGCACGCATACCGTCCAGCACACCCGCCGTCCACTCGAAGTTGTAGATCCTTGGGTATTCCTCCTCCTCCGACGAGATAGAGGAAGGAATGCCACTCTGTCCAGACCTCGGCGTGCGGACGCGAGGCGGGCTCCAGTCCTCCACCACGTCCAGGTGAATGATGAGGTTGTAGATCATCCCCTTCGACGGCGCAGCGACTTCCCTAGGCCGCTGAGGCTCGTCCACGGACGGCAGCGCACGGCCCGCACCATGTTCGAAGAAAGTGATCGTCTTGGCACGCGGCAAGAGGTCAGGGAACCACATCCACGCCCAGCAGAAGATGACGTCGGAGGCCTCCTGGCGATAGGTGACACGATCGATCTTGTCCATGAGGCAGACCTCCCCCAGCACCTTGTTGAGCCCCTCCAGGTTCCACGCTTGGGACGGGAGGTTCTCGATGGCCACCCGAACGTGGTACCACCAAGTGGCCTCCCCGCCATGAGCGTGCTCGACCCAGGGCCTTATGGCGAAGTTGACACCCTTGACGCGCACGGTGCCCACGCGCAGCGCCGACGTCCTCTGGCGCGGGTCACCGAAGCAGATCATGAAGTCCTCTGGCTTGTGGCGGGTGGTCCTCATCTCGCTCGGCGGTGCACGGATGCAGCCAGCAACGACGCGGGTGATGTCGCCAATGCCGATGTCGTCATGCACCGGGCGGTCAAGCGCCGTCAGCAGCACCACCCGGGTGCTAAGCTTGGTGACCTCCGCAGCCATGGTAGTACCCCCAACGATGGCGGCACTGCCAGCCGCCGGGCGGTTCTCCGGCATCCCCGGGTACCAAGTCACCCTCGCCAACTCCTTCTTCTTCACTTCTGTCGCAGCTACGTGGACCCCCCCTCAAGATCCGGCAGTGGTGGGAAGACGAGTCGGCTCTGGATCGGCGGAACAGGGTGGGCTGGGAAGGAGATGCGGGAGTGCACACTGGTGCTTGGAAACTTGAGGCGGGAGCGGATCGGGGGGCGGTGAGCGCCGACCCGCTTCACAGGGCAGTCACGGGCAAGATGCCCGTTGCGGCGGCAGGCAAGGCAGCGGAGCGGGTCGCGGCAAGCAGCAAGCTTGTGGTCACTACCCAGGCAGCGAAAGCAGCGGCCGTTGAAGCTGGTTTTATACCCGGCCGGAGGCGCAGGCTTCCCGGCCAGTGACAAGGGTCGCCATTGCTCGCGCTTCCTCTGCCGTTGCTGCAGCTGGGCATTACTACGAACAGGGCATGGGCGCGAGCGCACCACATCGAGAAAACTGCGGCCGCGCGACTGTTGCCCTCTAATCGGGATGTTCGGCGCCTTGGGATGATACAACTCAGAAGCCACAAACCTATTGCGAGAGAGGAGCTTGGTTACCTGGTGAGCGCCATCAATGCGCCTGGGCTGCTCGCTCAGCAAGGAGCCGTCGTCGAGCGCACGGTCAGATTGGTGTCTCCAAGAGCCTGGGTGGTCCGCCGCCCCCACCGAGCCCCCCCCCCAAGACAGATTGCCGTGTGGGGGACTCCGCCATCTCCGGATACGCCGGATCCCCGCCATCAATGGTGCTCTGCTTCCGGCCGTCGGTGGAGGGCAGCAGCGAGTCGTCACCATCACCCGACGCGGCGGTCGCCAGACGGACCGCTGGCTCCTTCAACACAGCGCCAGCGCCCATCCCCGGGCTTCCACCCAGGGGATAGCCCTGTCCAGTAGCGTCGGAGGCCTTCCCCTTTCCGTCGATCTGCACCTCTGCGACTTCCAGATCCGCGCCATGAAGTTTAGCAGCGGAAGCAAGGATCTGCCCAAAGGCTCCATCCTCGTCATCAATGGAGCCCCAATCCAGCTCCTCCAGCGCAGCGTTCTCCCCGGTGGGCTCGGTCTCCACGGCAGCGAGGAGGTCTCCCCCGGTATGGGTGGCGGGAGTCCCTGTCTGGACCGCCGGTGAAGAGGGTGGCAGCGCGGGGGGGGGGGGAGCCAGGGGAAAGGAGGTCTCCCCCGGTATGGGTGGCGGGCGGCCCCGTCAGGCTAGGGGTGAGGACCGCCGGTGGGGAGGGTGGCGGCGCGAGAGGGGAGCCAGGGGATAGGGTGGATGGCGACATGTTTAGCTGTCGACTTACAAAGTCACCTTACGGACCCCAAGTCAAGGTCGCTTGAAGGAGTAGTAAACTTTTGTTACTCTTGGATGATCTGGCTATCTGCCTCAGAGGCTGTGAACTCATATACAGCTTGGAGACTTGTGGAGTACTATGTGGGAGAGTACACTGTACATGTACGACTCCTGTCGTGTTGTCTGTCGTTTTATTAGGACCATTTGGCAATCATCAAGGGATTGAGCAAGTGTGGTATATACAGCTAAGGCCTTGTTCGGATGCAAGTGTACCCATCTCAATCCACATGTATTGGAGTGGAATGGACTGAAATTTAGTTAAATTCTACTCCAATCCACTCCAACACACGTGGATTGAGATGAATATATGCGCATTCAAATAAGTCCAAAGAGACTTCTGGGAGTATCTGGGAGAGTGGTAGCACACTGTACATATAGTACCCCCTGTCCTATTCTTGTTTTAGGACCGTTCGCTATCATCAAGGTGTTAAGCAAGTGTAGCAGTACGCAGTCATGAGCCCATTAGTGGCCTTGTATCACTTGCCGAATGCCATGATGATGCTTTCTCCTTGCATCGGTGAAGTCGCGCTGACGACGTGGTTGCGATTGCGAGCTTGGATGAGTAAACTTTTGTTACTCCTGGATGATCTGGCTACCTGTGATCTGTCTGAGAACACATATATCCAGCTTGGAGACTCGTGGAGTATGTGGGAGAGTAGGATCGGAGTACACTGTACATGTACTGTTCCTGTCCTATTGTCGTTTTAGGACCATTTGGCAATCATCATGGGTTTGAGCAAGTGTGGCATACAGATACAGCTACGGGAGTTTTTGCCTCACTTGCCCAAGGCCATGATGATGCTTTCTTTGTCCATGTGGTGAATCAGCACAAGCAACTTGTGTGGCACGAAAATGGAGGACCAGCGGCTAACAGTCTTGGCCCTCGCCGGCCCTCCTGTCACGTCCGGGGCCAACAAGGCAACAACCATCTTGTTCCCATGCAATACAAGTCGAGTGGTTAGTACTACGTATGAACACATGATAAACTCCACCGAAATACATACAGCCGGAAGGGTACAGAACTGAAAACAAAATGCCATTTTTCTGATGATTTACCACAGCAAAATGGAGCGAAGAGAACATGAAAAATTAGTTTCACCAGCCAGAGAGGTGATTTCAACTGTCAGATGGTTATCCCCTGCCCTGTTCTTGCTTTGTTCATTCAGGCGTGCAAAAACACAGGGAAGACAAGCTCTTTCAACGGCAGTGCTACTAACTATGCTAGAGTCTACTACTCCTAGCAAGCAGCCATCGATCGCTAGAACTAAACAGGCAGGAACCGGCAAAAGCATGCTAGTGGCGTGGCGTGTCCCACTCCCACCAGGATAAACATCGAGGGCACCCTAATATTGGCACGTTGCCAAATATATAAATCTGACAGTGGAGCTCTCCTGTTGTGAAGCCTATCATCGCACAAAAGGTACAGCTAGCGAGCTCAATCATGCACAGACACACACACAGCGCCAGGGGGCAAAGTAATTTATCTGAAACCAATGTCTCTTCAGACTGTCTCAGCCTAGTAGACAAACGTTGAAAAAAAATGATGCTGAAGGACATGCAGCAGTGCCCCCCCTGTTGCCCTGATTCCTGGGTCTTGTTTAGATTCCAAAATTCACCCCCAAATTCTACTATGCAAAAAGAAGATTCCCCGTCACATCAAAATACCGGCACATATATGAAGTACTAAATGTAGATGAAATCAAAAACTAATTACACAGTTTTGGTGTACTTTGCGAGACGAACATTTTAAGCCTAATTAATCAAAATTTGAATAATTATTACCACAAACAAACAAAATTGCTACAGTACTCGGGGGTGGCACTGTGCAGAATTGGCCACCCCCGAGTTGGCCATCTAAACAAGGCCTGATCGAAAACTGCAGCTCATCAGTCATGACTCATGAGGGCAGAACAGCGTCGTCCTCGTCACCTGAAGAGCGAAGAAGATGGCCAGCCAGTGACCATTCGATTCTACAGTAGTCACAATGTAAGCAAGCACATCTCCCGTGTGATTTTTTTCCCCTTCTTTTTCTGAAAATGTTGTGCTGTATGATTATGATCGTGCTTATGCAAAAGAGCAGTCAGGGGGATCCAACCACAGGACGGCCCAAGCGACATGATGAGGCGACATATAATAGACTGATGTCTCCATACACTTTCATTTTCAGCTACACCTGTGCAGACAATAAAAGGTCCCTTAGCCAAAATCCAATTAGGTACACAGCTACTACACTGGTTAATTCTCTTCTTCTAAACTGGGCCATTTTTTTTTCCTTCCAATAAATCAACTGTTAAACCCTTGTCGTTTTTTCAGAAAGAAAAAACAATAGATCAATTCTCTTCTTCTAATAATTCTATGGCAAAACCCTTACCGTCCTTTTGGGGAAAAAATTGGCATAGCAACCATTCTCTCCAGAGTAGAGCAGCAAGATTTCTGATCCCAGGAGCCTTGTAATCCTGCATTCTTGGTAACTGAAACGACAAGTATCGTCGAATATTCCGACCGCTGCATGGCGCAGGCTATGTTATCAGTTGGCCCATGACCTACTCTGAGTACTCGGAGCTCGAAGCGCCGCCACGAGTCCCCTTCGCCGCACTCCCCTTCGCCACGAGCTGCTCCAATCCAACAGGCTGCCAGGTGCAGTCGGCGCAGCGGCGGCCAGCTGGAGCACCTCCGTGCTGATCCGATGAGTAGCCGTAGCCGAGGCGGAAGCTATTTGTCGGTGCGGCCACCTCCACCTGTCCGCGTCAGCGTCCGGGCACCTCAGCCTTCTGCGACCGAGAGCGAGACGCCAGAGGCCCCGCTGGGAGCTGACGGATCAATGGATCATGACGAGCCATGCATGTCCTTCCAGCCCCTGTCGTCGTCGCGTTCCGGGTTCGCCTGTGCGCCTGTGACTGACCGCGAGGCCTGTCACCTTGCGCCAGATTGCGTCGTATGGGTATGCCGCGTAGCCTCAAGCCAAGCCAGTAGCCGAGACCGAGAGCAAAGCAGAGAGTGGAGCAACGTGTATCTTCTTTGAGCGTTTGCCACTTCTTGCCTTGCCGAGAGAGTCCAGGTTTTATCGATCTCTGCTAAACACACGCGTATTCTAGTTCTGTTTATCTGTCCAGAAATGTCGGTTGCTGTATACTCCTACTGAATGCCTTGTCTTTTCGATCGTGGAACTACCCACAGCAACGTACACGGATTGAGACACGGATGGACTTGTCGCGTGCTTAATGGTGTGGGAGAGGTTGCTATTGATGCGCCAGTAGTGCACAACATCTGGCGACTGCAACATTTACTTGCCTGCATGTCGATGTATCCATATCCGACAGGTGATCCCATCAGCGTGGGCTGGGCACACCCGTTTCAATTCGCTTCAGGCAGCGTTTGGTTCCGAAAAAATTTGTAAAAGAACAGTAGATTCTCCGTCACATCGAATCTTTAGACGCATGTATGAAGCATTAAATATAGATAAAAAATAAAACTAATTACACAGTTTAGACGAAATAGACGAGACGAATCTTTTAAGTCTAATTAGACCATGATTGGACACTAATTACCAAATAACAACGAAAATGCTACAGTTACATTTTGCCAAAAATTTTGCCTACTAAACCACCCCTCAGTGAGTGGTATACACTGATACTGACCATGTATCAATGCACGAAAAGGACCGCCGATGGACAGAGCAAATTAAGTTGTTTAATTATCGATCTGCGCAGGATAATTCCCAGGAGTAATCACAATCACATCACAGTGCACACGTACGTACATGGAACAACGAAAAATCAAAGCCACAACGGTTTGGCCCGCCATCTCTTATTTCGCACGTCCAAACTGCTCCTAGATTCGTGCACAAGTCAATGCTGCTTCCCACACTCTCATTCCCTGCTTCGTTTCTAACACTGCTGTATCCCACCCTCCCATTCCAATCTTCTCTCCAATCATTCCCTTCTCTTTCTCTCCCTCCCTCTCTCCATCTCTCCCTCCCGTCTGGTTCCTCTCTCTTTCTCCCCCGTATTGCTTTGTCCGAGCTATTCATATCTCCCTCCCTCCAGCACCTCACCTGCTCTCTCTCTCTCTCAGCTCATCTCCCTCCCGTCCGGCTCCTCTCTCTGTTGTTGGACAAGCCCTCCGGCCGGCGACCATTATCAACAATGTGAGCACCCTGAAGCATCCTCGCTCTTTCCTGGTGGTACTGCACTCGATCTAACTCCTCCTCTATTTTCTCATGTTTCCTGTGACAGATGGTGCCTACCCTAGCCGCCATTGTTGGATCTGTTTCTTTTCCATGACCAAGCCACCACGAAGTCGCCAGATCTGAGCTATTCCTCCTGGAGGCTCCTTCTCAGAAATATAAGGTATTGTTCTATTCTTTTTCCATTTTCCTATACTCGAAATTTTTATTTCAGATGTTTTGGTTGCAATGCATTATATTTTAGTTGTTGGTTCTACAATTCATCTAGGCTACGTACTGATATCATGCTATGCTCTTTGATTTAGGTCTTTGTTATGCCCCTGCTGTATTGTTATGCTCTGCAAATATTTTATTTTTTAATCACCAAGTGCCAGAGGGTCTAAAAATGGAATTATTTTTAATCGCCCAATGCCAGAGTATCTAAAAATGGAATAAGATTCTTCTCTCTGTCCAGAACACACAATGCCTTTGTATTTGAATTTTTCTCCTCAAGTAAAAATGCTTTCAGATTATATTAGTCATGTGTTATTATATGAATCATGCAATTGTACTATGCTGTCTGGTTTTCACACAAAATGCTATCTGGTTGAGACTATTTCTGTCATTCTCTCCAGATTTTGTTCTAGTTAACTAAATGCCATGCATCGTTTTTAATTTAGAAATTTTAGTTCTTGTTCCTTCAGTGTTGGCAGTACAAAATTCTTTACTTACTTGAGTACTTGACTTGACTTCATTCAAACTTTTAGTCCTAACAATATTATTTTGCTACCGTGATAATTTTTCAGCTTTGAATTTTTTGCCTTTTCCCTATATGTGTGCTGTTCTTTTTTAGTACTAAGACTTTTGAAAGTTAGAGAGTACTTGACAAATGTATTCTTGTATTTTTTTTGGGTCCATGTAAATCCACTTGCATATAATATTTTGAATGACTATCCTGTTGCAACGAGTACTTCTACTAATCATTGTGCTACTGCAGGTTACTAATTTTAGCCTGTCCCACTTTGCAGCGTCCAGGTACACTCTATGATACTGTATTCTACTCCAACGTTTTTTCTATACTAAAAAATTTATCATTTTAGAATTTTTTCAAATGCATCTATATAGTGTCACTCTTCAAAGCTGTTCAATTTAGGGGAGTATTACTCTGAATGACAGCATGGTTAATTACTTTAGAAGTTTGGAACATCCATCATATTTACTTTAGAAGTTTCAGTTCCTGCAGCTTCATTGTTGGCAGTACAAAATTCATTAGTAGCATGACTTTACATCATTCAAACTTTGGTACTAACAATATTGTTTTTCTCCCATGATAATTTTACAGTTTTTAATTTACTGCTTTCTACCTATATGTGCACTGCCATTCTAGTACTAAGTTTTTAAGATAGAGAGTGTGTGTAGTGTATGTGTCCTATCCCACAGGTACCGCCATCTTCTCAAACCTAATCAGGTAAGGAACTTGTTACTGTGGTATAATTACCATAGTTCCCTGCAATCATTGATTTGTTGCGGCTTTCAGATCTATATGTTTTTCCTTTGTTATTGATTATATCGGTAGTCCTTTTCAGTTATATATGACAATAAAAGGTACATAAAGTCTCATTTGTTCTGTCTCATCACGTAGTTCCCCATTCTGTTGCTTAGATTTTGACTGTTTATGTTGGAAGCATATGTAATGATTGACTACTTAGGCTCTTGTAGTTTTATGTGGCCAGGAATAGGAATTGTTACAAACACTATTTTTTAAAATAAAAAATGTGAAACAAGGTCAACTGAATGCCAGACATGATGTTTATCTATTTGACAACAACACCTCGATATAATAATAACTCAACTTTACCAAAAAATATATCATTGGTTAGTGCAGTATTTTGAATATCATGTGCGTTGATTATGTATTTGTTGTTGTCTACATTCATATTGAATAATTGACATATAGTCATTTCCATGCCTAGAGTGTATCTGTGTAACTATGACAATATATACTTTTTGTACTACTACAAAAGAACCTGACAAAGATATTTGTCAAACACAGATTATGTACATGGATGGCGCTCAAAATTTCAATGGTAAATCCATCTCAATTGAAGGTAATTCTTTCATATTTCGTTTCAAGATTTTCCACAAATTTGACCAGTGTGTCTAGATATCAAACATCTAGATCTGAGTTTTGCATTTTGTTTTTACATTGGAAGCAGCTAGGGTTGAAGAACAAGGATTTCACTGTGTTAGTGCTCCATGTGGTTTAACACCGGTGGAAATGAAAGGTACTACCTCTGTTCCAAAGTCTATTTGACTTTTTTGGTACATAAAATTTGCTATGTATGTTCTGGAAAATATATACAAAGATCTCCCATACAAATTTTATAGCGGACAAAACAAATTCCTAGCTTTGCTAATTTTTTATCTTGATTGATGTAGTTACAGAGGATGGGTCCTTAGTTAACCTAAGACCTACAACTACAGATTTAAGCTCATATTCTTCTACAACATCAATGATGGGTTCATTGTCATTGCCGAGGTCCATCTATTCTACCACAGACATGCACCAACTCTTTCAGCTAGGTAAGGATCAGGTTAAAATTTATTTCTTAAAATCTCTTGTGGGCCTCTATGTTTCTTGTGGGCTTCATGTAATATGAATATATTTAATTCAATATAGGTTCCAACAGCGGTGGTTTTTTCCAGCAACTAATGAGAGATGCAAGTGCTGGGGCACTATTGCACGTTAATGATTGTTTATGCGACAATCTTGACGTAGAAAGACAGTGCCCGCCTGAAGAATGCTATTATGCAGGCACTGAATCAGATGCTGAAACAACTGGATACCTCTCAGCTGACAGTATGCAAGGAGTTAAGTACAAGGATAGCGCACAGCCAGATGGTGACGGTTTGGGAACAGAATATACCGGAGTGGATGAATATGTCTCAGCATTTACTGACCCAATAACTCTAGAAGATTTTAATTATGAAAGGGATTTAAATTATGAGTATTTGGACCGTGGTGTTGATGATACAATCCTGGACAGTGATACTGATGTTGAAGTAGAACGAGGTGGGAAAAAAGCAATTAGAGATATTGATCAAGGTAGAGAGCTTCTGGAACAGCAACATGTGGTGCATACTATGTGTGAAAGTGAGGTCAACAATTGTGATAATAGTGACAATGTAACACCTTCTGTACTTGGAGACTGTGGATGTGCTCAGCAACCAATTGCTCAAGAAATCTCACAGAGATATCTTAATGATGTAGCTGCGGGGTTTAAGAAAAGGTAACAACAATTGTTGCAATCTCATCTGTTTTTAAAACCTTTTCATAAGTACTGATCTGTGAGAGGGATTTTTGGTTTTTGATATCAAGTGCATAGAGGAATGGTATTAACAAATATAAAAGGGGCCAGATTGTGAGATACTATTCAATTGAGATGTTGATTTAAACAATGTAATCAACAATGTAGTAATAGCTATTTGTTCCTGCAGGCACCAAACATGTGTCGAGGGTGACACTGTTGACTGTCGAAAACCAAGAGACATGGGGGCTATAGAAATTGCGCTGCGAACATTATCAAATAGAAAGCCTGATGGGCATATATTCGAACCAATACTTGGAATGGTTTTTGATTCAAAGGAGGAAGCATATGAGTTCTATAACATGTATGCATGGGAAGTTGGTTTTAGCATAATTTATAATTGCAACAGGAAAAGGAAAGATGGCGTGTACATATCAATGCAGGAACTGATCTGCCAAAAAGGGGTACGCTGACATTTCCAAACACGCCGCTTACTATCACATTTCTATTTCAAACATTTTTTATTTTATTATACCTTGTACTAACTACTGTCCTTGCAAAAAAAGGGCCGTGATCGCCGTGTGCGAAATGCAACCAGGAAGGACAAATGCAAAGCTAGAATGGTGCTTCTGCGGAATGGTGATGGTGGATGGTATGTTCATAGATTAGTTAAGGATCATAATCACCCATTGGCAGAAAGTTGCTGTGAAAAAAGGGACCTTGGTTCGCACAAGAGATTGGATCCATACACATTAGATGTGATTAAATACCTTCGAAAAAGCAATATCAGCCAAACGACGGTACGGTGCATACTAGGCTCAATGTTTGGAAGCTTGAAGGATGCTCCTTGCACGAAAAGGTCAGTGCGTGCTGTATGCACCCAGATTTCAAGGGAGCAGATGGATAATGATATGAGCAAGACTATAGAAATCTTCAAGAAGATGCGTGCAAATGACCCTGATTTTCAGTGGAGTGTTGAGAGAGCATCTGATAATACTATCAATACATTGATGTGGTGCACTGGGAAGAGCCGTGAGCAGTATGCATGCTTTGGTGATGTTGTCACTTTTGATACCACCTACTGTACAAACTTCTACAAGATGCCTTTTGGCCTGTTTGTAGGCGTGAACAATCACTTCCAGACTATAGTATTTGGAGGTGTGTTAATGAAGCAAGAAACAACTGAGAGCTTCAAATGGGTGTTCAATGAATTTTTGACCCTTATGGGAGGAAAAGCACCACAAACCGTGCTAACTGGTATGTTTATGATATTTTCTGTAAGCTTGTCAATCTACTGATGGATTGTAAACAATTGAATCTTCTATAAAAAATATTATGTATCTAATGCATGCTTTTTTTGAATTTCATGATAGACCAATGCAAGAGCATGACTATAGCTTTAGGCGAAGTGTGGCAAGACACCTTCCATCTTTGGTGTAAGTGGCATGTAATGAAGAGTATTAGGGAGGGGCTAGGACCACTATACACAAAGAATGCAATCTTTAGGGAAGAGTTCTATGCAATTGTTAATGAAATGCTGACAAAGGAAGAATTTGTGAGGGCATGGAAGGATTTGTGTCAACGATATAAAATTACAGAGAACCCCTTCATGGTACGCACATTCCAGTGTAGATCAAAATGGGCAAGGCCTTGGTCAAAAGGACACTATTGTGCTGGTATGACAAGTACTCAAAGGAGTGAGAGTGCAAATATGATGCTGAAGAAGTTTGTGCCTAGGAACTGCTCATTGAATGTGTTTGTGTCACAATACAATGTTCTCTTGGAGGACCGGGACATGGAGGAGGGCAGGCAAGAAAACATAACAAAGCAGGTAGCTTTGTCTCTACATGATTAATTTATCAATCAGTTTTTACTAGTCAAGATAACAAACTCTAACTATATAAATAATGCTGCTTCCAGGTTCTGGTTAAGAAAACACGAATGTGGCCTATTGAGAGACATGCTCTTAAGATATATACAAGAGCTTCATTCAATTTATTTAAAAAACAAGTGGATAAGGCAGCTAATTTTGTAGTAGAAGGAAAGGGAGATGGATTCTATGTTGTTAACCATAATTATAGAGATAAAATGCCAGAGTGGAAGAAGACAAGTTTCAGGGTTTATGAAATTGAAGAGCGAAAAAGATACCACTGTGAATGTGGTTTATATGAACATCTAGGCATTTTATGCTGCCATACAATACGAGTGAGTTTCCAACCTTTTGGTATTATTTATCCTTCCAATGGTTCATCTGTTTCCACTGATTTATTTTGGTACTGTACTCATATATGGTATTCTTTCAGCTCTTAATACGCCTAGATGTCTTAGAAATACCCAAAGCACACATTATGAAACGATGGACTCGTGATGCCAAGGACATGTTGCCAAATCATCGAAAAGAACATCAAGCTCCAGTACAAAGTATGAAGACAACCAGTTTCCATCAATTTAAGATGAACAGCAAGGCACTTGAGGCAATTACGAAAGGAAACCTCGACCAGGAGACACATGAAGTTGTGATGAAGCATTTAAGTGCTGCAGTCAAAGAAGTTGACGACATTCTTCTTGCTAGAGCAAACAGATGTAGGATGGACTTTGGAAATGCACCTGATGTGCAGTCAGACATCGATGGCTTGCAACATA
The DNA here is from genome assembly GCA_022457205.1 of Saccharum spontaneum. Lineage (NCBI taxonomy): Eukaryota > Viridiplantae > Streptophyta > Magnoliopsida > Poales > Poaceae > Saccharum > Saccharum spontaneum. Next base: position 55,436,818 of record CM039618.1, read on the forward strand.
ATCAGTATGGTGCAGCTGGAAGCAGTGCCGAAATGAGTGATTCAGAGATAATGAAGTTGAGATTACCAAAGGTTGATAGATCTCGTGGACGTCCTATAGTGAATAGGGGTCGCACAAAAGCTGACATTGCTATTAAGAAGACCATTCACAAGAGAAAGACTAAAGCTAGCTCACAGATAAATGGTCTGAAAATGTTAGATGAAGGAATTGAACCCCTGGAAATCAGTCCAGGCTTGCCATACCAAAGTACTTTCTGTACTAATTGTAGGCAGACAGGACATACTAAGAGAAATTGTGGTGCCAAGAGTAAGAGAGCTAGGAAAATGGATAATCAAGGGAAGGATTGCAACGAGAGTGCTGCTGTATGTAGCAAGTGTGATCTAAAAGGACACAATGAGGATGAGTGCTTAGTGGCAGAAGAGGATTCAAACTCCTTTTTCAAGTAGTCTATTCGAGAAATGTTGGAATCTTTTTTGGCGGCTAAGTAACAAGGTTACTAATTGCTTTTGGATTTTGAAATTGGCATCTATTGAACTGTAAGGTATTGATTGATTAACTTCTGTGTTAATCGTAGATGTTTGCAGAATTGTGGAAATGTAAAAACATCCAGACAAGTATTTGTTACATTGAACCACAATTGATGCTTTTGCTAGTATGTGCTGTAATGAATTGATGGCTTCTAATATTTGTAGTTGTAGTTAGTTAAATGTGTTATGAAATTATTTTAATTGGTTGGATTCAGTGTGTCTGCAAGGTGTGCTTTTACTTCTCACATCCACGGCCGGTTCGCAGCCTCTAGTGTTCATGGTTTGATTTGGATGGCCCATAAGTACGCAAAATATTCAATGAATACTAGTACGTACTTGAGTACAGTACGTACATAAAGTGGCTTGTCATCTGCGGCTTGAGAAAATAGTGTTCTGTGACTAAAAAAGACACTGCGACGTGCATAGCTGTCTATTACTATGTCCTAAGTACGAAGTATATAGTGGATTGGATCATTTTGCTGGTTGGGCGTAATATATTCAGCTCAAAAAATAATTAGCACTTTTGCGGAGATTTTTATAGGTATTTTTATATTTTGATCCTAAAACATGGTACTAGTTTTTTATTTGAAAAAATGTACCAGTGCATAGTTTGATTCTTTTATTGATTGTTTTGCTACATTGGCTCGGCTGGACAGCTGCTTCCACCCGTCAGTCAGGCACGTGTCGTCCTTTTCACGTACACGTAACAGATGCGTTTACACAATACCCCAATTCTACTATGCAAAAAGAAGATTCCTCGTCACATCAAAATGTCGGCACATATATGGAGTACTAAATATAGATGAAATCAAAAACTAATTTTACAGTTTTATTGTACTTTGCGAGACGAATATTTTAAGCCTAATTAATTAATATTTGGACAATTATTATCAAATAAAAACAAAATTACTACAGTATAACGGGACATTTACTATGCAAAATTTGAATCCCAAATTTGGGATCTAAACAAGGCCAGACGGTGGTGGAAATGCTGGAAACGAGTGAGGTGTCAGGTATCAGTGAAATTTTGATGGATGCAGAGGTGACAACTGACAAGTGCAGGAGTGGGCGCGTCATGGGCACGCGTCGTCCATTTAAAACATGTCGTTGTTTGATTATTTGGAGGGGTTGGTGCCGAGCTGTAACAAGGGGAGGAGGGCCCGTGTGTGTGAGGGCATTTGGTGCGGGCAGCGTACACGGGACGGGCGATTATTTGATTATTTTTTTATGAAAATGTAGTTTACAATTAATCTAATAATTTTTATTTAATATCATAAATATTGATAATTTTTAGTCTATAATTGATCGAACTTAGAAGGTGATTATAGATTCCGCGCCAGTTCAAGAAGCTCAAGTTTGACCAAGTTTATAGCAAATATTATTAATATTTATGTCTCTAAATAAATTTATTATAAAAATATAATCTATGACTAATCTAATTATACTAATTTTACATCATGAATGTTAGTATTTTTTATATAATTTTGGTTAAAGTTCTAATTCATTGGCTTGGTAGGAAGAGACAATTACATTATTTTATGGATGGATGGAGTAGTAAAACAAGGGACAGTTGTCAACGTAGACAAGGCTATAGATGAATGGCATGATGGGAAAGGATGATAAGTATAGTTTTCTATGGCTATATATGAGCATATCGTGGGCTCGTTATAGCCAGTAACATATAAGTTAGTACTACCTCTATCCTTAAAAGAATGCAATTATGAATGACTCCAAATCAATTTTGAAAATACATTTTGAAATAGGAATAGAGATGTACGGAGTATTGGGAAAAGAAAAAGATGTGTTAGGATAAGAGAAAGGTTCGCCGGCGGGGAAATGAGTGTCGTGTATTCTCTCTGTTCTAGGGCTTGTTTAGATGACATCCAAATTTCAAGTTTTTTCACTCTCTCTCCATCACATCAATTTTTAGCCGTTTGCATGGAGTATTAAATGTAGGTAAAAAAATAACTAATTACACAGTTTAGTTGGAAATCACGAGATGAATCTTTTGAGCCTAGTTGGTCCATGATTGGACAATATTTGTCAAATAAGACGAAAGTGGTACTATTCATCAGGTTACAAAAATTTGCAAAGTAAACAAGGCCCTAAATTATAAGTCGCTTTGTTTTTTTGTTACATCCATTTTGTTATGTATCTAGATAAATAAAATGTCTAGATACATAGCAAAAAATGAATGAACCAAAAAATTCAAAGCGACTTATAATGTAGAATGGAAGGAGTACATTGGAACAATATCAAATATTTTGGTTTGGAGGGATTACCAGTGGTTACTGGTCATGTACCTTTGTTTAGCTCAAGTACATGCGTACTAGTAGCAGTTATATTTCTTGTTTAGTTCCATTTGGGCCACAACATGTGCATCGGGAAATAAGAGTGTCATATATTTTTGAAACAAGATTTAAATTCTATATGGTTAAGTTTTTTTGGTTTAGAGAGAGTTTTAATGTTTACCGTTCATGTACCTTTGTTTAGCTCAAATACATGTGTACTAGTAGCATGGAGAACGAGAATGTCATATATTTTAGAACAAAATTCGAACATATGTCAATTTTTTTGGTTTAGGAGTACGAGTGATGTTCCTGTACCTTTGTTTAGCTCAAGTACATGCTTACTAGTAGCAGCTATATTTCTTGTTTAGTTCCATTGGGTCCACAATGTGTGCACTGGAAAATGAGAGTGTCATAAGATTTAAATTCTATATGATCAATTATTTTTGGTTTAGAGAGAGTTCCAATGTTTATCGTTCATGTATCTTTGTTTAGCTCAAGTAGATGCATACTAGTAGCATGGAAAATGAGAATGTCATGTATTTTGGAACAAAATTTAAATATAAAAATGTCAAATTTTTTTGGTTTGGAGGGAGTACCGGTGGTTATTGTTCCTATACCTTTGTTTAGCTCAAGTACATGCGTACTAGTAGCAATTATATTTCTTGTTTAGTTCCATTCGGTCCACAACGTGTGCATCGGGAAATGAGAGTGTCATATATTTTTGGAATAAGATTTAAATTCTATATGGTCAAGTACTTTTGGTTTAGAGAGAGTTCCAATGTTTACCGTTCATGTACCTTTGCTTAGCTCAAGTACATGCATACTAGTAGCATGGAAAATGAGAATTTTATGTATTTTGGAACAAAATTGAACATAATAATGTCAATTTCTAGATAAATAAAATGTCTAGATACATAGCAAAAAATGGATGAACCAAAAAATTCAAAGCGACTTATAATTTAGAACGGAAGGAGTACATTGGAACAATATCAAATATTTTGGTTTGGAGGGAGTACTAGTGGTTACTGGTCATGTACCTTTGTTTTGCTCAAGTACATGCGTACTAGTAGTAGTTATATTTCTTGTTTAGTTCCATTTGGTCCACAACATGTGCATTGAGAAATGAGAGTGTCATATATTTTTGAAACAAGATTTAAATTCTATATGGTTAAGTCTTTTTGGTTTAGAGAGAGTTCCAATGTTTACCGTTCATGTACCTTTATTTAGCTCGAGTACATGCGTACTAGTAGCATGAAGAACGTGAATGTCATGTATTCTAGAACAAAATTTGATCATATGTCAATTTTTTTTGTTTGGAAGGAGTACGAGTGGTTACTGTTAATATACCTTTGTTTAGCTTAAGTACATGCTTACTAGTAGCAGCTATATTTCTTGTTTAGTTCCATTGGGTTCACAATGTGTGCACTGGGAAATGAGAGTGTCATATATTTTTAAAACAAGATTTAAATTCTATATGATCAAGTATTTTATGTTTAGAGAGAGAGTTCCAATGTTTACCGTTCAGGTACCTTTGTTTAGCTCAAGTACATGCGTACTAGTAGCATGGAAAATGAGAATGTCATGTATTTTGGAACAAAATTTAAATATAAAAATATCAAAATTTTTTGGTTTGGAGGGAGTACAAGTGGTTATTGTTCCTGTACCTTTGTTTAGCTCAAGTACATGCGTACTGGTAGCAGTTATATTTCTTGTTTAGTTTCATTTGGTCCACAACGTGTGCATCGGGAAATGAGAGTGTGATATATTTTTGGAATAAGATTTAAATTCTATATGGTCAAGTACTTTTGGTTTAGAGAGAGTTCCAATGTTTACCGTTCATGTACCTTTGCTTAGCTTAAGTACATGCATACTAGTAGCATAGAAAATGAGAATTTCATGTATTTTAGAACAAAAGTTGAACATAATAATGTCAATTTCTTTTTGGTTTGGAGGGAGTAACAATGGTTAACGTTTACTCCTATGTACTTTAGCTCAAGTACTCCTGTGACCATGTGTGCTCTTCACGCGTTGTGCACGACCGCGATAGATGTAGCCTGTTTTTCCGTCAGAAGAAGCTAAGCCAGGGTGTGCGAGAGAGTTTTTTTAAAGATGGAAATGGGCATGGGGCCGTGGCAACTAGAGAAGATTATTGAATCGACGATCTAGACCCAGTTGAGGCCGGGGGAAGGAATCAGGAGTCAAAAACTCTTTTATAGAAAACAAAAAAAACATGTGTCCTTGAACACAAACAATCCTTTGCAGATTTCTAAGATTCTAGGCATGCACCTACAGTAAAGTTAGGACAAGGTGTTGACTACAGATTTCTAAGATTTTGGGCATGCACCTACAGAAGTAACAGTAGATCGCTCTTTGTGGATAGTCATGTACAACTGAATGAATAGCCTCATTTATTCCTAATGAAAACATAGGAAAAAGAGAGTACCAATCTACTCCCCCGGTTCCAAACTATAAGTCGCTTTGATTTTTTGCTACATCTAGATAAATGATATCTAGATACATAGCAAAATAGATGAACTAAAAAAGTCAAGACGACTTAAATTTGGAACGAAGGGAGTACCAATATTAAAAATCTTTTAACATGTACATTTATGAGCAATGCAACCTGACCAACCAAGCAAATCTAGTTAGTTTTCTGTATTACAAAATTTAATAAATGAATCAAGCCATGTTTGTAACTGATAATAGCCAATTGATGACTTACAGATTGTGAGCAAGAAAAGATCACAAGAGAACTGTAGGCCAAGCTATGTACATGTTTCAAACACTAGCAATTGCGAAAGTATGCATGTAAACAAGAGAACTACCTAATGCCAAATCCTTAAAGCGCCTTCTTGATAAGACGCTTGTGAGTTATTGGTTTTATAGCATCAAGAAAAATCAAAATAACATTGCATTCCTAGCTGTGCTGATAACCTGTTAGGCCAAAAAAAATATGAACTTTCAATCCCAGAGGCAATGATCCTGAGCACAAAGTGCAAGGAATTACACAAGAAAATCCAAGACTTAAGTGTCGTGAGCAGCTATTTGGGTGTGAACTGTGAAGACACCTGAAAGCCTAAAACAAAAAGGCTAAACCATGACAAGGCTACCCGCAGCCACAAAGTAATATTGGGACCTGAACGTAACAAACTCAGACAGGACTATCCTATTACATGATGCAAATATCATAATTGGGACCATCAAACGATGGCTTGTAAATACAGGTTCACATACACAGCTTCGCCCCTAAAATTATATGATATGATAATTTAATGATAGTAGTTTGATATTAACCTTTCCCTACTATGTAAATACATATTTCAAACTATTTCTATTTTTTTTATTTTCTCCAACGCTCAGCAACATTTTCCATTCTACTTTTTCTAGAAAGCATGTGAAACTTGTCGTAAAGAGTAAATTAAGGATTAAACATACTTAATGTGGCATAGATCAACATCTAATTTTTCTGGGCAAACATTAGACAATGTTCCTAGAATGCTTCGCCTTCGGACTCTGCTGCTGGATCAAGTAGTCTTTTTTTTCAATGCTGAGAAGGGCATTGGAAAATGCATCTTGGAGCACAGCTTGTTCACACGTAGTATACCGCAGTCCTGCAGCAAGTCCTCCCAGATCCAAATTTTGCAACCATTCTTACTAGCACCTCATCGGGGGTGTACGATAGACCATTCTCCTCTAAATATCAAAAGTCAACATTAGTTGTTAAATTTCTTCTTAACAAATCTGAGAAAGCAGGGAATGAGGAATGCATCCGCACACACCCTCAAGCTTTTTGCAGAGAGCCTTCCTTAGCTCCAGAGTTCCGGCATTAGGCGTGTATCTTGTAGTCCCATCTCTGACAGCATTCATCCCAGCCTGCACCCAAACAACAAAGAAAGATATTCAATTACCTTCCTACAGGTGCTACTAATGTCAACAAAATACATTGCTCTGAGCTCTGCCCTGAGTTTCATGTGCAGAGAAATCTGGTATGTATGTGGATATCTGGTGCTGTGAGATGTCATGGACAAACCAATGACATCTCTCAACTTAAATTAAGGTTCCTAATTTTCAAAACACATATGGCATAAAAAAGGGACTAAGAATTATATAAAAAACTAGAAAATGGTTATAAGCGGTTATAAGAAATTTCAATCTAAAGTAAAAGAAAAAAAATACTATACAAAATAGATATAACAAAGTAAAATACGAAATTAGGTGGAGTAAGCAGAGAACTGTTTACAGGTACGCCTATAAGAACTTATTAAGTACAAACCCATAAATGAGGAAGTAGCAGATGTGAATGGTTTATGACTTTTGATTAACGAACCTAGGAAAACCATCTGAGGGCTAAAATCATCAAGTGCAATGTTGTGCTGCATGCTGATCTAACACATGCTGAAGGTTGGATAATCCCAAGTTTTAGCAGTATTTTAGGCTATGTCGGTGGTGGGTGGCAATGAATTCATATATTACTGGCCAACCAATAAAAATACTAACACTACATCTAGCTTCATGGGATCTTTGGAAAAAATAATTGATGCCAGTTTAGATTTAGTCACATGTAATGCAAAAAGGCACAACTAAGAGGTACAATACTCTGTACATTTTCTTTCATAAACGCAGGGCAAAATTCTTTCGCCAACAATCTCACTATTTAAATAGGATATAGCTTTATGAATCTAGCACTTCAATAAGATTAGAGTACAGAAGACATGTCTAGAGCAATGCAAACAGAAGCAATTCTATAAAGGTGATCAATGATGTAATTTTTTTTTGGATGGTGAGGCCATCTTGCTAAGACTCAGGAGCAGAACATGTCTGTGTTGCTGTGAGGCTGGCTCCTCCATAATCGAAATTTCCCCACAATTGCAATGATTGTATCTATAAACCAACAAAGTTACCTACTATTGATAAAAGACAGCACAAAACATATAAAAAGTAAATAGCACCAACCATTATTCAGTAGCGTTCCTGTTCGATGGAGCTGACATTGTAGAGAAACAAAACTTCCAGCAACAGGTTGTTGTAAGGGCATGGCAATAAAGAAAACAAAGAGAATTCAAGGAAGAAAGGAAGCAAGGTATGACAACGCACTACAATTGGCCTGAAATAGCCAAATAGGTAATGCAGCTAGGCCCAGAGTCGAGGAATTATATAGCAAGAAGCAGCAAAGGCAAGAGCGCGCAACCCTAAACAGGTATGGTGAGCATTTTTTCTGGGTTAAAAATGTTACCACTACCACAAGAGTCCCCAAAACACATTAGAACCATTGTCCACAAAGTAGATAAATGAGATATTTTGTAGAGATAGACAATGTAAAGGTAATATTAGTATTAGAAAGCTAATGACACTATCAAGAAATCAGAAAAAGACCGGCTCTGTTAAAACGAACCCATATTAGCAGTGCACATAGTTGCAGGGAAAACCTAAAGAAACCGGAGAAGCAAAAATCATCACAGACAAGCAAAGTATCTAACAATGCTATCTCTGGGAATAGGGCGTGTGCTCAGAATCAAAAGTGTACAACCTGATGACACAAGCAATGACGACAGACAGTGATCATAAGCATATAATCAAGGAGAATATATCTATCATTTCATGGGCAATAAGCTGGAGCTCAGATTCCACAATAATACGCTGTTGACATCACAGTCAATGATCATAAGCAAGTGTGAGTGTAAAACCAAAGGGAATGATCAGATTAGGCAAAGGGCGAAACCATCAGAGAAAATGCATCAGGAGTTGTACATTAACGGCGTTCCCTCCGAGTCTAACGGTGTAGGATCACTGCACCGATTTGTACTGTGACCATTGCCTCAGTTGTCACAGAAGAAGTAGAAAGGCTCCAAAGCACACAAAATAGAATAGGTACAAAGAGATCCAAAAAAATCGAAGCAAGCAACTGACTACTGCCCCAGCTATCATGGAAGAGGCAGGAATAGCTGCAGAAAATAGAATCACTACCTCAGTTAGAGAGATGGGAAAAATAAAATCAACCTTGCTCATGATCACTGCCTTAGTTATGAACACAGTAGACAAATGCAAAAGGAATAATCATCATAGCTCATCAGCATTGCCTCAGTTATGCATCTAGAGAAAGAAAGAGGTGCAAATTTTGGAATGATGGCCCATGATCACTGCATGAAACACTAAACATTTATGTTGTGTATTCATCACAGCACCACCCTATTCCCTCAAATTAATCTAGCAGCAAGAGGAGAGTATACTCATCATTGGACATGACCAAATTCATGAGCACCGCGGTGCACAAAGAAAGGAAACCAAAACCACTGACATGGTGATGTGCACAGATATATGCCACCAAATAATGAGCACTGCAGTGTTCTAAACATCCAAACAACGGTCATGTCCTCAGATATACATCACAACACCACTGTATATGGGAGCCATGAGTCCATCAAATAGAATGTTGAAGAAACTAAGTACCTTTTGAATTCACATTTGTGACGAAAATTAATAGATCCCAATGTAAAAACATGTTGTATTTCTTTAACATAAAAATGACGAGTTAGATGAATAAAAAGAATGCACAATACAAGAGAAGATAAAAAAAAGAGCAGGGGATTTGTGACGAACCTGTTGAGATCTGGCGCCTGATTAAATTATAGAAGAAAATAAAACGGAGAGGATACAACCTAGAAGGTTGAAAAAACTCAAATGCATATAGAGCAGCAGCATAAATGGGATCTACGACTAAATATTCCAGTGACTCGAAGAATCAAAAAACAAATCTTAGGGCAGATGAAGTAAGACGCTTCCAAATGCCGATTAAGAGTTGAAAAAAAAAACACAAAATTCATCTCGAGCTTGAGCAAAAAAATCACAAAATCTGATCTTGCGCTTTGAGCTATCAGTGGCCAGATGGAGAGGGAGAGAGAGAGGAAGGGAGAGACGGGTGTCGGATCTGAGGGAGAAAACGACTCGGATAGGAGAGAGAGACGGGGACAGAGACGGTGTGAGGGGGAGAGAGAGAGAAGACGGAGGTAGAAGACGGAGAGAAGAGAGAGAAGGGTGCGGCGGATTGGAAGAGAGAGATATGGGGGAGAGAGACACAAGGGGCGGCGCATCGGGAGAAAGAGAGGAGGGGTGGCGGATTGGGAGAGAGAGGAAGAGACGGAGAGAGGTAGAGAGAGAACACGAGAGAGGGAGAGACGGAGGTAGAAGACGACTCTCTGGATGCCTTGCTTTGAGTGAGAGAGAGGCAGAGAATGGAATGGATGGGAATGGAATGAGTCAAATCTGAGTAGGAAGAGGAAGACGGGAATGCAGAAGCAGGGTCAGGAAAGAGATGGGAAAAGGAAAGGTGTTGTCCAGCGCGAATCTTGGAACAAGTACCGCCACGCGATAGCGCATGGCCGGCCAGGCCGTTGTGGAAAAACCCCGTTGATGGAACAAGCGAAAAAACACGTACTATTGACTTTTTTTGATGGAATATACAATACAGACATTAACACGAACAGTAGACTACTACATACACGTACGAACAGGGTGGTGAAGGGCGAGGAGGCGGCTACAAAACAGGAAGAAGAATTTTACCACCACCAGCTACTGCATTACAATTCGCCAAATCCTTATTTATTTACCATACAGACGGACGGCCCCCCAACCCATCCCCAAGTTTCGATGCCCTTCGTCTTGCTTCATCCGGTGACGAGATCGATCGACGTAGGCCGTAGCAGTAGCATATCACAGGCCATTGTTGGAGGGACGGACGACGACGAACAACGGAACAGACAGGGGCTACTGCATGGAGCACTCGGCGGGGAGGCCCTGCGAGTAGCGCTTGGGGTCGGTGCAGTAGTTGTAGATCATGTACTTGCGCTGCACCCACCGCATGCGCTGCTGCAGCGTGAGGTCCAGCTCCTGGTTGTACCAGTCCCCGGCGGCCGCGCCGGCGCCCTCGGTGCCGACGGCAGCGGCGGCGCCGCAGCGCGTCTTGCCGCCGGCGACGGCGACGCAGGCGTCGGCCCTGAAGCCCCGGTAGGAGGCGGAGAACGGGGCGTGGGACCAGTCCGTCTTGACGCGCCCGCCCTGCGTGGCCCAGTCGTCGGCGTTCCACAGGCTGGAGTAGAGCCGCATCGGCTGGTTCTTGGGGAACGCCACCCCCTTGCTCTCCAGGTTCCGGAAGTCCCTGATCGGCATCTCGTCCACCATGAAGCTGCAAGCATGATCGAACAAGACCATGTCAGTCAGTCAATGTCAATCGACAGTCAGTTCGACACACTGATCGATCGATCAAATCAAAATGCAGACACTCTGGCTTACATGACGTGCTTGGGGTTCCAGAGGATGGAGTAGGTATGGAAGTCCTTGGTGGGGTCGAACCAGAGGCGGAACTGTTGCTCCCTCTGCCCCTGGCCCTGCGTGAACACGTTGGTGTGCAGCGTGTAAGGCTCGCCGGAGACGTTGCCGAGGAACTCGAAGTCGATCTCGTCGTGGGTGTTGCCCTGCGACGACAGGTAGTAGGCGGTGACGGTGCCCGCGGAGTTCCCCGGCACCAGCTTCAGCTGCATGTCGATCTTGCCGAACAGGTACTCGTGCCGGGACTGGAAACCGGACCCTGAGGTCCGGTCCAGCGTCAGCGTGAGGAGCTGGCCATTGTCCAGGATCTTGCCCCGCCCGTCGCCCCAGGTGATGTCGAACTCCTGGTTGAAGTTGGCCGCCGCGACCGCCATGGCGGCGAAGGCGGCGGAGTAGGCTAGCAGTACGCCCAGCAGCAAGGACACCCGACGAGACGCCATGACCGATCACTCGAGACCTCCTCACTCAGCTATAGCGTAACCGGCTAAGCAAGCAAGAGAGAGCACACTACACTACTCACTAGCTAGAACTAGGATCAAGCAGGTTGCGAGGTGCTCGATCTGATGAGCTTGTGGTTTGTGAGTGGAGGAGGCGAGGGTGCGAGGTGGGTTTTATAGGGCGAGGGTGCCGCGCGGATGGTGCCGGGAAGCAGAGTTTGTATGTACTGCCCCTGTCCGGCCGTGTGATCTGTGTGCGAGGTAGTAATGCGTGTGAGTTGGCGCCAGAGGAGATGGGAGGAGACAGGGCAGGGGCGCGCAGTACGCTGCGTCGGGGCTTGATGAGGGGTAGGGGCACTCGGCAGGGCCGCAGGGGAGGAGGCCACGGCGAATCAGCGAAGGCACGCGCACAGCGAGCCGAGATATTTCGTGCAGTGCAAGTCGACCGGGACGTGCAGCGAATTCCTTCATGGTGCATCGCCCCGTTTGTTCTCGCGACCTGGGGTTCTCGCAGGATGACGATGGTCCTGTTCTGCAGGTCATGTTTCGGCTTGTTTTAGCTTATTCTCTCTCATAGAATATTATTAAATCAGCCGAAATCAGCCGGCTTTTCCACCAGCCGAACCAGCCCGACGTGTCTGGGTCCTGGAACGGAGAAACCTCTAGCGAACAACAGAGCTGGTGAACATGAACAAAGTAGAAACTAGTACTCAAAACAGGGCACTTTCCTGTGTGAAGTCCATGACGAAAATGGTGGCTAGCTTAGGGGTTTCCTGCGTGCTGGATCACACCATTCACATTCATATTCACATTTACTGATTTACATTCACATGATGGTGAAGTTCAGTTTACCCGGAGATGCAGTTCTACGGGCACGCCGATGTGGTAGCTGGTTCCGACCGCCTCTACGGTTCGTACCGCCGAGTATGCTTTTTTTTTAGTGCCATCATGTCCACAATGTCAAGTACAGGCACCAATGCGTGATATAAAAATGCCATTGCGATGAACGTCATGACTGTTGTACGCACTGTACACTGCCATAGCCCTATCTTGATTGTTTATTAGTACAAACCAAGCATGTCAGGACATTATATTAGGCCATGTTTAGATCCCAAGAGACCTAAGAATTTTTGCACAGTACCCGTCACATCGAATCTTTGAACACATGCGTGAAATATTAAATGTAGGTAAAAAAATAACTAATTACACAGTTTATCTATAAATATCGAGACGAATCTTTTGAGCCTAGTTAGTCTATGATTGGACAAATTTTATCAAATAACAACGAAAGTGCTACAGGAATTTTTTCTAAAAATTTTGCCATCTAAGGGCTTGTTTAGTTGGTGAAAAAGTTTGGGTTCGGCTACTGTAGCACTTTTCGTTTTATTTGGCAATTTATGTCCAATCATTGACTAATTAGGCTCAAAAGATTTGTCTCGTGATTTACAACTAAACTGTGTAATTAGTTTTTTCTTTCGTCTACATTTAGTACTCCATACATGTGCCACAAGATTTGATGTGACAGGTACTGTAACACTTTTTAGGTTTACTTTTTTGAACTAAACAGGCTCTAAACACGCCTTTGTCAAAGGTCATGGATCAAGTTTCAGCTTATTTTATCATTTATAAGTGAGTGCCATCACGTCCACAGTATTATAAGCCTGAAGAATCATCATGCCTACTGTTACCTGTACTCGGGATACTACTCTCCTACTACTCCGACTGTTTAATTTGAGTCGATCCACAGTTCCACGCCGCAGTGGGATTTGTACTTCCCCCACCTCCCTACAAAGCGTAGTTTTAGGGCTGTTTGTTTTGGTGTTAAAGTTTAATAAATATTGTAATACTTTCGTCTTATTTGACAAAAAAATTAATCTTAGACTAATTAGGCTTAACAGATTCATCTCGTAAATTACTCCTAATCTGTGCCGACATGCATGCAATTACTCTATATTTAGTACTCCATGTATTTGCCGCAACATTGATGTGATGGGAGTTAAACTTTAACCCGTGCAAACGCCTTAGAATGCGGGGATCTTTTTCAGTTCTTATAATTTTTCTACAAAATTATACTAGTTTTCTATGGAATCATTGCAGGATTCTTATGAATTTCTTGCATTCTAAACTTCCCTTAAATTCAATTTTGGTGGAATGACATAAGACTAGATAACGCATTAAGAACTTCAAGTGTTTTCTTACCTTTGGATCATACAATAATACTAAGTTAACTTTGGTGATGCAAGCATGCATGATTAAATGAAAAGTTTAGGGCGTGTTTGGCGAGGCTTCTCTCGGCTCTGGCTCCTCCTGCATCTTGTACTGTAGCCGCACTTATTTATAGGAGTTGTTTTTCTCTCTCCGATCAAAATGAACTGAGAGCTGGAGAAGCCACGATTTGTAGCTCCTCTGGTACTGTAGCGAGGAGCCAGAGCCCGAAAGAGACTGCCAAACATGCCCTTATTATGGGGAAATTAAACGTAGTAGTTTCGTGACATGGTATATCATCATGTCTTTTATAAACCAAGTATATCGTCAGTACAACAGAGTGCTAAGCTCCGCTCCTGCCTCGGACCATAGAACCGAACGATGGAAGAAATATCCTGCGTGTACTATGTTTGAAAGTTATCACTACTGGAAACGAGCGCTTTGCCTAGTGTCTACGACACTCGGCAAAGGGTCAAAAACACTCGGCAAACCCTTTGCCGAGTGCCACACTCGGCAAAGCCGTCTCGGCAAATTTCTTAACGGCAAAGGTGACTTTGCCGAGTGTCATTTTTCGGACACTCGGCAAACTCTTTGCCTAGTGTCCGTTTGACACTCGGCAAACAAAAGTCGCCGTGACGGATGCGAAACGGCGTCGTATGGTTTGCCTAGTGTCGACACTCGGCAAAACCATTTTTAAAAAAAAGAAAAAATTAGTTTGCCGAGTGTTCAGCACTCGGCAAAGCCTAATTTTGGAAAAAAAAATTTGCTTTGCCTAGTGTCAGCACTCGGCAAAATCTTTGAAGTTTGCCTAGTGTTCTTGCCGTGACACTCGGCAAACCTTTGAAGTTTGCCTAGTGTTCTTGCCATGACACTCGGCAAATTCAAGACACTAGGCAAAGCAGGTTTCCAGAAATGCTCAGCGCACTCCCTTTGCCGAGTGTTTTGACCTGTACACTCGGCAAATATACTCTTTGCCGAGTGTAACACTAGGCAAACTGACCTAAAACCGTCGCTTTTATTTGTTTTTTTCGTTCCATCCAAACAAACAGAAATATGTACATCACATATATATCACCAACATCACATATATATCACCAACATCACTTGTATATCACTAACAACACATATATATCACCAACATCACAAACATATCACAAATGTCACATGTCACATAATATATCATCACAATAAGTTCACAAGTAATCCAAGTGCTCCATCAATCACAACCACAAGTGCAAATAGAAGTACCATTAACAACCATAAATATCATCAAGCTGGCGGCCAACGAGACTGATTTGGTGAAGGATTTGGTGAAGCATGAGCCACGTCATTCGATGCCGCCGATTGATTCTGCACAAAGGAGAAGAGATTGCATGTGTGACACAACATAAATATATATCATACTTGACTAAAACATTTATACTCCCCTAGGTTTTAAGTAGCGTTGTGGTTTGACTCTAAGCATGAACATACAAACTAAAATATTCATACTCACAGGAGTAGCTGTATTAGGAGGTGGAGGTGGAGGTGGAGCGAATAGCGGCGGCGGAGCTTGATGACCCACAGCGGCGCCAAGACTGGTCACATAGGAGAACCACTGTGCCATCGCCCGCTGCTCGGCCTCCCGCTCGGCCCGCTCGGCTGCCACCCTCGCCTCCAGCTCCTCCCGTCGCTTCTTCTCCTCCTCCAGTTGGGCCTACAACATTACACTGCATTGTTACAATAATGCAAAGCTAAGGTATGTAAAAATCAATGAACGACGAATAAAACAGGAATAACCTGGAGTGCCTCTATCCGCCGTTGTGCAGTGTCCGGCCGAGGTCGTATGGCCGGACTTGCGCTGGTGCTCCTGGCCCGGATCTGGGAGAGAGTGGGAGTAGAGCTAGTGTCGATTATTCCGTCGCCGAGGTAGTACCGCCCATGCTTCTTGCCTTCTCCCACCCTCACGCGACGCTAACAGCAAGGAGAGGGAGGTCACGGGCTGGTGGTTTGTTGCCTGGGCCATAAAAAATCTATTTAGGGCCTTTGCCGAGTGTTAGAGCATGGCACTCGGCAAACTGTCCAGTTTGCCTAGTGTCAAGCGTCTGACACTCGGCAAACTGTCCAGTTTGCCTAGTGTCTAGCGTCTGACACTCGGCAAAAACACCCTTTACCGAGTGTCAGACCTCGGCACTAGGCAAAATTTTTTTGTTTTTTTTATTTTGACCTTCTAAAATTTTCTGTAATCCTCCTATAATACCTTGAACTACATGGTCAAATTTGGCACATTTCTCGGACCTTTTGCTATATTTTTTTAATTTATTTCATTTAATTGAATTTTTTTGGATAAAGCAAATTAGAACTGTAGGTGGATCGAATAATATAATTTAATGAATGGAAAAATAATATTTATATTATTGAGTCTAAAGTGAGGCCGTATCTAGGAACAGACCAGAAATTTCGTACATCTTGTTCACGAAATATGACTACAAACTTGTGGGCGAGTTGGTTTTAAATTCTATAAAAAGTAAACGAACTCCGAAAATAATAAAACTTGACAAGATGTCGTGATATCGTATGTGGAGTTTATAATAAAAATTTGAGATGGTTTCGCGCAAGTTTGTCACGGCGTTGCTTACAAACCAAAACATCTCCACATATGATATTTATATATTATATGGAGATGTACGGGTTTGTAAACAACGCCGTGACAAACTTGTGTGAAATCATCTCAAATTTTTATCACAAACTCCACATACGATATCACGATATCTTGTCAAGTTTCATGATTTTCGGACTTCGTTTGCTTTTTATAGAATTTAAAACTAACTCGCCCATAAGTTCGTTGTCATATTTCGTGAATAAGATGTACGGAATTTTTCGTCTGTTCCTGGATACGGCCTCACTTTAGACTCAATAACATGAATATCATTTTTTCATACATTAAATTTCATTATTCGATCCTCTTGCAGTTCACATTTGCTTTATCAAAAAAAATCAATTAAATGAAATAAATTAAAGAAATATAGCAAAAGGTCCGAGAAATATGCCAAATTTGAACATGTAGTTCAAGGTACTATAGGACGACTACAGAAAATTTTGAGAGGTCAAAATCCAAAAAAAAATTAGTTTGCCTAGTACCAAGGTCTGACACTCGGTAAAGGGTCATTTTGCCGAGTGTCACAACCTTGACACTAGGCAAAGCACATGTTTGCCGAGTGTCGGCCGTGTAACACTCGGCAAACTCAAACGGTAGTTAATAGCCGTCAGCTGCCGTCGATGTTTGCCGAGTGTCAAACATTTGCCGAGTATCTGACACTAGGCAAAATGCAGGTTTGCCTAGTGCCTAATTTTGCCGAGTGTTGACACTCGGCAAAGACTTCCTTTGCCTAGTGTCGTTCTTTGCCGAGTGTTACACTCGGCAAATAATCTGTTTGCCGAGTGCCCGACATATTACACTCGGCAAACCTTTTTACACTAGGCAAATTAGACGTTTCCGGTAGTGTATATGCAGCGTAGCACGGGTGGTTGAGGAGCTTGAAGCGCGCGGTGAGATGAGCATGACCCTAGTACCACATGCAATACATCTCCCGATCCCACATCGTGTGCGTACGTGCGGTGCGTGGATGCACTTTACTACCCTAACCACCACGGATCTTGGTTAGTATGAGTAGATAGCAATGCACGGCTAGCATTATCTCACCGGACGACTGTGCCGTACGTACGTATATATACTACCTTGTCGGTCAAGTTGGCACAACACAATGTGGTGGGGCCGTACGTGTGACATAATCCTCTTTTCCGTGCAAAAGGTACGGTGGTGGATCGATGCATCCGAGCCGAGGGACACTGCTACAGCCGAGAGCTAAAACAAGTAAACAACCTCCTTCGACTCCAAGTGACCCGTGGATCGGATCGGACCGGTTCATTCACGAATCCTACGGCCCTACGCACGGGCCGCGGACGCGTCCATCTATCCGTATGTGTGTCTGTCCTCTACGTAGCCAACACCGGAAAACCGAAGACGAGACTCCGAGAGCCCTCCTCGTCTGATGAAAAGTTGAAACCCTCGGACGACAACGCTAAACAAGGCAAAAAAACAAACCGAGCTACTAGCGCACGGACGTCCGATCTGGACGCTAGTGTTCGGACGTCGGGACCTTCGTACCGCGCCTCGCCTCTTCCGTATGGAATCACGCCCGCCCCGCTCGCACGGAACATAAATAGAGATCGGAACCACCCTTCCTCCAATCCCCACGCACAGAACAGGTCCGCCCCCAACCTAACCCGCCCCCGCGCACCGAACAGATCGAATAGAATGGGTTCCCAATCCGCCCCTAACCTCGCCCGCCCCTAACGCACTCCCATCAGAAAAATGTTTGAAACATCAAACAAAGCGCAATACGTGGTGAATGGTGAAACATCAGAACAGGTCCACTGAAACATCAGAACAAGAGCGACCGCAACAACACAACAAAGCTTCTGCAATACGAGATGCAACATCAGGAAAAAAAATACTAATGCAACAAAGAAAATTACTTGTTGCAACAGCAAACCAAAGCTATTGCAACAACAGAAACAAAGCATAATGTGAGATGCAACATTAGAAAAAAGACTAATGCAACAAAAAAAACTTGTTGCAACATCAAACCAAAGCTACCGCAGCAACAGAAAAACAAAAAGCGCAATGTGAGGTGCAACATCAGAAAAAAGACTAATACAACAAAGAAAAATACTTGTTGCAATAGTGAAACAACACTACTGCAACAACAGAAACAAAAACGTAATGCGAGATGCAACATCAGAAAAAAAGACTAATGCAACAAAGAAATATTGCTTGTTGCAACAGCAAAACGACGCTACTGCAACAATAGAAACAAAAAAGCTCAATGCGAGATGCAACATGAGAAAAAAAACTAATGCAACAAAGAAATATTGCTTATTGCAACCGCAAAAAACCTACTGCAACAGAGCTCGTCGTAACTCTAGCCACCACCGCGTCCCTCATGTCTAGATCCAGAGGAGATGGAGATGTAGGAGGAGGAGGAGAGCTCAAATCCAGATGAGGAGGAGGAGGACGGTTTAAATCCAGAAAAGGACCCACCTACCTTGCCAGAAGCCGCCGTCATTGCCTCCTCTCCGGTGGCATGGAGGTCACAGAGGGAGGGAGGAAGGGAGCGCGAACAGACGGGGCTGCAGCGAGCTAGATGCGAGCGTGACATCTGTCCCGGAGTGTAGCATTGCGTAGGAGTGGAGAGGGAGAGCGGGCGAGCGGAGCAGAGAGTGGGCACGAGGGGTCACAGGGACGGGATGGGGACCAAATGGATAAGGAGGTGGGGGCGTGTCGCTTCGCTTCGCGGCTCGGTCACGTCAGGTCCGTCTGGACGGACGGACGGCCTAGAACGAGTGTTACAGGAAAAAAAACAGTACTCAGTACTCCCTCCGTCCCAAATTAGTGAACGTTATAACAGCTGTCACAGGAACCAATGTACAGGCCAAATGACCCTGCCACCTCTACACGTACAGGCCTCTGGCAGCTGACGGCTGACGGCGACGTTGCTTGGAGCTCCGGCTGGAAATCATATTTTACTCAACTCTCACACCGTAGGACATCAACATTTGGGAATCTTTTTTCTATTTGATCTCACAGACGAGTGGATGACAGGAAGCGACACTTCGATGGTACCTGGTAGACGTCTGATGCGTGTGCAAGGCTAGAACGTCAACAATTTTGAGACAAAGTTTGAACCGTAGAACGTCGAGTATTTTGGGACGGAGGGAGTATGTAACTGCAACTCCGCAGTAGGCGGCGGTCGCTAGGGCGGCACACTGTGGTAGCGTTTTGTTCCGTACGAGTATACAAGGCCGTGTTTAGATCTTCAATTCGGGGGCCCGAATTTTTACTGTACGCATTAAATACGCATTGTAGCAATTCGTTTGTTCTTGGTAAAAATTGTCTAAACTTTGACTAATTAGGCTCAAAATGTTCGTGTCGCAAAGTACAACAAAACCGTGCAATTAGTTTTTAATTTCATCTACATTTAGTACTCTATACATGTACCGACATTTTAATATGATAAGAATCTTCTTTTTCATAGTGAAATTTAGGGTTAAAATTTAGCATCTAAACAAGCCCAAGGTGCCACGGAGACGTGGGGCCCGGCCATAAACGGACGGGGCCAGCAATGATCGCGTGCCAGCTCGGTCGCTGGGTCAGGCATGCAGCGGCACGGACAGGATGGTGTTGGGATGATCTCCACTAACAGACCCAACGGTCTGTTGGGCCTTTGATCCGCGCCCTGATCGGGGGCGCCCAGCCCATCTATGGCTGGCGGGCCCCCGTCACCCTGCGCTATATATAGAGGTGGGGGCCGGCGGCTCTACTCACGAGGTTGGCCTGAGCCGTACTCCCACCGAACATACCCTAACACCCGATCTAGAGAGGGGCGCAGGAGGTGACGGGAAGCACTGCCGCCACGCCCTCTTCTCCGACACCGACGACCTCTCCACGGACGACATGGCTGCCTCCGGTTCATCTTCATCCACGCCTCCCGCTGGTTTGCACATTCCCACTCTATCACATTGCATATCTAGATGTGTACTGGAAGTCTCTGTACCCACCGATCTACTCACTGTGGTCCTAGATCTAACATTTGGTACCCGAGCCACGGTTTTTTCTAGTGTGTAGATTCGGTTTTTGGGTAAAAGAAAGAAAGAATAACCCGATTTCAAATCGGGAAAAGGATTAAAACCCTAACCCTAGAATCGGGACCCACTGTAACCCTAATTTTACTGGGGTAAAAGAAAAGAAGATGGCCGTGATGGGAAGGGGACTTACCTAGGCTACCTTCCCACCGGTTGAACACCGCCGGTTACCGAGCAGTCGCGCCACCGCGCGTTCTTGATACCGGGCAGTGAGATCACGCCGGGGACGTAGTCCTCCGTCTCGGGCACAGGAAAATAGCACCGCCCGCACGGCCGCTCGACGGCGGCGAGCTCTGCCTCCGGCGAGCTCGCGCGCCGGCGAGGGGCCCGGCGGTGGTGCTGCGAACTTCCCCTCCGGTGGTCACCATGGCGGTAGTTTCCCTACTGCGGAATGGAAAAGAAAGGAAAGGCGGGCGGAGAGAGCCGCCGCCGCCGGCTGGGTTTTTCCCGGCGAGGGCAAGCCATCGGCCGCCGCCGTCCCCTGAGAGGCCAAGAGAGAGAAGGAAAAGAATGAAATGACTTAGGGTTTACATGGGAGGCGCCGGCTGCTGGTTTTTGTCACCCCGAGATTGATGGATAGCCGTCCGATCAGATCGAACGGATGTGATTCACTGGACCGGCTTCTGGCCCAGGCGGGCGCGCGCAGCGGGCCACTTTCCCGGCCCAGGCCCAGGTTGCGGCCTGGGCGCGGGGGGGGAGGACGCGCGCGTGTCTTCCTAGGCTGTTTGGGCCGGCACTGTTATAAAAGAAAAAAAATTGCAAAGAAAAGGGCGAGCCACTTAAACGGGCCGGCCCGTTTCGCGGGGAGCCGGCCAGCGCGCGCTCGGGCCAAAGCGGCCAGGCCGCGGCAGTGGGCCCGCCTGTGCGTCGCAAGAGCGGCTGGGCCGATTTTGAGCGAGCAGGCCACGGGCCATTGCCAGGCCTTCAAGGGCCGAATTCACAGAGATACATATGACCAACGTTTTACCTTTTCCAGGAGCTTTTTTCTGATGTTTTGTTAACAATTGACGTTGTATCTTGCTCAAGTTTTGACCAACGTACAAATTTGAGCAAAAAGTAATTAAGAAAGTTAAAGATGCTTCTGGAGATTGTTATTTCAAAGTATAATTTTGAGTTTTTTCGCTGCGTACTTAAAGATGTTATCTCATTATTAAATTCGAACCAACGGGAGAATTTAATTTTGAAAATGGATAAATTCACAGTTCATTATAATATTGTTATTATTCTGGCCAACGTCGATTAATGGCAATATTATAGTGTTAATTATGATTTTCTTGCATTAATTCTATTTTCTGCCCAACGGTGATGTAGAATTATTGCAATTAACAGTTGTATGTTTTAATTTTTTTAACCAACGTTGGAATTAAGGCATACAATTGTTGTTATGTTCTCACTCTAAATGGATTGTGATTTCAGGTGGGTACTCCTTGATGGGTTGCATTAAAGATATCCCTACCCTCAAAGGAGATAACTACATTGAATGGAGAAGAAAGCTTGACCTAGCCTTCATCTTGGGTGAAGTTGACTGGGTAGTGACCGCACCGTGCCCTGTTGAGCCTCAGGCACCGGTGAGGGAAGCTGATGAGACTGATGCTGCATGGCAGACAAGAGAGCGGGATTTTGCTCCCGTAAAGATGTCCTATGACCTTGAAAAGACAAAGTGGGCCACAGCGAACAAGAAATGTTTAGCTGTGATAAAGAATACAATTGAGCCTGCACTGGTGGGCTCAATTCCAGATTGTGACACGGTCACAGAATGCCTTGAGCGCATAAAGAGTCAGTTCACTGGCTCTTCAAAGACTTATGCCACCCAGCTGATAAAGCAGCTGATTACAGAAAAATATACAGGTGGTGGCATAAGAGAGCACATATTAAGAATGAACAATCAGGCTTCTAAGCTGAAACCAATGGATCTAGCTCTCAAAGAAGAGTTCTTTATTCATCTGGTTTTTGCTTCTCTGCCAAAAGAGTATGACACCTTTGTTGTCAATTACAACATGCAACCAGAGAAATGGAATTTAGAAAAGCTCATGGCTATGTGTGCTCAGGAGGAGGACAGGATAAAAGTTTCAAATGGAGGTTCCATTAACTATTTGAAAGATAACAAGAAAAAGAACTTTAACTCTAACTCCTCAAAGGCTCAGGGAAAGACCCCCATGCAATACCAGTCTCATCAGAAGGTTACTGTGGATAAAGATCAGTGTCTTCACTGTAAGAAGACGGGACATTACAAGAAAGACTGTCCCGATTTCCTAAAGATGATCATGGCAAAGAAAGGTGAGAACATTATTACGTTCATAAATGAATCCCTGTATGTACAGTATTCGAAATCTACTTGGTGGATTGACTCAGGTGCAACTGTTCATGTTGCTAATTCATTACAGGGATTCCGTTCGACAAGGACTATGCAAAGAAGAGAAAGATGCATTAAAGTCGCAAATGGAGTCCAAGCAGATGTTGAAGCCGTTGGTGATCTTTCACTAGAACTTGCTGATGGTTCTGCGCTTCTACTTAGAGATGTTCTTTATGTTCCCACTTTACAAAGAAACTTGATTTCTGTTTCATGTTTGGACAATGATGGTTATGATTGCCATTTTGGAAATGGCAAATGTAAGGTAATGTTTAATAATGCATGTATTGGTCTTGCATTCCTGCAAGGCGAGCTTTACTTGTTATCACTTCGTGAAAGTGTGAATTCCGTATGTGATGTGAATGAAAACGTATCCTCGTCTGAGAATACAAATAGAAAACGAAAGAGAACTCAAGATGCGTCGTCGAAATTATGGCACTGTCGTTTAGGCCATATTTCGAGGGGGAGAATAGAGAGACTAGTTAAGAATGATATTCTTCCTCCATTAGAGTTCTCAGATTTTGAACAGTGTAGAGAATGTATTAAAGGAAAATACACAAAGCAAATTAAAAAGGATGCTAAACGAAGCACAGGAATTCTACAGATAATTCACACAGACATCTGTGGTCCTTTTCCTGTGAAAAGTGTGGATGGTTTTGACTCGTTCATAACATTCACAGATGATTACTCCCGTTATGGTTACATTTATCCAATTAAAGAAAGAAATGAAGCGTTGGATAAATTTAAAATATTTAAGGCTGAAGTTGAAAATCAGCATAATTTAAAGATTAAAGTGGTCCGGTCCGATCGTGGTGGGGAGTACTACGGTCGACATACCCCATATGGCCAAGTTCCTGGACCTTTTGCAAGGTTTCTATAGGAGAATGGCATTGTTGCCCAGTATTCTACACCGGGCGAACCTCAGCAGAACGGAGTAGCTGAAAGGCGTAACCGTACCTTGATGGATATGGTGCGTAGTATGATGAGTTACTCTGACTTGCCATTGAGTCTATGGATGGAGGCGTTAAAAACCGCCATTCATATTCTAAATAGAGTACCAAGTAAAGCGGTGCCCAAAACACCATATGAGATGTGGACAGGAAGAGAACCCTCACTAAAACACTTGCGTGTGTGGGGGAGTCCTGCTGAGGCAAAAGTGTTTAACCCAAATATTGGGAAGCTAGATCCCAAAACAGTCAGCTGCCATTTTATTGGCTATCCTGAAAAGTCAAAAGGTTTTCGTTTCTACTGTTCAGACAGATACACAAAATTTGTAGAAACAAGACACGCTGTTATCTTAGAGGATGAAATGATGAGGGGGAGCATGGTAGCTCGAGAAATTGTTCTTGAGGAGAAGCGGGTATGTGTGCCCAATCCGATGACTCAGGAACCATTTTTCGAGCTACCTGTTCTTGTTGCACCAACAGTGCCAGATACTGTAGTGTCAACACCTGTTGTCAGTTCTCCTGTGGTGACAGTAAATAATGATGAGGAACCTGTCTTTCAGGAACCTATACAGACTGATGCCACAGATGAGGGGGAGCAGCAACAGCCCCAAACAGAAGATGTGCCAAATGTGGAGGCCCCGAGAAGGTCCCAAAGAGTTAGAAGATCAGCTATACCTGATGATTATGAGGTTTATAACACTGAAGAATTTCAAATGGAGGGTGATCCCACTTCATTTGAAGAAGCCATGAGAAGCGATAATTCATCCAAGTGGCTTGAGGCCATGGAAGATGAAATAAAGTCAATGAGTACCAACAAAGTTTGGAACCTAGAACCTATTCCTAAAGGAGCCAAGACAGTAGGCTGTAAATGGGTCTACAAGACGAAACGTGACTCCCAAGGAAATATTGAAAGGTTTAAAGCGCGACTTGTGGCAAAAGGTTTCACGCAAAGAGAAGGGATTGATTACAATGAGACGTTTTCTCCAGTCTCATGTAAGGATTCCTTTAGAATTATAATGGCATTAGTGGCACACTATAATTTGGAATTACATCAGATGGATGTGAAAACGGCATTCCTGAATGGGGATCTGGAGGAAAATGTTTACATGGCACAACCGAAAGGTTTTGTCGTGGAAGGAAAAGAACGAATGGGATGCCGCTTAAAGAAATCAATTTATGGGTTAAAGCAAGCTTCGAGACAATGGTACTTGAAGTTTGATAAAACCATAAAAGATTTTGGGTTTAAAGAAAATGTTGAGAATAATTGTGTTTATGCAAAGTTTAAAAATGGAAGATATATCTTCCTAATCCTGTATGTAGATGATATCTTACTCGCTAGTAGTGATGTCAGTCTACTACTGGAGACAAAGAAGTTTTTATCTTCAAAATTTGATATGAAAGATCTTGGTGAAGCGTCATTTGTTTTGGGTATAGAGATTCACCGAGATAGAAGTAAAGGGGTATTAGGACTATCACAAAAGGCATACATAGAAAAGGTTTTAAAGAAATTCAGTATGCATAAATGTAGTGCCTCACCTGCACCCATGGTCAAGGGCGACAGATATGGGGATTTTCAATGCCCTAAGAACCAATACGAGCTCGATCAAATGAAAGTGGTTCCATATGCTTCTGCTGTCGGAAGCCTACAGTATGCTCAAGTATGCACGCGCCCTGACTTAGCTTTTGTTACCGGGTTGCTTGGCAGATTTCAAAGTAATCCAGGAATTGAACACTGGAAATTGGTAAAGAAAGTTTTGCGATATTTGCAAGGTACGAAAGGCCTCATGTTGACGTACAGAAAATCAGATTCTCTCCAGATAGTGGGGTATTCGGATTCTGATTATGCGGGAGATGATAGAAAATCCACGTCAGGATATGTGTTCACTCTCGCGGGAGGAGCTATTTCATGGAAAAGCTCAAAACAAACCGTCACTACATCGTCCACAATGTATGCCGAGTTTGTAGCATGTTACGAGGCAACGGGGCAGGTGAACTGGCTGAAGAAGTTCATACCCGGTTTGAAGGTGGTCGACAGCATACATAAGCCACTAAAGTTATACTGCGATAATGATCCAGCAGTACAGTACGCTCACAACAATAGGTCAAGTGGTGCTGCCAAACACATTGACATAAAGTATTATGTTGTGAAAGATAAAGTCCGGGATCACATTATAAGTCTCGAGCATATAAGTACCGAGAAGATGCTCGCGGATCCGCTTACGAAAGGCTTACCACCCAACGTGTTCAGAGAACATGTAGCCGGCATGGGTTTAAGGGAAAGCCTATGATTCCTGGACAACTAAAAGGGCCCAAAGTTAAAGAATCTGTTTCAAAACAGAGGTGTGTATTGTAGCTGTCAAATCTATCAGCAATAGACTGTGACGATAAAACATGCTCTATGCACTAATCTGTGATGGGACAAATAAAAGTAAAAGTATTAAAGTCAAAGATCAAAGTAAAAGTATAAGTTGAGATCAAGGGGGAGAATGTTGGGATGATCTCCACTAACAGACCCAACGGTCTGTTGGGCCTTTGATCCGCGCCCTGATCGGGGGCGCCCAGCCCATCTATGGCTGGCGGGCCCCCGTCACCCTGCGCTATATATAGAGGTGGGGGCCGGCGGCTCTACTCACGAGGTTGGCCTGAGCCGTACTCCCACCGAACATACCCTAACACCCGATCTAGAGAGGGGCGCAGGAGGTGACGGGAAGCACTGCCGCCACGCCCTCTTCTCCGACACCGACGACCTCTCCACGGACGACATGGCTGCCTCCGGTTCATCTTCATCCACGCCTTCCGCTGGTTTGCACATTCCCACTCTATCACATTGCATATCTAGATGTGTACTGAAAGTCTCTGTACCCACCGATCTACTCACTATGATCCTAGATCTAACAGATGGGCCGTATGGTAGCCAGCATACCGACGGATGGATCGGATGGAGATGGATGCATGGATGGGGAGAGGAGGAGATGGTGTCACGCGCCGGGCACTGCATTGCAAGCTGATGGCGCCCGGGCCCCTGGGCGGGGGCCGACGACGGTCGACGGGGTGATCCAGCAGCTAGCTGGCATCGGCGAGGCGTATTCAAGTACGTACGGAGTACACGCATGGCTGCTCTCCATCTCTCCCTCTCTGCGCGCGTGCTCCCCTCCAGTCCGGTGGCGTGGAGTCGTCGCAGCGCGGAGTTGGGACCGCTGCCGGGCGCACGGGGCGCGCTCCGCCGCGCGCCTTAAACACGAGACGAGACCCCGCTGCCTGCCTGTGCGCTGAGTGATGACGGACGCATGCAGCGTCCTCTCGGTCGCCGGCAGCGCGGCACTTTAATTTCACAATTTGCAGTACAACAGGTAGCCACTAGCACTGATTGGGTCATTGACACACGGGCCACTCGGCCGGCCAGATTTGCCGATGGCTTTCATGGGCTCGCGTCGTGGCCGCTGGCCGTGTTAACTGCACAATTACTAGTTGGCCTGGTACTAGTACTACCACCATCTGCAATTGAATCTACGGACGCGCCGTCTCTGGACGAATTAAGTCTCCCGAGACCACGGAAGCGCCCCCGGCCGACCGACACGCAATGCAAATGCAAGCATCTCGGCTGATCTCTCCGCACCGCCGACGGAGCGAGCCAGCCGGCGGCGACTGGACGGGGCCGTGGGGTCTCGAGGCAGGCGTCGTCGCGTCGGTCGCGTCTCCCGTGACGACACCCGCTGCTTTCCAGCCTGTCCTGCTCTGCTCGTACCGCCCGGGCTCATCAGCCGTAGCGAGCGTGCCGCGCATGCACGCACGCACGCCACCCCCGCCGCGTCGTCGCGCACGGGGACGGACGTACCGTACGGCCTCGCCCAGTCCCTCGGGTCGGGCTGTCTGTCACGTGCTGTCCTCCTCGCCTCTAGCCCCCACGTGGCCACATCCACGCACGCGCACCGGCGGGCGTGTCGCGTTGCCGTCCTCGCCGCTCAGCTCCCGTCGCTTATCCATCCAATCGCCTTTTCGCGTTCACGGACCACGGAGCACGGGCCGCGCGGCAGCAGCCGGAGCCCGGAGCCGAGCGCCCCCCCAGCACCGACGCGAGGTTCGCCGCACCATGGAGTCCATGACGAACGCCGATGAACGCTGGGGTTGGGCCTCCGGAAAACCGAGCGATCCAGAATCGATGGATCCAGGCGTACGTCCATCCAGTCCAGCCTATTACTAGGGTTTTCATTCAAATCTTGTTCCGTCGTCCCATCATCTCGACGCCATCCACCCAGACCCAGCTAGCTGGCCGGAAGCTGATTCGAATCATTGTCGCGACGCGGGCGCTCATTTACTCGCTCGCTTGGAGGGTGGTTGGCTCTGGCTGGTTGCCAACATTCACGCACGCCATTCATGCCCGCCCGGCCGGACCCGGGCCCGGGAGGCAGGCAGTCACTCGTCGTTCTCGGCCTCCCTCGCGTGCCCACGCTGATCCGCATCCTGCCATCCATCACCCGGCCGTGCACCCATCCGTCTCGCCTGGCCTGAAGCGAGATTCTGCAGGGCAAGGCTGCTGCCTCTGCCTGCCACGCATGCGATTGCGATGGCGAATTGGCGATGCGCGCGGCTGGCACTGTGGCATGCGGCAGCAAATGGCAACCAGCTGTAGACTCTTGGCAATCATGTCGGGAGAGAGATGCAGCGTCCATGCATGTCCGCCGCCGGCTGGGTCCCCGCGGCCCCCGCTCGCAGGCGCTCCCAGTGTGTCAGTCTACGTCATCATGGGCTCACTGCCTGTTAGTGTTAATCCTCTCTCCAGATGGGCAGTGCGCGTTTAACCCTTTTGTTCCTTCTCGCCCGGCGTTATCAGCAGCACGACGATCGAGTATCCGGAGCTACAAATGTTTGGTCAGGGTTTATAGCTCCATCTACCTACTCTTGTCGTTACTGCAAGTGTGTGTCTTTGGTTGCCTAGATATCTCTCCATCTTGGCTACTCGTAAGTGGATTTATATGATCCGAGAAAGCCGTCCGGTCGTGTACGGAGTATTTGCAACTTGTATCACTTGTCCGGCTCCTCCCGGACCCGGATTAAGGGCCACCATAATAGTTTCTGGTAGGAATCCATGCAAGAGCCAAGGCCCAATTATCCTTAACATAAACTGCATCAGCGCGGGGAGCGGACCGCTCGTCTTCCCTCGGCCTCTTAATTGGCCCATCGGCAAGCCCGTAAAGCCGTACTAAATGGCCCCAAGTATAGCAGCCCATGCATATACGGACGACGGATCACTTCGGTTCGTAAGCGTGACAGACGTCCAGCCCGCCCACCACCAGCCTCTTCTTACCGAGTTACAGGCCACTTGGGCCTTATCGTACGCGTCTTGCACCGCTGCTATCGCCTTGTAGGCCCATTTCTGTTGTCCCCACCTCCGGCGGCCAGTTTCTTGCTTCTAGCCCATCGTGAGCCCAATTCTGCGTCTGCCTTTTTCTGCCTGTTTCTTTTTCATGGACGGCAGACGTCCCTGGTCCTCGAGCACGGACGGCACTGTACACTGAGGGCCCGTTCGGTTCCAGGAGAACTGTGGACTGGAACCATTCTGCCTTGTTTGTTTGCATAATTTATACGAGTTTTGATCATCTGGATTGATTCCTGATGGAATCCAGAGTAACGAAACAAGGCCTGAATAAGAGCGCTCTGGCCAAAGCTACTAAAAAGTTGTCATCCAGGAGAAAATGCACATTGGTTGTGGCTGGTCCCGCCGCACACACAAAGAACGTATACATACATGAACTATCAACCATGCCATGCACCATCGTTGTGCTGGTGCATGTCGATCGATCGATCGGGCTCTCCTCAACATTTTTTTTTGAAACTCCTCTCCTCAACATTGGATGACCTGAAGAAACAGAAAAATGGAGCCGTTAGAGCTCCACCCACTCCCCTCCGGTGCTCGTCCGCCCCCTCTCCAAATTCCCCAAAATCCACCAAAATTTTCTCTCAATCCCTCTCGAATCCTTCCTCCACCTTCGGATCCGCCCCCTCCTCATGCTGATCTGTCGACTGGTGGGTCTCTTTCCTCCGGTCTTGGCTGCGGCAGTGGGGGCGCCTCCCCTCCGTCGGACTTTGGTCATGGCTGCGGGTGTGGGGGTGCTTCACCTCCGGCGGGCAGCCTGCGGCTTCTTCCGGTCGAGCCGCCTTCACCCGGTGTGGCCGTATCCGCGAAGGTTGCTGCTGCGGCACTTGGGCCATGCATGGGCGGTTCCCAGGAGCCGGTAGCCTCCACTACAGCGGCGGGAGAGGTGGGGGGGATCCCTGGGCAGGCCCATGGCCGCCGCTGCCCACCCCGCGCCGCTGTCGCCGTCGGCCGTCTGCCCGGCGCCGGCGGGCCCCTCCACCGACGCAACCCCCCACGCCACCCCCACGGCGGCTGGGCCGGGTTCCGCCGCCACGGCCCCACATCGCGCCTCGCCCAAGTCGGTGGAGCAGCTGTTGGTGGACGCGTCGATGGTCCTCGTTGAAGATGTCTTGGATGGCGAGGACGAGGATGAGGACGATGATGACGATGTGGGGGACTACCTTCCTGTCGCCGGTGCCACTGACGCCGGATCCTATGGCCGCGGTCACCTCCCTCTGTGCAGTCGCCAGAGTCGACGTCTTCCCGCCGCCGCCAGGTCATGCTGTAGCGGCATGCGTCCGCGGCGTGCATGCTGCACGGCCGCCGCCGCCGCCGACCGCGTCACCTTTGTCACGGCCGACAAGCAGCCCTTCTACAAGACCATCAAAATCCCTCTCCCCCCATGCTGCCCCCTTCCTTCCCGGTGGCAGATCGGTGGGACGCTCCAAGGCGTGTCGATGGGCGAGCGCTGACCACGACGACTTCGATGCCGATGAGCCGCTGAGCGTCTTCCCTACTCCCTACCTCAACGCGGTTCTTTGTGAGTCGCAGCCACCGAGGATGTCGACACGGTCCCGCCCCACTCCGGCTGCGGCGCTTGGCGCCGCTGCTGTGGAAGGTGCCCACCCCTTGACGAGGCGGCGCCATCGGCGTGCGTTCGGCGGCCGTAGGGCACTGCCGAGGTCGGTTGCGCGGCCGTCGGCGCGCTGCGTCAGTGAGAAGATCGAAGGGACGGGCAGCGCAAGTCGCGGTGGTGTTCGTAGGCGGCGCCGTCGTCGTCAGAGGTGCTTTCCCACCCGCCTTGAGCATGCTGGACGGGTCGCGAGCGATGACGTCGGCCGCGTGCCGGCCCATCAGAGACTTGGTCCTCGAGTTCCCCCTCGCCAACGTCGTCGCCGTATCTCTGCTCCTGATGCGGACGGATGGTGCGACGTGTTGCCACACGTGACAGAGGCCGGTAACAGCAGCCCAAAGCCGGCTGTGGTGCGGTCGCCTTGTCGCCGGTCAAGGTGCATCCCTGAGGCCCTGCGCGGCAAGTGCTTCAACTGTCTTTCTTCCTCTCACCGCGTGGCAACCTGCAAGCTACCGCAACGCTGTCTGCGTTGCAGTGGTTTTCAGCACATCGCACGCGACTGCAAGCGACGGCGTACGTCCGCCGCCACTGGCCAACTCGTTGACACGGCTGGAGGCCGCGCAGTGTCGCCTAGCCCTTGTGCTTCCATCTTGGTGGGATCCTTCACATGCCCGCTGGCACCATTCCCAGCTGGTCATGGCTTGTTGGAAGCTGGTCAACTGGGGCACCAGGCGGCCTTGCAGCGTGGTGGCACCTCGTCGTCAATCGCCCTAGGACAGGATCTCGAGGCCGTGGTCATGCCAATGGCTGACAAACCTTGGGACCCCATGTCTTGTGAGTGCGGTGTGCTGTCAATGACAGTCTCGTCGACCGTCGCTACGCAGGGAGGCGAATTGCATAAATGTGCAGTGCACCCCGAGCCTGAGCTTGCAGTGGACCGTTGCTTGGAGGTTCCGCGTTGGGTCTTCGATCCCATGCTGGTTGAGGTAGAGGCTTGTCTGACCGATAGGCCACCTCAGGTGGGTTTCACGTGCCAGGACGTGTCTGAGGTGGCCTAGGCGGTGGACCAGTGCCTCTCAGGCCCAGACGAGTGCGGCTCGGGCCAAACCTCACCTAGGCCCTCACTTTTGGAGCCGGAACAGGCTGGGGGATCCCCACCCCTAGTCCAGGTCGACTTCCCCGGCTACCAGGAAGATGCAGATGGAGGCGGCTCAGCCATGATGCCTGTTGATGGCGGTGCACCTGTCGCAACGGTCACAATGTCGATCGAGGACTTCGTCGCTACATTCAAGAAGCCGCTCACGCCGCCTGTCCTATCGTCGCCTCCACGGCTAAGGCAAACTCGGGTGGCCAGGTTGCGAGCGGGGGAGCTAGACGACTCGGAGCTCGTCCCCAAGAGGAGCGCTAGGCTTGCCGCCAAGAGCAGGCACAGGGAACCGAAGCCGGAGGCTCAGGCGCGGAAGGTGATGATGAAATGTCTAGGACTCGAAGTGGAGACTGAGCTACCTGATGAAGCTTCCTTTAACGAATTCCAGATCGCTTTCACCCTCCCCTTGTCGGCGACGACGCGGGAAGCCATGGAGGCCCTTTTCCTGGGCGCGAAGTGGCAGGCCTAGACGGTCGCTTTGGTGTTGCTGTTTTGGTCGAAAAACTTTCTTATGTAATTGCTTTTAAGTGAATCCAGTAGCTAGGTGGTGTGGTGTGCGTTGTATCACGAAGGCTTCTCGCTTGCGTGATCGCGCACGTTTGTAACGAGAACTGAACTTTCTTCCTCTTAATGAGAAACGGGTGAATGGCCCGATCGCGAAGAAAAAAAAGAAGGCCTGTCGCATCACGCATAGTCGCATAGATACTTCTGTAGCTACATATATAAACAGTGGCATCGCATACCGTAGTACCTGCACGGGAAGTGAACACGTCCACATTTTTTTTGACTGAACTGGAGGGAACTAAGCCCTTACAGGAATTTATTAAAACGGTAAAGTTTAGAGGGCAAGAGAACCAAAAAAAAAGGAACTTCAAGAAACAATGAAAGAAAAGAAAAAGATGCAGGAAATAAGGACAATCACAACAGGAAATAAGGGCAAGAGGCCTCATGTTTCGTCATTGTTCCTCACTATGCATATTCATGCATTTTGGTGTAGTCAAACGTTACTCCGTAACTGGAAAGTTATAAAAGCAGTTTTCGGATGTAGCATGAAACATAGGATGGGATGTGAGCGGATCAAGATACAATTTGTTCCTCCTACATAACGGGAGAGATCTCTCTAGGCCCCGTGATGTGGTCGGATTAACAAAGTGCATGGCCATGCCAATGTGATTAAAGAGTTAATCATGGTGTGACTAAAGAGTTAGTCACAAGTTGTAATCCACTACAAGATCAAGTGAAGTACTGAGTTGTCACAAGGGTGACACAAATCTTGCCTTGAATTCTACAGGTATCGTGTCGCAAAAGGATCAAGACATATGTATATCAAGGTTCGACTGATATGATCTATACGTGTATACGGGATTCAATATGTGCTGTTAGGCGCCGGTATTGACTATGGCTCGAAAATGGTTTTCGATCATGGCCGTCTACACATGAATCTAATGGGTCACATACTTAAGAGGTTGGAACAGTTGCATAGATGATTGACTCTAGTGCGACCAGGAGACTGTTGATTATATGTCCAAGAGGCAACCATGATCTATGAGAACGCTAATGGACATTTAGGGTAAAAACCCTTTAGCAGGAGTCTATATATACGAAGGGGCTCGCGTGCTAGGGTTGGTTGACACATCTCACGACCTAGCTGCCGCCGCATCTCTCCCTAGGGTTGCAGGCTCCCAAGCCGTCGCCGCTGCCCTTCCTCTCACAGCGTGCGCGGTGCTAGCACACTAGCGTCGCGGTGTTTCATCCCCGTACGTGTGGATACCGTGGAGACACTGCTGCTGTTGCTGCGGTGTCGATCGGCAACGATCATGACGAGCACAGGCGAACGTGTCGCTGCTGCTGGTACGCGAGGATGTACGACTACTTCCACTGTATCGATGCGCTCTTCTTCCTCGACTCACATGTTATCTCGGTTGAACGGGGTAGATATGCAAGTGCATAGCGTATCCGTTTCGCTATAATAACTGTCATCAAGTACATGATGTCCATCGTGTGGATCTTGGGTCCGCGGAGCCCTAGTCGAGAACCATCAATCGATTCATTGATTCATTCATATCGCCCTGCATATGCAGGCTTTTTGATGGACGTAAATACTACGTGCATCGTAAGGAACTACCGGGTCGATTCTTATGGCCTTGTTTAGATGGCCGACTCGGGTGGCCGATTCTGCATAGTACCACCTCGAGCACTGTAGTACTTTTATTTTTAGTGGTAATAATTGTCCAAATCTTGATTAATTAGGTTTAAAATGTTCGTCTCGCAAAGTACAATAAAACTGTGCAATTAACTTTTGATTTCATCTATATTTAGTACTCTATATATATGTTGGTATTTTGATGTGACGGAAAATCTTTTTTTTTATAGTAGAATTTGGGGGTGAATTTTGGTATCTAAACCGGGCCTATGTTGGCCTCTCTATAGCCCTATAGTATTTTTATCTGCCAGCAGTAGTTCTGCAGTGAAGGGCCACGACGCAACTGTGCTCGACTCAAGAGATCAACGAGCAAAAGCTTACACCTATGAAATGGCTAGCACCCTGTTCGTTTAGACTTATCAGCAGAATCAGCAGCTATTCAACAGTATTTTTCTCTCACAAAAACCAGCGAACAGTACTTTCAGCACAATAAACCAGCGAAACGAACAGGCTGTAGTACTATATGGTGGTAATTGCTGCTTTACCACCGGGCACTTTGAACCGGTATCACAAGTTTACTCCCAGAAAAAAAGAAACAAAATTATCGTAGAACTTTCATCCGAGTGAAACAGTGGAAATTTAACCCCCACCAGCCACCAGGATATGCTTAATAAGGAGTTTGTGTTACTTGTGTGCCGAGAAAATATTCGTAGAAATCAACACAAGGGCTCTCGTATAATGACAGTAGCTATATATGCATGCTGATTACCTTTTGCTATACTGCAACGAACATGCAACAACACAGGGCCGGTTTAGATTCGAAATTTTTAGTAAAATGGCACTATAACATTTTTCGTTGTTATTTGGCAAATATTGTCCAATCATGGTCTAATTAGGTTTAAAAGATTCGTCTCGTCCATTTCGTCTAAACTGTGTAATTAGTTTTATTTTTTTATCTATATTTAATACTTCATGTATGTGTTCAAAGATTCGATGTGATGAGAAATTTGAAAAATTTTGCAAAATTTTCTTGGAACTAAACAGGCCCCAGATGATGAATGAGGATGAGAAAGGCTTATGTTACAGTGCTATGATATGCATGCATGCATGCATGGAGCATGGAGCCATGCATGTACACGGTAACACGGAGATGCACTGTAGAGGTCACTACCACCATTCTGATGTTACGTGCCACACATCAACTGTGTGTGTGCGCGCGCGGTGGTACCGCGGTGCAGTGGTGCCTGAGGTAAACACCGGCCCCCATCAAATCGACGCGTGGGGCGGATCTGATCTACGGGTCGGGCCGTCGGGGAGGAGCCACCGATCCATGCTGCGTGCCATTTATGGCAACGCCGTGCACGTTACCGCTCGCTGCCCTGCCCTGCCCTGTGCAGGCAGCAGGCGAATGATTCGACGTCTGAAAAGCACGCACGCCTGGACGGTCGACACCCGAACACAAGTGCGGACGCCGACGAGTCGACGACAACGACGCCGCCGCTCTCTCCTCTCCAGCAGTCCGGTCGTGCCAGTCCCAGTCCCAGTCCCAGTCCTGCTCCTAGCGAAGCAAGCGAACGGATCGATGGGAGGACGACGACGTGGGCGCCATTGCTGTCCGATATATCACCGAGCAAACGAAACGAAATGGAGCGTACATGTCAGTGTTGCGCTTGACTCCACGATGTGTACTCTGCACTAGCGCTAGTAGTCTTGCATTGTACACATTTCGGCATCATCAACCATATACACGCTCTCTCTATATGCTATATACGCAGGCTTCATCTTTTGGTATATCTGGCGGATCGGATTCAGAGCTCAAAAAATGAACACTAACGAGGTTTTGTATAAGCTTTCGTTTGTTTCGATTTTCTTTCGAACTTTCACATGTTTATTACTTCCCTCCGTTTCGTTTACTTGTCACCATTTTTTACTGTAGCAAATTTGATTATCTGTTTTTTCCTTCTAAAAAATCTTAAATACTTCAAAGCATATAACACTAATGAAGTATGTTCAATGAATAATCATATATGTGAAAACTTGATGTATCTAAAATCTTTTGCAGAAGAAAATGTATGGTCAAAATTGCTACAGTAAAAATTTAGCAAGTAAACGGAAATGGAGGTAGTAATATGATTTGTGCAGGCACTTGTATACGTTTTCATATTTATTAGCAAATAGACACACGCCAACGACGGCGGCCGGGCCAAGGCGTGCAATTTTGTCAGTTCCTTCGGAGACGCTATAACTTGTTGCTCTCGCTCGCTCTCGATCGCTCGGTCGCTCGCCATGCACCGTCTCATAAAACCGTGGAATGGATCAGAGGATAGGAACTGCAGAAAGGCAAGGAGGAACATAAATAATCCTCTCACTTTATTTGGGCATGCATGCAGGTTGCAGCCATCAGGCAGGTCGCAGGCTTTCCGACGAGTCACACGCACATGCCGTACTTTGCCGGCCCATCCTTCGCGCGCGAGTACTGCTACATTTGAAGTAGTAACTGTCATCAAACAAACGCTAGAGCGAGAACGCTAGGGACAAGCCAGGAAAGCTTTGGAAACGTTAACGTATCAAGGGAATGGAGTGAAGCACATGAGATATGATCATGATCCGGGTTGCATATATAGCTGCAAACAAGGAGTGCAGACTCACATGTGCAATTTTTGTCCATTCGGTAACACTCGTTCTCAGAGTCAAGACTCATCCATGGAAAACATGAATATTCTTTGTGCGTGAGTACTGTATGATATATATGTTGTTTGATTGTTTCCCGAGTACTCCCCTCTGCTTCATAATACACAGTAACTTGTAGCAATTTTAGAAGTAATTAAGTAGCAAATGAAAAATCAATTATACACCTCATAAAAAAAGCCAGTGGATATACATTTGGAGCATATTTAGGAGGGCTTCTCCAGATTCAGCTCCTTGCTATACTACCTAGAGGAGTCGCAGCAGGTGAACCAGTTTTATTTTTTGCCTCACTACTGCTGGCTTCGGTTTATTTTAGGACAAGAGAGAAAACGAGTCACCGCTGCTATAGTGTACGAGATTATCGCGAAGCCGAAGCCGTCTTATGATAAGGGCATGTTTGGATCTATTAGCACTAAAAATTACGATAATACTTCGTCAAGGGTGTCCGCCTCCTTCCGAACGCCGCACGACTCACTCTGCTGACCGCCGTGGT
Source organism: Saccharum spontaneum (assembly GCA_022457205.1). Lineage (NCBI taxonomy): Eukaryota > Viridiplantae > Streptophyta > Magnoliopsida > Poales > Poaceae > Saccharum > Saccharum spontaneum. The sequence goes on from CM039618.1 coordinate 55,473,981, forward strand.
CATCCACTCGACCATCCCACCCCGCGCAACTCACTCCAAAAAAATCCTGCTTGGTTCACTCCGCTGGTCGCCGTGACCATCCCCGCGCGCCATGTGAGCCCGGCCGCCTCATGCCGCCACCGTGCGGCCCCATCCTGCGCCCCGCGCTCACTCCACCATCCCCCCGCGCACATCCATCCTACACCGCCCCGCGCCCATCCGCCGAGGCCATCCACCGCCACGCGCCCAATCCGCACTCAACTGTCGTGGCCACGGCGTGCACCGCCACCACCACCCCGGCACCGCTGGGAGAAGGTCATCGCCGACTGGGACATCGTCTCCCGCGGTCGGCTGATCGAAGACACCACGTCAGGGGAGGACCCCGTATGATGCAAATGTATGCTTTAAGTGTTTCAGACGTTTCAAAAGTATGTTGCAGTTGTTTTATCTTGATGTTGCGGTCAGGGGTGTTGCACATGTTGCATATGTTGCAAATGTTTCAGAGGCATGTTGCAAGCATTTGTTCAAAATGTTTCACCTGTTTCTAGACGTATGTTGCAATTGTTCCGATCTGGATGTTTCAAATGATTCACACAAATGTTGTAATAATATATTCCAAATATTTCAGCTGTTTCAGTCTTATGTTGTAGAAAATTGTTCTTTTATTCAAGCGTTTTATGTTGTTCGGCCGGGTGTCGGTGGATGAGGGCGCGCGGATCGTCGGGGGGCTAGCGGACGAGGGTGATGGGGGCCGGCGAACGGGGGGGTGCTGCGGCCAGGGGGCACTTGGGCGTGCTCGTCGCGCACGTGGGGCGGTGCGAAGACAGATATGGTGTGTTACGGGGCGAGCTGGGGGCGCGCGGCATGCCCGTCTTTTTTGTTTTTTTGGCCCTTTTTTTTGAAAGATTCTCTCAAATAGACCCCTGACGGAAAGATTTCAAAAAATGGACCCTCAGCTTGGCGCCATGGACCATGACGCCAAGCTATAACGTCATGGCGCCATGTTTCCTGGCGCCAAGAGCCATCCGACGTGGCCACACGTAAACCTACGTGGCATAGCTTGGCGCCAGGGTTCTTGGCGCCAAGGCTTGGCGCCATGGATCTTGGCGCCAAGCCTTGGAGCCATGAACCATGGCGCCAAGCACCCATATTTTAGCCTGACCCCCCTCTTCCTCCCCGAGTCATTCTCGTTTTCTTACTCCTTCTCTTCGGGTTTTTCATTTAGACACTTCTGCCGTTGCTCTTTAATCGAGCAATTGAACCGTGAGAAGTTGGATTTTATCCGTGGATCTTCGAGAGGTAGGTATCCTGTCACCCTTCCTTAATTTATTCGAATCGATTTGGTAAAATGAAGGCATATTCTTTACCTATGAACTTCACATTTTAAAATACGTATGTATTGTTGAACCGTAGGATGCCTAGGCGGGGAAAAGCTAGAAAACAAAGGTATGTGTACATTCGTTTCATCGTATAATAAACCTTTATTTTTAAGATTTATTGTTATTTGTTTTGTTATATTAGAACCGTATTTATTGAATTGTAGCTATGGACGGATGACCGAAAGTCCATACGTCCTAAAGCCGCTCCCTAGCGGTGTGCCAATACCCATGTGTTTTTGTGGTGATCCTTGCAAGGTAGAAATTTCCGAAGATGAGGCAACATATAAGCAGAGATATTGGATGTGTTCTAATTTTGTATGGGAACCAACAGAGCGTCAGCGCCGCAGTACATTTATTGTGAGAAATTGCTTTTGTTTATTAATTAATTTGTGTCATATGAAGTTTTGCTTAATAATTGGATTTGAAACAATTGAATTTGCTACAGACCCCTCCACCGCTATGTGATTTTGAGCAGTGGATTGACACTGAGATCAAGGAGGCTGACATGCGACTTCTACAAGGCTTGAAGGAGTGGGATGCGGAGCGCCTGGAGATCTTAGAGAAGAGACGTAGAGAGGAGGCAGCAGCGAAAGAGCACAAGGAAGAGGAGGAAATGAGGCGTGTTGCTGCGTGCAGGGAGGAGAGGGAGAGGAAGCTTGAGCGCGTGCGCCGAGCGAAGGCAGCGATGGAGGAGAATCCCGATGCTCAGAACAAGGGAAAGTGGCCTCGTTGTACTCAGTAGTATGCTACTTGTATGCCCAGAACATGGTCGATGTACTTTAGGTAAATCATGTACCTAGGACATGTTCTTTGTTATTTAATTCGTCGTCATGTATTTCATATGCACTTTAAGTTTTTGGACCGTGCTTGGTGTTGTGATATATCATGTTTAATGTGACTGAGTTACTGAAACTAGTTATCGAGTTGCACATATAACATAAGGAAGTACTGGATTTCACAATTCACCACGCATAACATAGGACATGGCATGTCAGAACTTGTACCAAACAAGGGCACATATGTCCTGGACTAAACCTAACATGCCTTAGGTAATTAGAGCGAACAACAAGTACATTACATGGCATGTGCATATGCTAGATTCATTCTATCTAGTAGTGTGGCCACATAGCGAACTGTGTAGCCCCTTCTCCATAGTACCCTCCCATTGTTGATGGTGGAGGTGGCGGGGGTGGTGGCGGAGGCCCGTTGTTCTTGTGGTTAGGGCAGCTGCAATATGGATCATGGCATGGTCCGTCCTGTGAAACAGCACCACTACTGGCATCGTCTGCTTCCTCGTCCTTGTAACCGTTGCTAACTTCCCTTTCTAGTTCGAAGATACGGTCTTGCAAGTAGTAGATGTACTGTGCGTGGGGATAGATTGGTCTAGGATCGACCCATCTAGTGAAGCCACAGTTTTCTTTGGACTCTGAACACTGCATTTCAAATATTTCATTGAACATGCAGTTGGTAACGCCTATGAGATGCAAAATAATGGAGAAAAAATTGAGTAACAAATTTAAAAACCAGTTACCTCTGCTCGCGGACATTTGAAGAATCAGCGACCTCCATCCAAACCCTCCACGAACATCTGCACTAAGCAGTCCTCACCATGCCTACATTTTGGCCAATCTTCTTTCCGGTTATCATATCCTCGGAGTGGACACTCTTTGGTGAAATCTCTCTTGGTCTCGATAGGAAAATGATACACTGGCTCATCAAAGTCTTCCGGACCCAGAGACCCCTCCCACACAATGGGAGTACCCTTACTCTCCCCCGTTCCCTTCCCTCTAGATGACCCTCCAGACATTACTACTCGTAGATAACCAACTTCTGGTTTCAAGTGACTAGCATTGTATGGAGGAAGGTGTATATATATCCAGAAGTGGAGTGGAGAGCCGCTGTATTGTGGCTTTAATGCTCCTGAAAAGCCTAGACGCTATCCCTGAAAAGCCTATTTGAATTACTGAAAAGCCTATTTGAAAACTCATATGTAAAGGCTAGATTCCTTGTTCAATCAATTCATTTGTAAAAGAGGATGTACCATAGGATAGTGACATTATAAATCACTGAAAAGGCTATATGCTATCGGTGTACTGCACGACTTGACATGTTTCAGAAAATTTTGGCAGAGTTTTCCCTGTTTTTGATTCAATGCAAACACAGATATCACATAAACATGTCATCAACAATTATATATGACATTCACCTTAAACAAATAAATGATCATCATCAGCACCCACGTTTAAAGTGTCATAAACTCCATCTGAAGCTCATTCAGTACATAACAATAGGATATAAAAGTTCATAATAATAGTCCTTACAGTCCAAAAGTCGCCTACAGTCCCTCACTGTCTCCTAGAGTTACCCTTGCCCTTGTGTCCAAGAGCGTGGGTGCCTGGAGTATAAGGGTCAGGTGGTCGACGTCGCCTGGTACCGACCGGCTGCGTAGGCTGAGTCCAGGGAGCATCGTCTAGCTGAGACGGTCCAATCTCCTCGTGCCCCTGGTCCTCGTCCTCGTCGTCGTCATCGTCGTTCTCGTCGTCGTCCTCCTCGGTGCCTTGGTCTCGCGACCCTATAGGTGGGTGGCTAGATGAACCTACGCCACCTCTGGGTGCAGAAGGCACGTACACGTCCTCCGTCGTGCCTGTCCTGCAACCACAATGCGCCGCGGTACGGCGTAGCCGACGTGCCAATCTCTGGTGCACAAAATCATGTTTAGTCAATGTATTGAATGTATTAGTACTCTAATATTTGCATATTTATAGGTACTTACATCGAGGAAGCTACGTGTCTCGTCGTCCCTCACCCTCGGACGAAACCGTTCGATTTCTTGGATAGACATCTTGAGTGAGTTACCCTACAACAAAGTTTTAGGTTGTAATTCATTGTTACGCAAATCGATATATAAAAGTAGAGCACATGACATACCACTCTGTCCAAGATGGGTCCTGCTCTGACCTGGCGACCGACACGAGTAGAGGTGTCGTACGCCGTGTCCTCATCCTCTGACGACTCAATGTCAGCGTAGTCATCCTGTGTCCACTGCAGCCTAAGCCTCGGACGAGTAGCTTGGTGGTACCAAGCTTGGTACCGCCTGTAGTCTATGTTCGTGTGCGCCTCGTTGTTGGCGTCCACGTTCCCATCGAACAACTCCCACATGTCGATGTAGTCTCGGTGGTGATGGGCCCAATCAAAGATTTTCCTGTTTTTCTTACGATCGAGCCTGCAAAACGTGTATAGAAGTTAGTGAACATCGTGTCGCTATAGCATACATGTATGACAAAGCTAAAAATTTCGGCAGAGTTTCCTTTATATGTTGAAGCATACCACACATATATGCATTCCATAGACATACAAACATACCAACAAAGATTTCATCCATCTTACTTGACATATATAATGTGGTATGGATAAGTGCAACTTCTGGAAAAGGTCGAATTACGAAGAAGAGAACACTTACTTGTGCAAGTCAACACTTGTCGAAACTGGAGATGGTGGACAACGCTGCACTGAAACTCGTACCTCCAACCACCTGCGTCATGAGCTCTTGTCCATTTCTCGACATCTCTCATCAAACCTGTCAGCCATTGTCTACCTTCTGCATTAGATGCGGTTCTGACCTCCTCTAACTTCCTCCGAAAATACCTATCCTCAAGCTGTCGAGCAGCCTCCTGGAAAAGATCAAAATTATCCTTGACACCATCCTTTCGGAGTAGATTCTCAGCAAGGTGCCGAGTACACCAACGATGGTGCAAAGGCGCGTACCCCTCTATCTCCTCTCGCACAGCATTAAGTATGCCCTGGTGCCTATCCGATATGACGCCCACCTCCCTGCCAGGCCCAACCACATGTATCCGGACTAGCCTCAAGAACCATCCCCAGCTATCATTATTCTCCCTCTCAACCAAAGCAAATGCCAAAGGAACAAGCTTGTTGTTTGCGTCACACGATATGGCTATGAGTAGTGTGCCACGGTACTTGCCAATCAAGAATGTACCATCAATGGAGAAGACTGGACGGCAGTGCCTAAAGGCCTCGACACACTGAGGGAAGCACCAGAAAGCACGGAAGAATATCTGCCTCCCATCCTTCCATGCGTCTGGCCTAGGGATGTACTCGTAATGCATGCCGGGATTCACTGCTTGGATTGCATTGAGAAGTACTGGAAGCTGCTCGTAGCCATCCTCCCAGTCCCCATATATCATCTTCCACGCACGCTGCTTAGCCCTCCAGGCTTTGCCATAACTTATGTCATATCCTCCATATACCTCATTAACTATTTTGATAATTGTCCTGACCTTCATATTCGGCTCTCCCTGTAATACTTTCATCAACCGCTTGGCAATGAGGGTTGATGTCAACTGTCGATGCTTTGTGCTGAGGTCATGTGAAGAACAGGTATGTGGCCCAACAACTCTTGTGATCTTCCACTTTCCTGAGACCTTTTGCTTCCTTGCACAAACTCTCCATGGACAACGTTCCTTGTCACACACAACCGTGTAACGCCGCTCCACATAGGAATGCAGGACCTTATACGGTCTCTTGCGTAACACTGCAAACGCTTGCAACCATCTCTTCAATGCAGGGAGGTCATTGAAAACCCTCCCCTTCTCTATCTCCATACTAGGACCAGCCTCTGGAGCTTCCTGCAGCTCATCATCACGTCCTTCTGCAAACGCCTGATCTGAATGAGTAAGATCACTGAACTCATGAACCATAGGATCACGACGGCCGGGAAAAATACGCCTAAGCATCTCAACGTCACTCTCCGTGAGCTCTCCAACGGGACGATCATCGTCAGAATCAACAGCCCTTGCGATCTCATATGGCTCTGAATCATTCATAATTTCAATACTATTGGAGGCGCGGATTCCATCTCCAATCTGGACTTGAGCATCAGCAGCAGGAGCGCCCTCATTATCGGGAACATCTCCTGCAACATTGCAACAACGAAGAAGAGATGATAAGAAGAGTGGATGAAAAGAAAAGACTTAAGTTTCAAAGAAAAAAAGGACACATAATTGACACTTACTCGGATGATTCTGTGTCAAAGGGATCTCCTGAGGAGGATGTGCCACATCATTGGGGGCAGATTGTGCATCGGGAACCGTAGGCGGGACCTCCGCATCCACATCACGTTCCAGGACGGGAGGTTCAAAATATGCCTGCTCCCCCATTGGCGGGGACAACCCAAGAGAGATTGGATCAACGAGCACCCGCTGCACAACCACATCCAAACTTTGGAACTGGCTTTTCATAGCCGATCTCACATAGTTGTCCCACTGATCTGCACAACCTATTGGGATCATCTTCCTTAGCATGTTGGGAGGGTAACCAAGGTGAAGTACACCCTCAACTATGATGCCATCATCTCTACGGCAATGTACCTCCTCACGAGCTCTTGCAGTCAACTCACTGAATGATGGCCTCTCATTGAATAGCACAGGCACACTTTGCATGTCAACAAGCTTAACATATCCATAGCGATCTCGTTCTACAGTTCCTCCATAATAAATGCTCACTAGGTTGTCTATCTAGTTCGAAAACATAACTAAGCATACTAAGCATAATTGTTTTACTCCAGTATATTTAAAACATAATAAGTAATAGGTCTCTAATAAATATGAAGTACATACTAAGTACTACTCCCTCCGTCCCACAATACATGTCGTTTAAGCGCCGGACACGGCTACCAAAGACAGTGGCGAAAGACCCTGTTACCCCTACTCCGGTACTTCCACTTTATTCTCTCTCGTGCGCTCCTATCCATTTCATCGTCCAGATCTGGAGGAGCACGACCTTCCCTGCTGGCGCTCCGGCCGCCGACTGCACCTCCTCATCGACGCCGCGCGACCCCTGGCCGCACCTCGGAGCCATCTCCCCGCCGGCGTCCTCTCCTCCTCCTTCCCTCCCTTGTCCTCACCGCCAGAGTGCGGGCGCGGCGGTGCCTTCAGCTCCGGCTCCACGTCTGCCTTGGCCTCCACCACCGCCGGCTCGGGCTGCGACGGGTCGGCGTCAGCAAGCTTGGTGCGGCGCACGAGCGCGCTGAGGTAGTGGCTGCGGCGCTGGAGCTCCTCGGAGGCCGGGTCCATGGGGGTCCGCCGCGCGTGCTCCAGTTGTGGGCGGATCCTCCCTCGCTCCCACGGTGGCAGTGGCACTCAGCACTTTCTCCCGTGGCCGCCGGCCGTACCTCCTCCTTGACGGCGCGCGGGCCGCCGACAGCACCTCCTCGCCACCGGCACGTGGGCCGCCGGCCGTGCCCCCTCCGCACCGGCACGCAGATCGCTGGCCGCGCCTCCTCGCCACCGGCGCGCAGGCCGTCGGCAGCGCCTCCTCCCCACCGGCATGCGGGCCGCTAGCCGCGCCTCTGTGCCTCCTCCGAGCCGTAGACGAGACGGAGGGATTGGTGGAGAAGATGAGAGCCTGCTCCCAGGCTCCCACCGTCCACCGCCTGCCTTTTTTATTTTTTTATTCAATGTAGTGGACGACAGCAAATTGACTGATGGGAGCGGGTGCTGTACTCGCCTACTCAGTCTAGGATGGCAGAGCTAAAACGACTTTCATTTTGACACTTTTCTTGAATGCTTAAACGTCAACTATATTGGGACGGAGGGAGTACTAACTACTAATTATTCACTACTAACTAACTAATTAATTAACTAACTAACTAAATAACTAACTCGAAATAAAATAAAAACTAAAAAATAACTAACTAATACTAAAAAATAATTAGCTAACTAAATAACTAACTAATTAATAATAATTTAAAAATACATACTAAAACTATATAATCAAACTAAACTATAACTAACTAAACAATAAATAAACAATATATATAAAACTAAACAATAAATATTCAAACTAAACTATATAATCAAACTATACTATAACTAACTAAATAATCAAACTAAACAATAAATATTCATACTAAACTATATAAAAAATTAAACAATAAATACTAACTAAACAAAATAAATACTAACTAAACAATATTAAAATATATATTAAAACTAAACAATATAAATATTCATACTAAACTAAACAATAAATACTAACTAAAAAAATATAAATTAAAATTAACTAATCCTAACTATTTAAAAAAAGCATACCGATGGGCCGGCGGCGGCGGCCGGCGGCAGGAGCCGGCGGCGGGGTGGGCGGCGCCGGCGGGGGGGGGGGCGGCGGCGGCGGCTGGCGGGGGCGGCGCCGGCGGGGGCGGCGCCGGCGCGGGCGGCGGTGGCCGGCGGAGGCGGCGCCGGCGCGGGCGGAGACGGCCGGCGCAGGCGGCGGTAGCCGGCGCGGTGACCGGCGGCGGCGGGCGGCGCGTGCAGCGGCGTCGGGCGTGGGCCGGCCGGACGAACAAGGAAGAAGAGAGAATGAGGAAGAAAGGAAAGAGAAGGAAGAAAAGGAAGGCCGACATTTTTTTACAGGGGCTTGGCGCCAAGATCCGTGGCGCCAAGCCCTTGCGCCACGTAGGTTTACGTGTGGCCACGTCGGATGGCTCTTGGCGCCAGGAAACATGGCGCCATGACGTTATAGCTTGGCGCCATGGTCCATGGCGCCAAGCTGAGGGTCCATTTTTTGAAATCTTTCCGTGAGGGGCCTATTTGAGAGAATCTTTCAAAAAAAGGGCCAAAAAACAAAAAAGACGGCGCGGCATGCCAAAGGGCTAGCGCACTGGGCGCTAGGGGTCAGCGGATGGGATGCTACATTCGACGGGGCGCGTTGGGGGCGTGCTTGTCCGTGCGTGGGGCGGGGGCGAAGGTTGACGCGAGTGGGCTAAGCGAGCGTTCGGACGCGCGCCAGACGTCCGGTGCTAAACATTCTGTAAAATAGCTACCTAATAGCTAAGAGCATCTCCAAGAGTTCCCAAAACAATCTCCCAATCTAGTATTTTCAGGAAGAATGGAAAAAAATCTCCAACAATTCCCAGTGCAACCTCCCAATCTTTTGGCACTCGCAAAAAATGACTTCCCCGCGCTCAAAGATATGCGCGGTGCCGCGTCCATGTATGTCCTCCTCACGATATATTTCTTATCCATCGCTCACCTCTTCGACGAGTCTAGCGAGGCTATCATGGATGTTGAGACCTTCCACGACAGCTTCCTTGCTGCGGTCCTCGTGCTGACGGCGATTCAGCACCCGTCTACTCTGCCATCGCGCCCCTCGCCGAGTCCGGGATCTCCTCCAGCTCCCTCTCACATCGCCTCCGCAAGAAACTGGTGCTCAAGAAGCATCCCCTCCGCCGCCACCACCTCCTCTCCCAACGCCAATGGCAGTCTCTGCTCCCACACCGAGGCCGAACCCACGCCGGCCTTCCCTAGGACCGCCACCGCCACCGCCGGCTCAAACCGCAGCAACACACATGAAGCTTTTTTGTACTGCTAGGAAGAAGATGCTGGTATTCACGAAAATGCCACTTGGTCTAATTTTTTTATTTTTAGGAGTGATTTTTTTGAAACTGTTGGAGAAACCCATCTTTGGGAAAAAAATTTTTTTGTGTACTCTTGGATATGCTTTAAAAGCTGCTAATTTTTAGTTAGATAATTTTTAGTAAGGGGTTGTTTGGATCCACATGCTAATAGGTGGCTGGATAATGAACAAAATGTGCAACTATTAGCACCTATTAGTAACTCCAAACCTGCTAATGAAACTAATAATTAGCAGCCCTCCAACTAATAATTAGTAGATATATTAACAGATCTTTTTGATCAGTTAATATTAATTTTAGCTACTAATTTTTAGTACTAATGGATCAAACATACCTAAGAATCACGGAAGCCTTGCCAAACGTGCCTTATATTCAACTGTCCTCGATTTTCTTTGAACTCTTAGTATATTTTCCTCGACAACGGTCCTGCACGGAGGTCTTGTAAGACTACCCGCAGTGGATACTTTAAATGGATACTCTAAAGCTTTAGAGTATGAATATAGAGTAAAAACTGTTGCACCTGGTACTCTAAAACGATACTCTATCCTTTCTCTCACTCTATATTTAGAGTGGTATAGTATTTACTCTACAGTGGGCAGTAGCGGGCCCCACTAGCTAAACAAAGGGAAAAAATGCTATAACTCACAAACCAAAAATCCAAATTAAATTTCGATTGCACCATTAAATTCGTCTCAATAAATCCTTCAAAACTAGATCACACATGGATATATTTAGATAAAGTAACAAGTGGGTTCCACAGTGGATAGAGTGGATCGAGGATGATATAGAGGATGGATGTGTGCGGAAGAATTAAGTATAGAGGAGAAAATCTTATTGACTAGAACGTATAGAGGATGAATATAGAGGTCCATAAGTACGGATAGCGTAAGTACCCCTAAACCGGCGGTAGCAATTAACGATATGTTTACAGGGTACACTCCAACACCCAGCAGAGAGAGGGCTGAGGGCTGCATAGTAGCACTGAATCACTGATGATGAAGCGAGACTGAAGAACTGCCGCACCTATGATTTCAGCGCTACGCAGGCAGCAGCAGTGTACGTCCGTCCAGTTCCTCGGGGACATCTCACGCACCAACCGTACTTCGTGCTCCCCTGCTGAGCCAGTATGGGTATACGAGATAGGCTGTGTTTACCTCTAAAAAAAAGTACTAAAAAAAATTCCCCATTACATTAAACTTATGATATATAGAGTACTAAATGTAGATGAAATAAAAAACTAATTGTACAGCTTGGTTGTACTTTGCGAGACGAACGTTTTAAACCTAATTAGTCATTACCAAATAAAGTCAAACACATATTACATTACTTTTTTTACACCTTTTCGCGAAACTAAACACACCCATCGGTCGACTAGTCGTTCATGCATGCTCGCGTATACTCTAGGCTAGCTAAGCTACCCTGGCCCTAGACTAGGGAGAGGAGGACGACCCAGCAGGAGGCCGATCGAGGCCGGCAGCAGCCTGTGTGCGTAGCATATGAATGCATGGACTCGTAGAGCTGATTGATCGATCATGGAGCCAGCTGCATTGCGTGCCGAGAAGAATGCATACTACTGCAGATGCGGCATGGGCACATCCCCATGAATTGCGCGGAGCTCGATCTGTAGTGTGCTAGATCGATGCCAAGGCAGGAAGGCGTGTCTGGCGTCCGACGCACCGGTGAGCATGCAAACAGCAGCGGTCACCGGTCAAACGCGCCGCGGCCGGCCGGGCAGGCAGCTAGCCTTTCTGCCGTCTCGTCGAGGTCGATGATGGATCTGGCCGATCCCACTCCCACACCGCCCGGCGCCCGACCGCGGCAGCCATGTGTATGCATGCCATTGGCAAATGGCATTGCACCAGAGTGAGGGCTGCAGGCGGCAGCCTGCAGCGCGGCGGCCGGCCGGCCTCGAGCCCCTCGCAACTCGCATTACCCGCCGCGTGCTGCATACAAGGCCTCGTTTAGATTGCGGAATAGGGGTGAAAAATACTGTATCAGAATTCATGTAGCATTTCGTTTGTATTTGGTAAAAATTATCCAAATTTTGACTAACTAGGCTTAAAATGTTCGTCTCGCAAAGTACAACAAAACTGTACAATTAGTTTTTGATTTCATCAACATTTAGTACTCCATGCATTTGCCGACATTTTGATGTGACGGGGAATCTTCTTCTGGCATAGTGGAATTTGGAGGGAGAATTGGGAAACTAAACATGGCCCAACTGGAACTTAACTCTGGAGCTCGCGCCTCATTTATCACGCCAACGCACACACCTCCCCGTCCTGGCGTCCTCCGTCCGGCCTCCGGGGGCGCCGGCCGGGTCTTCCTTCAATTCCTTTCTCGCCGAGTGAGGGCGACTGGGGATTCAAGGCTCATCAATGGGGTTCGGTGGGTGCGGCATGGCGTCGTGTGTTTCCTGCGCTGCGCTGCGACGAGGTATGGGGAATTCAACGCTCTTGTGCTGTGCGGCCTTTGGCCTTTACTTGACTCTGCAGCTGCAGGGAGTGGTAAAATTCTGTAAGTTGCTTAGGGGGCGTTTAGGGTGTGCTTAGTTCGTGAAAAATTTTGATTTTGACTCTTTCGTTTGTATTTATCAATTAGTGTCCAATTATAAACTAATTAGGGTTAAAAGATTCATCTCGTGGTTTTATACCAAATTGTATAATTAGTTTTTTTTCATCTACATTTAATGCTCCATGCATGTGTCCAAATATTCGATGTGACGGTGAATCTTAAAAATTTTTGGGAACTAAACAAGGCCGAGTCCTGGGGTGAAAATTTCTGGATGTCACATCGAATGTTTCAAGGGATGTCGGAAGGAGTGTTCGGATACTAATAAAAAAACTAATTACATAACTCGTCTCAAAACCACGAGATGAATTTATTAAGCTTAGTTAATCCGTCATTAGCATATGTTTACTGTAGCATAACGTTGTCAAATCATGGATTAATTAGGCTCAAAAAAATCTGTCTCGCAAATTTATCGCAATATGTGTAATTAGTTATTTCTTCGTCTACATTTAATACTCCAGCATGTGTCTAAACATTCGATGTGATGGGGTGAAAATTTTTTTTGGGAGGAACTAAACACCCCCTTAGTTAATTTCCATTCCACCGGTAAGCATCTCCAGCAGGCGCCTTTCCTAACCCAAAATGAGAAAAAATTGTTATTTTAGAGATCACAGTTCTCCAAACCTAACCCTAATGAGAAATTATTTTTCTCAATCTCTCAAATCATAGCCTCCCACCCCTCAAATAAAGGGAAGACCTCTTCTCTCACAATCCGCTATTTTTCTCGTTGGAGATTGAATTTTCTCGTTCTGCTGGAGAGAAGACCTTCAAAATCACAAAACACATTTTGTTTCTTCAATCAATAATTAGTTTTTGGGTTGGAGTTTTCTCTTCTTAGGGCTGGAGATGCTCTACTCCCCACCTCTATGCCATTCCTGACTTGTCTCATGTTAAAGGTATTATTTTGTTAGTGTAAAGCCAGTGATATTGGTTTCATAAAAGTATGACCAATCCTAAATAGTACTTTTCCTTAAAATCTAGGTAGAATAGCCAAATTGATCCCTCATCTTTCGTCTCAGGTCCAATTTAGTCCTTCAACTCTCAAAATGGGCAAACTATTCCCTCAACTTTCGATTTTGGTACAATTTTGTCCTTACGCTGATGTGGTGCTCCATGTTGACAGTTCCAGTCAGCAAAGCCTAGTGGTGACCATAGCTTTGGATAGCCTGGTAGCCATGCAATGCATTAAAACTAATTTCACATGAAATTGCATTGGTTCTAGTCATGAAAGGGACATTAAAGAAGTTATTCAAATTTTCATTGGATCAATAGCATACTCCCTCTCCTTTCAAAAAAAGCATACTCCATTCGTCCCAAAATAAATGTTGCTATGGTATCCGTATCGGACTTTCTGCAGTTTGACTAGTTTTGTAGAAAATATTAGCAACAATTGTATCTCTAAATAAGTTTATTATAAAAATAAACTCAACAATCCAAAATGCGCGTCCTGGCACAATGTTGTTCAAACCAAAATGCAATGAACTTGAGTGTGAAAGTAGGGAGTAATTTTACCTACACTAGCAATGCCAACTACCAACACTCGCCTATTTACCAAAGTCGTGCTCACTAGGGCTGCCACCATGGAGTGCCACGTCGGCACAAGGACGAATTTGGACAAAAAAAAAATTGAAGATGAAGGACTGCTTTGGCCAATTTGAAAGTTGAGGGACTAAATTGAGTCTTGAGACAAAAGATGAAGGACTAATTTAGCTATTCCACCTAAGATCTATGGTCAAAGTGAAAACACCATAGTAGCCAGTAGTAGGCTGCAAGCTCTGTTCATGCCAGTTCGCCTCTCGTGCGCTCATCAGCGACTACAGCGAGGAGTTAGTGAGTTGCTAGTACACTAGACGCGCTGTTAGCGGCGGGCTCGCTCGCTGCAGGCCTGCAACTGCAATTACACTACCTGCGTTGCGGTCACCGGCCAGTGGCCACCATTCACTCAAGGACCCGAACGAACCACTCGCGCGCTGTTAAAACTCAGAGCAGGCTCTCGGCTACTCTTCCGTCCACGAATACTCCCATTTGTTTCACCACCTCACCTGAGCGCACACCTGCCTGCGTCCAGTGCCCGAGCAGTGTCTCCCTCGTTCCCGTCTCCTCGCGCACGCACCAAACCAATCCCGAGGGCCCGTGCGGCCGCCAGCCAGACCAAGAGAGCCCGTGACGCCGTGACGCGCGCGGCGAGAGCGAGCTCCACGTACGCCGCGTCGAGCCAGCCCCATGAGGAGGCGGCGGTGGGCACGCGCCGCCACCGTGCTGTCGTGCCTCGCCATCGCCATAGTGCTGCAGCTCGCCGTCGCCGAGGGGAGGTCGGCGCCGTCGTTGCTGCCGCCGAGGCGCGCGCACGGTGACGGCCACGCTCACGCGCGCCCGCGCACGCACAGCGGGAGCGGGTTGCCGCCGTCGCCGACGGGTGCAACGACGACCGTGCACCATGCTGTGGCCGCGGCCGCTGGAGTCGGCGCGTCAGTACGCTTCGACGCCGCCGTCCGGTGTAAGAGCGGCGGGCGGAAAGCAGCGAGCGGCGCTGCTGCTGGTGGTGGTGCGTGCGCTGAGGACGACGATGACAAGCGGCGCATACCGACGGGTCCTAACCCTCTGCACAACAGATAGACGATCGCGCTGTGCAGCCCAACAAGATCCATGTCCTATAAGACCAGAGGAGAGGAGTAATGCAAGCCAAGCCACAAGAGTTCAGGGGGAGGCAACAACAGCATGCACTGGCTTTCTTGGTATTTACGAGCTCATCATCATCTCCTACTCCCCTCTGCTCTGTTCATCATGGACATCGACCAGAAGATAGTGATCAGTAGTAGTAGTTTAGTTCAGCTTCAGTAGTGAAAATTCTTTTGGATGCTGTCCATTTCCTCTTCTTTTTCGAGCTTTTTGTCTGCCAGCACAGGGTGTATATTCTGCCTAGCTAGCTGTGCGCCTGTGCCTCTCTTGTTCTTTGTCAGAAGCAAGAAGGCTCAGCTCTCTCCCAGCTTTCCTCCGCTGGGCGCTTGTTCCCATCCTGGAAACGGAAGATTCGGCTGTTCGTCATATCTGAATTTTGCTTGCTTCTCTCTGTCCGTTCCAACCAAAAGCTTTCACAAGCCACAGGACCTTCTGAACGCAAAGATCTCCAGCGATCCTACGAGCATCGTATCTCCTGTAGGCCCTGAGCTGTGTGATCATGGCAGAAAGGGATCCGTTCAGCTGTTTAGTTGCAAAGTTTTTTTTTTTTTTTTGCAAAATGACACCGTAGCAAATTTCGTTGTTATTTGACAATTAATGTCTCTTTATGGTCTAATTAGGTTTAAAAGATTCGTCTCGTCTATTTTGTCTAAATTGTGTAATTAGTTTTATTTTTTATCTAGATTTAATGATTCATGTATGCGTTAAAGATTTGATCTGGCGGAGAATCTGAAAAATTTTGCAAAATTTTTAGAAACAGGGCCTGAAGGTATAAAAAAAATGCTCCTTTTCTCAATGTAATATTGTATCGTTGTAAAACTGCTCTCTTTTGGAGTGGTGGGGCTCTGAAAACTCACAACGCTGTTGCAGCCCATCACCTGAACTGCTCACTTGGAATGGGCATGTGTTAATGCTCTTGTACCCCTTTGCCTGTCCTTGTCTTTGATAAGGGGTGAGGGGCGAAAAATTTTATTGTATAGATGTTTTAAGAGATATTTTAAGAGATGTCGGAAGGGGTGTTCGATACTAATAAAAAAACTAATTACATAACTTCTCCAAAAACCACGAGACGAATTTATTAATCTTAATTAATATGTTATTAGCACATGTTTACTATAGCATAATATTGTTAAATCATGGATTAATTAAGCTCGAAAAATTTGTCTCGTAAATTTATCGCATCTGATGTGATGGGTTAAAAAGTTTTTTTTAGAGAGTAACTAAACACCCCGCGTCTGATGATTGGATTGAAGGCCACTCTGCACAACGTCTTCTCGGATCTAGTATAGGCGCCAGTACAATTGCTGGGCAATGGCATGCATGATAAAAGATGGCAGATGGGTAGCCAATGTGAAGCGGCAGCAGTTTCGTCTGTATTTGTCAGTTAGTCTCTAATTATAAATTAATTAGATTTAAAATATTCGTCTCGTGATTTTTTATCAAACTGTGTAATTAGTTTTTTTCATCTATATTTAATGCTTTATGCATGTGTCAAACATTCGATGTGACGAAAAATCTTAAAAAATTTTGGGAACTAAACGTGGCTGAGCCACTGCTCCTAGTAGCAAATGCAAATGAGCAGGGAGCCAGGAGGCGTGCTCCATGGATTGTTCTTGGACCAGAGCTCCTTGCCAGCTCTTCAACCACTGTTGGAGAGCCAGGCAGTGGTCCTGCTCCAGCAATCTTGAATCTTCAGTCCGTTTTGGTTTTTGGCAAATGGTTCTTGGAGCCTTTCTGTGGCTTTGGCTGGCAGTGGAGGTGCAGGCTAGGGAGTAAAGTTTTATTTTATTTATGCATACAAAGTCTATATCTGGTAGGAGTAAAGGCTTGTTCTCCTGGGCCTCAGCTGGTTCTTGTCCTCATGGAGGCCGGGAGGGAAATGGCATGTGAACTTTGTAACCATCCAAAAGCAAGCATGTACTCGCAACAGCTGCCAACGGGGGATTCATCGATCAGATGCTGGAGATTGGGTGGTCCAATGTTCTTATAGAGCTCATTTATACCACTGCCTGATAATATACAGCAAAGGCAGATAACTGCTATATAATCATCATGTTCAGATCAAAATCCATAATTCCATGGCAAAACAGCCTTCCCAAAGTAATAGACCAACAGGTAGAGCGATGATACTATTATCCAAACATGTTTAACGGGGTACTAGAAGTCATTTCTAACGATCCATCATCGAGAGAGTACATGAATGGTGAGACTTGTACGACTACCAACAAGGTAACTACTAACTAGCCTTTCGAGAAGCCAATAAATTTAACCTTCTTTATAAGAAGAAACAGCCTCTGATCCAGCTGAAAGCTAGCTGCACAGGAAGGATCACCCCTAAGCATCATCAAGAGGCCACCAAAAGATGCATAAATCTCCCTGGAATGAAGACACGGGGGATGTTGAATTAGAAAATGTAGCATATACCAAACTGGGTAGAAACACATAATTGAGTTATAAAAGGGGTAGAATTAGAAAATGTAGCATATAACAAACTGATCAAAAACACATAATTGAGGAATAAACATTGAACAGGGCATGTCAGGTATGTGTGTACTGTGCAATTCAGTCTACATTGCAACTTTGCTCTCTGAAATAGCAAGTGCTTAATAAGATGAACAAGGCTGAATAAATCATGCAACTAAAACGGCAGATAGAAATACCATGCATCTGAACTGTTTCATCAAAAAATAAACTACACCAAGTTTCTTTGCCATCCATCTATAACCATGTATGGCATACTTACCCATGCTCTATAACCTATGCATCAAATTTATCTAATTAAGCCTATTGCTTTAAATAATTTTGCTTCCTTCTTTTGATAAATAGACTGGCCTTGCAATGATTTCCAAAAAAAAAACGTGTAGATCTGTAAAGTAATAATTACTAATAGATGATTAATTGATAAAATGAACATTATTTTTAAATAATTACTAATTGCTCACATGGCCACAAACCGTGGCAGTATTTCATCACCATGTAGATCTGTAAAGTAATTTCATCTTAAAACACAAACACAACCTTAATCGATAAGAGTAAGAGTACCTTGGTAAATTCAAATTTAACAGGATGCGGCAGACCAAGTACTAGTGCTTGCCAAGAATCGACAAGACATGCATCACATATTCACATAAAATAAATTATATGTATCCTCGGACTTACGTACACCAGAGAGTAAATCTAAAAGAAAATACCATGTGGGATCAATCATCCCTGTTCCAACTTATGTTGTGGATCTTTTCAGTAACTTTTAATTGGTTACACTTAACAGGCTGTTAGTAGCTACAAGGGTGTCTTCACGAAAAATGCGAAGGGGCAGGGAAATAAAACAGTGTCACACTAAACAGTGTAGCATCATATATATATGTAACATTGCTCAAGTTCAGAGAAGGCATACACTTTAGTAGATGAATCGCCATTACTGTCTTTGGTACTGTCTTCTGAGATCTTGTAAAGCTTTCCATGCATGATGTATTGATAATCGTCAGCAAGCGTTTTTCTTCCAGCCTGCATGAAAGGAATGGCATCATGTTGTTTACCCAATAAAACTATGCCTCGTGGAAGACAGGTCCAAGAGAAAAATGAAAAATATCATGGCACCTACACATTCGGATCTGTATTCCCATCACAAAAGTTTTATAATGTCGAGATCAAGCTACTCCCTCCATTTTTTTCACATGTCATATTAGGTTTGTCCTAAGTCAAACATTCCTAACTTTGATCATCAATTTCAAAAAATCCATGTAGTTTCACAACATGTGTACTATATACTATGAAAGTATTTCTCATACAAGTGAATCTAAAAACATATACATATCTTATATACATTTTTTTAAAAAAATGTTGATGGTCAAAGACAGAAATATTTGACGTAGGACAAAACCAATACAACATATAAAAAAACCAAGGGACGGAGCGAGTATGAGACTAATTAGGTGTGTCACCTGTGTGTAGTAGCCAGTGTCTGTTGATCCATCCAGGTTCAGAGTGAGAGCTAAAACCATGTTGAATGTGTCACCAACACACATTGGATAGACCTCAGTAGCAACATCCAGCTGCATGTGCATTTCGTTCTCACTATGAGCTTCAATTCGAGTGACTGTCCATGGACATTATTAAAAAAAACAACATTAGATCATCCGATATTTGCAGCAAGATAAAGCAG
Source organism: Saccharum spontaneum (assembly GCA_022457205.1). NCBI lineage: Eukaryota > Viridiplantae > Streptophyta > Magnoliopsida > Poales > Poaceae > Saccharum > Saccharum spontaneum. The sequence continues at coordinate 55,493,182 of CM039618.1, forward strand.
AAATCTGAATAATCGTGCTTTGAGCACTCAAAGAACTGCATAATGCAGAGCAAAGTATCCAATTGCTAGCAACAATTTACAGGGCAGCTACGCAGTTTCAGAAGAGGAAAACACTTGGTGTTGTCTGTTGTTGCAGTGGATTCAATTTTGCTGCGGACAAGTCAGAGATGAATTACCTTTGTCGAACTTCTTGCCATCAGGATCAAGCCTGATCACCGTGAATTTGTCTTTGAAGAGGTGCTCGGCCATCTTTCCTGCGAATGATAGATAGCAATAGATTAGCACACTCGGATGTGTCAAAAGTCCAAAAGTTCCCCGCGGGCAAAAGGTGCAAACCAACGGAGATCAAAGGGAGCTGAGATATGAGATTGCATTCGATGCGGCAGCCTATTGGGTTCTAGGGGGTTTTACCGCCGAAGAACCCGGGGTTTAGGGTTTAGTTGGGCAATTTCTACGGCGAGGTGATTCATCTACCATCCGCGTGGAATGACCTAAACGAATTGCGTGGATTGGGATGGATTGGTAGAGCGGCACTACGCCGCACAGGCGCACACGAATCCACAACGAACAAGGAATTTGTCCCCTAAAACCAGGGGCGGAGACGGAACCACTATAGGGCATTAGGGTTTGGGGTGCTCGGCTTCGCACAGGAAGAAGGGAGGAGAAGGGGGCGGGCCGCGGGTATACCAGGCGGGTGCTCGTCGCCGGCGCCGATCTGGCGAAGGGTGGCGGCGCTCGCCCAGTCGTCGCCGCAGCAAGGAGAGAGAGGCGAGCCGGAGAAAGAAGAGGGACCCACGCGGACTAGTCAGGGACGTGCTTTGCTTGTCCACCGTTCCTTTGGATCCGACGCGTCTCTTGAATCGTCCGTTGCTGGGCTCTAATAGGCCCAAGCAAGTCCAACGTGCGCCCAGTAAGGACAATTCTGCTCAGTGCCTGCTTGCTATGCAATATCGGAGGTGCAAGTCCTAATCATTTTGCAACGTCGTCTCAGACAGAGAAATTGACACTGAGGGTGTGTCTTGCCTCGTCATCACCCATTGCGACCCATTGACAATTTTGCTGGCGTGATAACAACATTACAAGGAAAAAAATTTGGTACCAAATTTTGGTTCATCACTTTCTCCCAATCAATTTATCTCACTACTCCCTACGTATAAGAGTCTAGCCCCCTGTTCGGCTGAGCTTATCAGCACGGCTTATCAGCCGTGGAACAGTGTTTTTCTCTCACAGCAAATCAGCCACAGCCGGCTTATAAGCCAAAAAACAGCCTGCCGAACAGGGCCTAGATCGATTTTTACTAAAAGTAGTAGTACTTGATGAGTAGTAGTCATGTCTGTGGCTCAAACTCATGTCTACGCTCATACGAAACATTTTGTACCAAGGAGCCGGAGCCTGGAGACGTGGTTTCTCATTGCTCTTCACAAATTATTACAAAGACTGCCACCAATGCAAATGTGTTTTTGTCAGACGCTTTCCAAAAACGACTTCAGCTTCATTAAAAAAAAGCCCACTTGCTTACTTTACTAATAGTGATCAAGAGTCGGCGCATCAGTTCCTTGGCCATCACGGTTCAAGCTGCTCGTGGTTGTGGCGTGTGCTTGATTCCCATCGCGATTGCGACCCTTCAATAAGTACCAGGAAAATGACTAATCTAATCCATGCACTAACAACTACTGCCACTAATCACGTTCCAGTCTGTTTTTTAAGGCGAAAAAAATCATGTTTTGATCCCAACAGCAGGCAAAAGACGCGTTGTTCGCCAAGTCAACTCACTCGGCGCATCGGTTTTGATCAGCAGACTGACGCCAGACCAAACTTGAGCACAGTCAGTTTTACTGGCACCATCGTCGCCGAATCATTGGCAAGCGCAAAGTCGGTTCCGAAAAGCTATATATTCGCGCGAAATCACAGGGATGCTTCAAACCATTTGCGACTGCGAGGGAGAAGTCGCATTCACAAAACACACACCACACTTCGCCATTGATACAGTCAAGTCACTGCCTGAGGAAGGCCTGAGCTTTGCAAGCTGCGACACATGAGGACGGCAGCTCTGAGCTGGAGCTCCCTGGGCTCCCTCGTGGCCACGGCCGTGGTGGTGCGCACGGCGGTGCGCGACGTGCTCCCGCCGGAGGCGCACGGCGCGCTGCGGGCGCTCCTGGCCCGCGCCGCGGCGGCATTCGTCCAGTCGCCCGACACCATCGTGGTGCACGAGACGGACGCCAACGGCGTGCCCAACGAGCTCTACGACGCGGCGCAGCTCTACCTCGGCGCGCACTGCCTCGCGCCGGCGCCGGCGCTGCACCTCCACAAGGCGCACGGCGCGAGCGACGTCGTGGCGTCGCTGCCGGACGACCACACCGCGTGGGACACGTTCCGCGGGGTCCGCGTCCGGTGGGCGTCGCGGCGCGCGGAGTCAAACGGCGCCTACTCCCCGTCCGGGTTCTTCGGCGGCGGCGGCGGCTGGTCGGGTGGGTTCAGCTACCCGGTCGGCGGCGGCGGTGGCGGCGGGCAGCAGCAGCGGTGCCTGGTCCTCCAGTTCCCGCGCCGCCACCGCAACGTCGTGCGCGACGCGTACATTCCCCACGTCCTGGACGTGGCCGCGAGGCTGCGGCTCAAGATGAGGGAGCGGAAGCTCTACACCAACAGCGGCTACGGCGGCGGCTTCGGCGGCGTCGGACCGGACGCCCACGGGACGATGTGGTCGTCACACCCGTTCGCGCACCCGTCCACGTTCGACACGCTCGCCATCGACCCGGCGCTCCGCGACTGCATCCGCGCCGACCTGCTCCGCTTCGTGCGGCGGCGGGAGCACTACGCGCGCGCCGGCCGCGCCTGGAAGCGCGGGTACCTGCTCCACGGCCCGCCGGGCACCGGCAAGACCAGCCTCATCGCGGCCATCGCCAACCTGCTCGAGTTCGACATATACGACCTGGAGCTCACCACGGTGCAGTCCAACACCGACCTCCGCAGGCTGCTCGCCTACACTCGCCCCAAGTCGCTGATCGTCGTCGAGGACATCGACTGCTCCCTCGGCTTCCTTGACCGGACGAGGACCGAGGAAGCTGAGCGGGACAATGCGCCGCCGCGTCATGTCACCATGTCGCGATTCCCACCGATGGGAGGAGGCCCGCCAGGGATGTACGGGGAGAAGATCAGCCTGTCCGGCGTGCTCAACTTCGTGGACGGGCTCTGGTCGTCGTGCGTCGGCGAGCGCCTCATTGTGTTCACCACCAACCACGTCGACCGCCTCGACCCGGCGCTGTTGCGGCCCGGCCGGATGGACCGGAAGATCGAGCTCGGCTACTGCAAGGGCCCCGCGCTGCGCGTGCTCGCCACAAACTACCTCGGAGACTGCGGAACTGCCGGCGAAGGCGATCACGAGCCGACTAATGGTGACCACGGGTACGAGGAGTTGATCGGAGAGGCGGAGAGGTTGCTGGAGGAGGTGCACATGACGCCGGCCGATGTCGCGGAGGTGTTCATGGGCTGCGACGGCGACGGTGCCCTCGCCGCGCTGCAGAAGCTTGTCGACGATCTCAGCAGCAAGAGAGTTGTTGATGAATGCGCAGCGAGCGACGTGTGACGCCATGTGCCCATGTGTGGTTCACACGTTCAGGGTCGCTGTCAGGTTGTCACGTATCAAGCGCCAACGCGGCATCAGTTTACATGGAAAACGCCATGAGCGTGGAAGCTTTCACATGATAAAGAGTCAATCAGGTGAAAAACTTTTAACTATTATTGGAAAGTTGCATCATTAACAAATATAATCCGAGAAACGAATTGAAATGGCAAGGGGAGACTGTTAAACTGTAACCATGCATGTGTGTGCCTTAGAATAGCATCACGAGAACAACGCCATGCTCAGGATTGTTGAGTGGGCGAGATTAGTCTTAGGATTAGATGCACATACTTAGGATCAGACATGTAATCTTGACCATGCATGTAATGCCACGCAGGGGGCTCTTCCCTGCCTATTAAACATGAAGCCGGGCACCCAAGAAGGGTAACCCGTTCAACCCATTTCCTTACATGGTACCAGAGCAGGAATTCCCCTCGGAAGCTTTCTCTCGATCCATGGCGCAATCTTCCTCCACCACCGCTTTTTCCTTCGGCTTCCTTCCACCGCCCACCGTCTTTCTCACCAAAGGCAACTACTCCATGTGGTTTGCCCAAGTTTCCTCCACCCTAAAAGGAGTCGAGTGCTGGGGATACATATCTCCCTCCGCCAAGCCGCCATCTGAGTTCCTCCCTGTGGTGGCGCCGGCTGATCCGAACGGGAAGGCTGCTGATCCCGATCCCAACCCAGAGCATGGGAAGTGGATCGCCAGGGACCAACAGGTCCTAAGCTACTTGTTTTCCTCACTCTCGAAGGAGATTTTTGCGCAGGTCTCGTCTGCCACGACCGCGGCTGATCTCTGGACCGCGATCTAGAGGCAGCATGCGTCGCAATCCCGCGCCCGTGTCATATCTACGCGCATGGCGCTGGCCTCCGCTTCGAAGGGCTCGTCGTCGGTGGCTGAGTACTACACCAAGATGAAGGGCCTCGCTGATGAGATGGCATCGGTGGGCCGCAAGCTGGATGATGAGGAACTTGTCTCGTACATCCTTACGGGCCTCGACGTCGACTACGAATCCGTCGTCACTGCTGTCGCTGCGCGCGTGGAGCCCATCACCATCCACGAACTCTACGCCCAGCTCGTCGCCCACGAACAGCGCATCGAACTGTGGGGCGCCGCCCCTCAGTCCTCCGCCAACATGGCTGCCCGAGGTGGCCGGGGGGGTGGTGCTCCCAACAACAACTCGCGCCCTCCCTACAACGGACGCGGCCGTGGCAATCGCGGCCGATTTGGACGCGGCCCCAAGGGTGGACGCGGCGGAGGACATGGAAGCAACTTCGAGGCAGGTGTCTTCTGCCAAGTATGTGGCAATGAAGGGCACCCTGCCTACCGTTGTTTCAAGCGGTATGATCTCAACTTCACCGCCCCCCCTCAGAAGACGGCGGCGGCGGCAACCTCTTCCTCCTATGGTGTGGATAGCAACTGGTACATGGACACCGGGGCTACGGACCACATCACCGGAGAACTTGAAAAGCTGACGATCCGCGACAAGTACACCGGCAATGAACAGGTGCACGCTGCAAATGGTGCAGGTATGAACATTGGTCATGTCGGTCATAGCATTTTGCAGTCCCCACATAGCCAAATTCATCTTAAAAATATACTTCATGTTCCCAAATCACATAAAAGTTAGAGTACAATCTGATTGGGGGGGGTGAATATCAAACCTTAAACTCCTTTTTCCAGCGTGTCGGAATAGAACACTATATTTCATGCCCTCACTCACACCAACAAAATGGTGCAGCTGAACGCAAACACAGACATATCGTTGAGGTAGGGCTATCTCTTCTTGCTCACGCCAGCATGCCCCTAAAATTCTGGGACGAAGCTTTCCTTACAGCTGTCTTTCTCATTAACCGCCTACCATCGAAAGTCATCCACAACATCTCACCACTTGAACGACTCCTTGGCAAGAAACCTGACTACTCCTTCCTCCGGACTTTTGGGTGCGCGTGCTGGCCTAACCTTCGCCCATATAATACAAAAAAACTTCAATTTCGTTCAAAACGATGTGTCTTCCTTGGCTACAGTAACTCTCATAAGGGCTTTAAGTGCCTAGACCCCTCAGAAGGACGCATTTATATCTCCAGAGATATTGTATTCGATGAACATATATTTCCTTTTTCTGAACTCAACCCCAATGCAGGAGCACGTCTTAGGGCAGAGGTCTTGCTCCTTCCTGAATCCCTTCAAAATCCTACTTATTTTGGGGACGCAACTTTGCATGATCGACATTCCACTGACCCTGCATCTAACGTGGCTCCAAGCTCTGTTCATTGCTATGATGATGCAGAAAAAACCCCGAAGTCCATTGGTGAAGACACGGCTTCAAATGGTGAACAAATGGCCTCAAGTCGTTGTTATCTAATGTGCCTCCCCCACGGAGACACGCAGCACGGCGGCCCGGCGATAGAGGCGGATCCGCCTGGCACCTCCACCGGACAACGTGCATCTACGGTGCGGGGATCCGGATCGGGATCGGTGCCAGCAAACGACGCGGCACCAGCGCACGACGTGGTCCCAACGGGACCTGGATTCTCTGTGCCTGCTGACTCGGTGGCCACTCACGTGGATCCTGTGGCCCAGAATGTGGCTGCACACGGCGATCCCACAGCTGGGGGACAGGACCTGCCGCCGACGATGACCGAGATCGCGCGGGAGACAGCGACAGCTGAGATTCTCCCCTCCGGATCCTCTACGGCCACGACTTCTGCTGATCCTCCTATGTCCAGTCGCCTAACAACTCGACTTTCTCAAGGCATTACATGTCCCAAGCTCCGCACAGATGGAACTGTGCGCTGGGGCATGACTGCTACTGCCTCCGAAGAACCAGCATCCATCCGGGAAGCTCTCCAAGACTCAAATTGGCGCATGGCTATGAACAATGAGATTCAAGCTTTACATCGAAACAAGACCTGGCATCTCGTACCTCCACCTCAAGGCAAAAACCTCATCGACTGCAAATGGGCCTATAAAGTGAAGCGCAAATCCGATGGTTCCATCGACAGGCATAAAGCTCGACTTGTTGCTAAGGGTTTCAAGCAACGTTATGGAATCGACTATGAAGACACCTTTAGCCCAGTTGTCAAAGCAGCTACCATCAGACTCATTTTGTCTATTGCAGTATCAAGGAGGTGGTCTCTTCGATAGTTAGATGTGCAAAATGCGTTTCTTCATGGCATCCTTGAAGAAGAAGTATATATGCGGCAGCCCTCAGGTTATGTTGACACAACCAAGCCACATTGGGTATGCAAACTTGACAAAGCATTATATGGTCTCAAGCAAGCACCACGTGCGTGGTATGCCCGATTATGTGCCAAACTTGCATCTTTGGGCTTCCTTCCATCCAAAGGTGATACATCATTGTTCTTCTATCATAGAGGTCAGCACACTATATTTGTCCTGGTCTATGTTGATGATATTATCGTGGCCAGCTCATCCACAGAAGCTACAAATGCCCTCCTCAAAGACTTGGAACATGACTTTGCTCTCAAAGATTTGGGTGATCTCCATTACTTCCTAGGTATAGAAGTCAAGAGATCAAGGGAGGGTCTAACTATGTCATAGGAACAGTATGCTAAAGATGTTGTGTACCGAGCTCGTATGGCAAATTGTAAAACTGTGGCTACCCCACTTGCGAGTTCAGACAAACTCAGTATCACAGATGGAAGCAAATTAAATTCTGATGATGCAACATGGTATAGAAGTGTGGTAGGAGCTCTACAGTACTTGACCTTGACAAGGCCAGACATCTCCTTTTCGGTCAACAAAGTATGTCAATTCCTACATGCACCAACCACAGTCCACTGGAGTGCCGTCAAACGGATTCTGCGATATGTGCAAGGAACCCTGAACTTGGGACTCAAATTTCGACCTTCTCACTCTATGATGGTAAGTGCATTTAGTGATGCTGACTGGGCAGGATGTCCCGATGATCGAAGGTCAACAGGTGGCTGAAAGTCCCTAGTTTGGTTTTGGCTAATTGATGAAACCTAGGACTAACCTTTGTATCTAAGTGGATGATTTAGATAAAGGTGGTCATTGCATATGAGACATGACATTGACTCATGTGACCAAGATGGTGAAGACCATGATGAGGCTTCGCTCGATGGACCGGTTGTGTAGGTGAAGGGCTAGTCGAGGCTGCGAAGCGAAGGACCATGCGATGGTGAAGCTTGAGCAAGACTTGGCGCCGATGGACCGATGCAACGGTGAAGAGCAAGTGAAGTCAAGGTCGATGGATCGAGACGGTCATGTGATGATATGAAGTGGATCATATCTTTTGGAGAAACAAAATGGGCTCAAGACAAAGGTATAACCATAGGGCCATTTTGTTTTACACTCAAGACACCATAGAGGGTGTGAGTGGTTTAGGGTCGATAGCCGAACTATTAAGAGGGGAAATCTTATCGGTTATTCGACGCATGGGTGCCACTAGGTGAATTCATGAAGTGCATTGCATGTAGGGCCTAGTGAGCTAACTGGAAAACCTTTGAAAATGATTGAGAAAAAGCTAACACACAAGCACATGGAGATGTACACTTGATGGTGTTGGCACATTTGCAAAGGTGGTGTTGGTCGCGCTGTGGTTTGCGGGAAGAGAGGGGTTTGGGTTCCTCTCTCCCTCCCGCCGAGCGTGCGAGCGCGGGATTCAGGCGATTTCGGGGAAATGAAATGCCTATTTTCCATTGCGCCGGAAGTCGGAAAAGAAACGGAGGCGAACGCGGTCACAGAGGTGACCGGACGCTGCACCGGACGCGGTCAGTTTCGACCGGCGCGTCCGGTCAGTACAGCGTCGGGGTCAGGCGCGCGAGTTAGGGTTTGCCACCGGCGCGTCCGGTGACCCACGGGACCGGCGCGTCCGGTCATGCGCCCTGAGGGAACCGAGGACGTCGGACGCGGTGCGCGTCCGGTCACTCACCATCGGACACGTCCGGTCGTCCAGGGAGCTTACTGGACTCCCACCGGACGCGGTTACTGTGGCGTCCGGTCGTCGCGAGGAGTGCGTCCGGTCGTTGCTTCGCGGGCGCGGGTGCTGTGCGCACCGGCGCGTCCGGTCGTTTGCAGCAGCGCGTCCGGTCGCTCGTTTGACCGTTGGCGCACAGTGACCGTTGGAGGATCTAACGGACGATTTTGAATTTGGGGGACACGTGGACGTCGCAGGGCGACCGGACGCGGTTGAGCGCGTCCGGTCAGTTACGACCGGCGCGTCCGGTGGTCCCGCGAAAAACGGTCAGTGGAGTTGTAACGGCTCTATTTGTTTGGGATGCTTATAAATACTTGTTGGCCGGCCCTTGGGGAGGTCTCTTGGCATTTCTAACACTCTTGTGCATCCTTTGAGCTAGAACAACTCCTCCCACTCATCTCCCTTGCTTGATTGCAAATCAAAAGTGAGATTGAGTGATCCCAAAGTGCATTGCATAGCTTGAGGGCATCTAGTGGCACTTGTGGGTGGTTTAGCCGGTGGATTTCTTGTTACTCTTGGAGAGTACCGCTCCTAGCCGGCTTGGAGATTGTTGGAGGCGTTGGCAAGAGAAGGTGATTGTTCTTGGCCACCTCCGGTTGTTTGTAAGAGGTTCTTGTGCTTTCCTCGGCGGGACGCCAAAAGCAACTCTAGTGGAATCCGCGTGTCATTGAGTTACCTCACTTGAGAGTGGTGTCTTGCGGTGCCTTGCGGGGTGTGCCTTGAGGGGCAAGTGACTTGAGGGTCACACCGGGGAACCATCTAGGTGTTGGTCGACACAACCGGTGACGTAGCTTGTCGGTGCACAAGTGAACACCGGGTGAACAAATATTGTGTCTCGTGTCTCCCGGTGATTGGTCTTCATTTTGTGTTGTTGTCAATATTGATTGATTGTATATCATCTTGGTGATTGGCAACATCTTCACTTCACCGTCGGTATAATAATCACAATCCTCTCTCTTGCATTTACATTCACTAGTTTATCTTGTGTAGCTCTAGTAGTAGCTTTGCTAGTAGTGTTAGCTTGTTCTCTAGTGTAACCTTAGTGACATAGCTCTTGAGTGAACTAGAGATCTTAATCTACTAGACTTGTGGATAGGAGGCTTGCATCACAACCTTTGGCTAAGCAAAACTCGCTTTACGCCGTTTGTTTTTCTAACAAGTTTGCTTAGTGGTTCTTATAGAATTTTTAATAGGCTATTCACCCCCCCTCTAGCCATCTAGGACCTTACAAGTGGTATCAGAGCCGTGGTCACCGTTTTAATCAAGGCTTAACATCCTTCGGTGTGAAAAATGGCTCAAATTGTGTTCAATCATGTTGGGGGCAAGCCACCGTTCTTTGATGGCGTTAGTTCTTTTGCTCATTGGAAGAGAAAAATGACAATGTACCTTGGTTCTATTCATGAGAGAGTATTACAAGTCACCGAGAATGATTTTGCTATCATTGATCCCGATCATCTCACCGATGAAGATAGAGCAAATAGAACATGCAATAGAATGGCTCTCAATACACTTTACAATGGTATTGACACAAAAGTATTTGAGGGCATCAAGGATTTAGATTTGGCAAATGAAGTGTGGACAAGGTTGAGTGAAACATATGAGGGCACTAAGGTTGTGAAGAGTGCCAAGCTATATGGGCTCAAGAGTGAGTTTGAGAACTTCAAGAAAAAGGATGATGAAACAATCATTGAAATGTTTCATAGATTGCAAGTGATAGTCAATGATCTCAAGAGCTTAGGGCACAAGACTCAAGATCAAGATTTTTGTCACAAGTTCTTATTGAGCTTACCTAGAAGATTCAAGATGTTGATCATGATGTTGCAAAGAGATGGGCTTGAAGCAATGAAGCCAAATGATTTGCTTGGTGAAGTATTGACCTATGACAAATATGATCAAGATGTTGATGACAAGGAGAAGGTGGAAGATGAGAAGAAAAAGAAGACCGTAGCATTCAAAGCCACCTCCTCCAAGGGCAAAGCTACCATCATTGAAGAAGAAGAAGACAACAATGAAGATGGAGAATTTGAAATTGATGATGAGGCACTTGCTCTTGTAGTCAAGAAGATGGGTCACATGTTCATCAAGAGAAGAGGCTTTAAGAAGAGAAATGACAACTTCAAAAGAAATGAGCAACAAAGAAAGTGCTTCAATTGTGATAGCACCGAGCACCTTCAAGCGGAATGTCCTTATGATAAAAAGAAGAACAAAAAGGACAAGTTTGAGAAGAAGAAGAGAGAGGCCAAGATGACATTCAAGAAAGGCAAAAATGGTGCCTATGTGATCATTTGGGAAAGTGAAGATAATGAAGAAGAAGAAGAAGAATCATCCAACAAGGCTTTTGCTTCCATTGCCATCAACAAGAAGCCATCACTATTTGATCCATCCTCTTCATGCTTCATGGCTAAAGAAGCTAAGGTATTATATGATGAGAGTGATGATGAAAGTGAAATGGAATATGCTCATGATAGTGATAATGATAATGATAATGAAAATGATGATGATGAACCAACTAAAGAACAACTATATGACTTGATGCAACAAACTAGAGACATAGCTATTGCCAAAGACAAAGAGTGTAAGAAGCTTTCAATGAAAGTAGCAATACTTGAGAAAGTTCTTAGTGAGCTTAAGACCACTCATGAGAGTCTAGTGGAAGACCATGAGGATCTTGATAAGGCTCATTCCAAGCTTGAAAAAGCTCACTCATTGCTACTTGAGCAACAAGCTAAGAAGGAGGTTGTTGTATCATGTGATATAGGTGTTACATGTGATATAATTGATGAATCCATTAATGAACCTATCATCATGTCAAATGCTAACCCTTCTTGTAGCTCTTCATCCACCACCACTAACTCTACCTCTACTACTAGTGATGGTTTCACTTGTGATGCCTCACTAATGGTTGAGAATGAGACTCTCAAGAGAGAGGTGGATGAGCTCACTCACGCCCTAGGCAAGGCCTATGGTGGTGAGGCCCGCTTGCTTAAGTGCTTGGGCAGCCAAAGGTTCTCTCTTAACAAAGAGGGTTTGGGCTACACCCCCAAGAAAGGCAAGTCGGCCTTTACAATTCCGAAGCCTAGCTTTGTGAAGGGCAATGGTCGGTTTTGCAATAGATGCAAGCAAGTTGGGCACCTAGAGCATAATTGCAATAAAAGGAACCAAAGCAAGAACCTTGTTAATGCTATACCTTTTGATTCTTGCTATGTGCTTACCAAGGGTGTGAAGGGTGTGCAAGCTAAGTTTGTTGGTACACCAATTGTGGGCCCAAAGAAGAAGGCTATTTGGGTACCAAAGAGCTTAGTTACTAACCTACAAGGACCCAAACAAAAGTGGGTACCTAAGCTTCATTAATTTGCTTATAGGTCAATTACAAAGCCGGAGGAAGGCATTGGATTATTGATAGTGGGTGCACTCAACACATGACCGGTACATCAAGAATGTTTGACTCAATCAATGACAATGATAGTGGTGTTGATTCTATCACATTTGGCAATAACAAGAAAGGCAAGGTTATTGGCTTGGGAAAGATTGCAATATCAAATGACATGAGTATCTCCAATGTGTTACTAGTTGAAAGCTTGGATTTCAATCTTCTATCCGTGGCACAAATATGTGATCTAGGCTACAAATGCATCTTTGGGGTTGATGATGTGGAAGTTATTAGTGTGGATGGTTCAAATGTGGCATTCAAGGGCTTTAGATATGAGAATCTCTACCTAGTTGACTTCAATGCTAGAGAAACTTCGTTGACAACTTGCTTAGTATCCAAATCAAGCATGGGTTGGCTTTGGCATAGAAGGCTTGGTCATGTTGGCATGAAACAATTGAAGAAGCTTACAACTCACAATCTTGTCAATGGTTTGAAAGATGTTGAATTTGAGAAGAATAAGCTTTGTAGTGCATGTCAAGCCGGGAAGCAAGTTGGAAGCTCACATCCAAAGAAGAGTACAATGAGCACATGCAAAGCATTCGAGTTGATGCACATGGATCTATTTGGACCAACAACATATACAAGCATAGGCGGCAACAAGTATGGCTTTGTCATAGTGGATGACTTCACAAGATTCACATGGGTATTCTTTCTTAGTGATAAAAGTGAAGTGTTTGACACCTTCAAGACATTCCTCACTAGAGTTCACAATGAGTTTGAGATTAGAATCAAGAAAGTGAGAAGTGACAATGGAAGTGAGTTCAAGAATACAAGAATTGAAGAACTTTGTGATCATTATGGTATTGGACATCAATTCTCGGCCAAATACACTCCACAATCAAATGGTCTAGTTGAGAGGAAGAATAGAACATTGCTTGATATGGCTAGATCAATGCTTCATGAGTACAATGTGAGTCAATCATTTTGGGATGAAGCAATCAATACCGCTTGCTACTACATCAATAGACTATATTGTCATCCATTGCTAGAGAAGACCCCATATGAGCTACTTCATGGAAGAAAGCCCAATATTTCTTACTTTAGGGTGTTTGGTTGCAAATGCTATATCTTGAAGAAAGGCACTAGATTGGGGAAGTTTGACAAGAGATGTGATGAGGGGTTCCTACTTGGTTATTCAACTACAAGCAAAGCTTATAGAGTTTGGAACAATTCAAGTGGCATTCTAGAAGAAGTCCATGATGTGCAATTTGATGAAACCAATGGGTCACAAGATGAAGAAGAAAATCTAGATGATATTGGTGGAACTCTATTAGTGGAAGCAATGAAGAACATGGACATTGGGGACATTAGAGCAAAGCAAGTAATTGATATTCAAGATGATGATAAAGATCAAGTGCTCAATTCACCATTCAAGCAAGTTAGTGACTCTCAAGTGCAAGATCAAGGTGCTAGTTCTTCTCATCAAGATACATCAAGTGATCAACCAAGCTCAAGCAATCAAATGCAAGTACTCCAACCACAACATATTGCAAGAGATCACCCCATTGATAGTGTTATTGGTGATATTAGAAGTGGTGTGCAAACAAGATCAAGATTGGCTATGTTTTGTGAGCATGCATCATTTGTGTCAACCATAGAACCAAAGAAGATAGAAGAAGCTTTGAGGGATGCCGATTGGATCATGGCTATGCAAGAAGAGCTTAACAATTTCACAAGAAATGATGTTTGGGAGTTGGTAGAAAGGCCAAATGACTACAATGTGATTGGAACCAAGTGGGTGTTCAAAAACAAGCAAGATCAAGATGGCATTGTAGTGAGAAACAAAGCAAGGCTAGTTGCTCAAGGTTACACTCAAGTTGAAGGTCTTGACTATGATGAAACATATGCTCCCGTGGCAAGATTAGAGGCAATAAGGATTCTATTGGCTTATGCTTGTGCACACAACATCAAACTATATCAAATGGATGTCAAAAGTGCATTTTTCAATGGGATCATCAATGAGTTAGTCTTCGTTGAGCAACCGCCCGGATTTGAAGATGACAAGAAACCCAACCATGTGTACAAGTTGAAGAAGGCTTTATATGGCTTAAAGCAAGCACCTAGAGCATGGTATGAGAGGCTAAGGGATTTCCTTCTCTCTAAGGGATTCAAGATGGGCAAGGTTGATACAACTCTATTCACCAAGAAGATTGGAAATGATCTATTCATAGTGTAAATATATGTTGATGACATCATCTTTGGATCAACCAATCAAGCTTATTGTGAAGAATTTGGTGCTATGATGGCCAAAGAGTTTGAAATGTCTATGATTGGTGAACTTAGCTACTTCCTTGGTCTCCAAGTAAAGCAATTGAAGAATGGGACATTTGTGAGTCAAGGGAAATATATAAGGGACATGTTGAAGAAATTTGGAATGCAAGATGCAAAGCCAATTTCAACTCCAATGGGTACAAATGGCAATTTGGATAGTGATCTTGATGGCAATATGGTGAATCAAAAGGAATATCGGTCTTTGATTGGAAGTCTACTCTATGTCACCGCATCAAGGCCGGATGTCATGTTTAGTGTTTGCATGTGTGCTAGATATCAAGCCTCACCTAGAGAGAGTCATCTCACGGCCGCAAAGAGAATATTGAGGTACTTAAAGCAAACAAGAGATGTTGGACTATGGTATCCCAAGGGGTCAAAGTTTGAATTGATTGGATATTCGGACTCCGACTATGGGGGTTGCAAGATCAATAGAAAGAGCACAAGTGGCACATGTCAATTACTTGGAAGATCACTTGTATCATGGTCCTCAAAGAAACAAAATAGTGTGGCAATCTCTACCGCCGAAGCCGAATATGTGAGTGCGGGGAGTTGTTGTGCACAATTGCTATGGATGAAATCAACCTTGAAGGATTATGGTCTCAACTTCAAGAATGTGCCATTGCTATGTGATAATGAGAGTGCAATCAAGATGATACAAAACCCGGTTCAACATGGAAGAACAAAGCATATTGACATAAGACATCATTTCATTAGAGATCATCAACAAAAGGGAGATATTGCCATTGAAAGTGTTGGCACCGATGATCAACTTGCCGATATTCTCACTAAGCCACTTGATGAAAAGAGGTTTTGCAAGCTAAGGAATGAATTGAATATTCTTGATTTCTCAAACATGAGTTGAATGCACCCCACCCACTTATTGACATGCCTCTCCTTCGACATTGCAAGGTAAAGTTGATTGACATGTCATTCATCCTATGCTAAGGACTTGCTAGAGCATGTAGACATATTAAGTGGTATGCATGAGCATTCATGATAAATCAAATGAATTTGATGGATATATGTTACCACTATTGCCTCTATGTTTGATTTGATCTAGTGGTGGCATATGACATAATTGTGAGCTTGCAAGCCTAGTGTTGAATCTAGAAGATTTGCTATAAGTGTTTAATTCAACATAGGCAAGATAACCCTTTTTATGAGGTGTGAAGAAGCTTGTCTTTGGTTCAAATCGAATTAACTATCCTTGGCAAGTGTTCTAGGTTGAACCAAAATTGATGAATTTTAACCTACTCCATCAAACTTTTTTCTTCTCTCCACAATTTGATCCCATTTTTGGGTAAGTTGTTGACAAAGGGGGAGAGAAAATGATTCAACATGATAAAGGGGTAAATAAAATAAAATTTTTGATACACACAAGTAGGGGGAGCAAGCTCATAAACAAAGTTGTTGCATTTGTTTGTGCATTTTCATATGACTTGCTTATTGCACATGTATTTAGATTCAATATACATGCTTGTGTGGTGCAATGCTAGTATAGAACTTGGATGATGAAATGATCTACTAGCATGCATAGGAATAGTTTTACATATGGTATCTAGACTTGCCTAAAGTTTTTACAAGTGGTCCAAGAACCTTTACATATAATGTTGATCTCACGGGGTTCTTGAGTTTTGTTGGTTGTCTAGTTACTTCATGATGCTAAGGATGGTGTAAAAGGCAACTCCGATTGGTATCACGCTTCAAAGGTCCATTTCTTACACCTTAGCATCATTTTGGTAGAATTACTCTCCCAACACTTCTATCCATGCATATGTGCAAAGCTTTCAATCCAAACTCTATGCACATATGTAGGGGGAGCTAATGCTACCAAAACCGAGCTTGTGATAGTTGTCCAAACTTTACTTATGAGCAAAATGATTGGACAAGTATGACAAGTTCAAAACTTTTATTATCAAAATCATCTTTGTGAGGGTTGTCATCAATTACCAAAAAGGGGGAGATTGAAAGTCCCTAGTTTGGTTTTGGCTAATTGATGAAACCTAGGACTAACCTTTGTATCTAAGTGGATGATTTAGATAAAGGTGGTCATTGCATATGAGACATGACATTGACTCATGTGACCAAGATGGTGAAGACCATGATGAGGCTTGGCTCGATGGACCGGTTGTGTAGGTGAAGGGCTAGTCGAGGCTGCGAAGCGAAGGACCATGCGATGGTGAAGCTTGAGCAAGACTTGGCGCCGATGGACCGATGCAACGGTGAAGAGCAAGTGAAGTCAAGGTCGATGGATCGAGACGGTCATGTGATGATATGAAGTGGATCATATCTTTTGGAGAAACAAAATGGGCTCAAGGCAAAGGTATAACCATAGGGCCATTTTGTTTTACACTCAAGACACCATAGAGGGTGTGAGTGGTTTAGGGTCGATAGCCGAACTATTAAGAGGGGAAATCTTATCGGTTATTCGACGCATGGGTGCCACTAGGTGAATTCATGAAGTGCATTGCATGTAGGGCCTAGTGAGCTAACTGGAAAACCTTTGAAAATGATTGAGAAAAAGCTAACACACAAGCACATGGAGATGTACACTTGATGGTGTTGGCACATTTGCAAAGGTGGTGTTGGTCGCGCTGTGGTTTGTGGGAAGAGAGGGGTTTGGGTTCCTCTCTCCCTCCCGCCGAGCGTGCGAGCGCGGGATTCAGGCGATTTCGGGGAAATGAAATGCCTATTTTCCATTGCGCCGGAAGTCGGAAAAGAAACGGAGGCGAACGCGGTCACAGAGGTGACCGGACGCTGCACCGGACGCTGCACCGGACGCGGTCAGTTTCGACCGGCGCGTCCGGTCAGTACAGCGTCGGGGTCAGGCGCGCGAGTTAGGGTTTGCCACCGGCGCGTCCGGTGACCCACGGGACCGGCGCGTCCGGTCATGCGCCCTGAGGGAACCGAGGACGTCGGACGCGGTGCGCGTCCGGTCACTCACCATCGGACGCGTCCGGTCGTCCAGGGAGCTTACTGGACTCCCACCGGACGCGGTTACTGTGGCGTCCGGTCGTCGCGAGGAGTGCGTCCGGTCGTTGCTTCGCGGGCGCGGGTGCTATGCGCACCGGCGTGTCCGGTCGTTTGCAGCAGCGCGTCCGGTCGCTCGTTTGACCGTTGGCGCACAGTGACCGTTGGAGGATCTAACGGACGATTTTGAATTTGGGGGACACGTGGACGTCGCAGGGCGACCGGACGCGGTTGAGCGCGTCCGGTCAGTTACGACCGGCGCGTCCGGTGGTCCCGCGAAAAACGGTCAGTGGAGTTGTAACGGCTCTATTTGTTTGGGATGCTTATAAATACTTGTTGGCCGGCCCTTGGGGAGGTCTCTTGGCATTTCTAACACTCTTGTGCATCCTTTGAGCTAGAACAACTCCTCCCACTCATCTCCCTTGCTTGATTGCAAATCAAAAGTGAGATTGAGTGATCCCAAAGTGCATTGCATAGCTTGAGGGCATCTAGTGGCACTTGTGGGTGGTTTAGCCGGTGGATTTCTTGTTACTCTTGGAGAGTACCGCTCCTAGCCGGCTTGGAGATTGTTGGAGGCGTTGGCAAGAGAAGGTGATTGTTCTTGGCCACCTCCGGTTGTTTGTAAGAGGTTCTTGTGCTTTCCTCGGCGGGACGCCAAAAGCAACTCTAGTGGAATCCGCGTGTCATTGAGTTACCTCACTTGAGAGTGGTGTCTTGCGGTGCCTTGCGGGGTGTGCCTTGAGGGGCAAGTGACTTGAGGGTCACACCGGGGAACCATCTAGGTGTTGGTCGACACAACCGGTGACGTAGCTTGTCGGTGCACAAGTGAACACCGGGTGAACAAATATTGTGTCTCGTGTCTCCCGGTGATTGGTCTTCATTTTGTGTTGTTGTCAATATTGATTGATTGTATATCATCTTGGTGATTGGCAACATCTTCACTTCACCGTCGGTATAATAATCACAATCCTCTCTCTTGCATTTACATTCACTAGTTTATCTTGTGTAGCTCTAGTAGTAGCTTTGCTAGTAGTGTTAGCTTGTTCTCTAGTGTAACCTTAGTGACATAGCTCTTGAGTGAACTAGAGATCTTAATCTACTAGACTTGTGGATAGGAGGCTTGCATCACAACCTTTGGCTAAGCAAAACTCGCTTTACGCCGTTTGTTTTTCTAACAAGTTTGCTTAGTGGTTCTTATAGAATTTTTAATAGGCTATTCACCCCCCTCTAGCCATCTAGGACCTTACAGTGGCTTTGCGGTATTTCTTGGGCCTAACCTCATCTCATGGTGTGCCAAGAAGCAAGCCACAGTCTCACGTTCCAGCACTGAAGCGGAGTACAAAGCGTTGGCCAATGCCAACAGCAGAGGTAAGTGGATTCCAAAATTACTTGATGAACTTGGTATATTGCATCCTCGTGCACGCCGACTATGGTGTGACAATATTGGCGCCAAATACCTATCTGCAAATCCAGTGTTTCACGCTCGCACCAAACATATTGAAATAGACTTTCACTTTGTTCGAGAAAGAGTAGCAGAAAAACTCTTAGACATCAGGTTCATCAACTCTGCTGATCAATTAGCAGACGGATTCACAAAACCTCTACTTGCCACCAAGATAGGAGCCTTTAGAAACAATCTCAACCTAGTGGCCGGTTTGAATTTTCTCAACCTAGTGGCCGGTTGAATTTGAGTAGGGGTGTTAAACTGTAACCATGCATGTGTGTGCCTTAGAATAGCATCACGAGAACAACGCCATGCTCAGGATTGTTGAGTGGGCGAGATTAGTCTTAGGATCAGATGCACATACTTATGGATCAGACAAGTAATCTTGACCATGCATGTAATGCCACGCAGGGGGCTCTTCCCTGCCTATTAAACATGAAGCCGAGGCACCCAAGAAGGGTAACCCGTTCAACCCATTTCCTTATAGAGTCTCATATCAGGCTGTGAAGTGACCTAACTTGACTGAACACCAACAGAATTAGGTAGGGTAAACCACTGGTTTAGTTTCAGCGACATAAGTCACAGTCAGCACTCAGGAAAGACGCCGGCATGATATGCACACCTAACGCTAACGATAAAAGAGTAGTCTAAGACTCATGGCTGGCCTTTAACAACAATATTTTTCTGAGGGAAGAGGAATTTGAAGCGATATTTTTATAATGTGGGATGATGTTGACGGAAAAGAGGAACGTAGCTGTGTTCTCATATTTTTTTACCACCAAGGGCATCTCCAATGGTCTAGTTTGGAGTTAGCTGAATCAATTTAGTATGCGCCGCATAGTGAAAAAGACAAAAGACTAGCATGGTTTAGAGATAATCTCGCACGTTTCACGATATCCCTCTTTTCATAATTGCCAATTTAAAGGTAGTGTTAGCTTATATTGTTGGAGACGACCTTATGGGTTAGTCTCCTCGTCCAGCAGCTTGAGCTTTACACCCTATTTAACCAAGGTCTTTAGGGTTTTCCATCGTCGTCGCCAATCCCTTTCCTCCTCTTTCTTCGGTGACGCTGTTAGCGGCGAGGAGGCGTGGACATCCACCCTTCTTTTTTTTATATAGCTACTAGATCTAGAGTCACTTTGTGGTTGGCCCGTTTGGTTTTTACATAAATGTGGCATGTACTAACCAAGTCTATTTTTGAGATGACCAAGTTCAGTTGTTAAATTAGTGATCGAGGTTTTGGTTAACTTTAGTTACTAAAATGACCTATGATGGTAAAATGTAAGCGCTATAAAGTCAAAAAAAATTGCGGCGACCAATTTTGATCGAAGTAACAAAATTTGGCTATGTATTCTTGGCCACACCGGATAAGAAAAGTAACTAAACACACCCTTCGGTCACGATCGAGCCGGCCTTGCCTGTCGGCACTTTACACCTATGTGCTGACATAGGTGTAATACGTGCAATGGGCGAGCTCTGTCTTGTAAAATGCACTGTTGTGCCTGGGTAGTAATGCGTCCATTATTTGCCTAAATCCAGGCTCCTTACATACTACAACACGAAAGACGAAAAAAAGGCAAACACCAACACCATGAATACGACACTAACACTTACGTCCCGGCACACGTCGCATTGCACCGTCACGACTCACGACTCATAAACAAACCACCGTCAAAGTAATGGAAGCTGACTAGGCAGCCATGCATGGTTACGCGCCACGTAGGATCCCTGACTGGCTTCACTCCGTCGTGTCCTCTGTCGATTCGCCCGGTGCTACGGCCGTGGCCGCGGTAGCATCCCGCCGCCGCCGCAGTTCGCCCACGAGTTTCCTCAGCGCGCAGGCGGCGTCATCGCCGTCGCAGCCCATGAACACCTCGGCGATGTCGGCGGGCGTGATTTGTACCTCGGCGGCGGCGAGCAGGCCCCTCGGCCTCGGCCATGAGGGGTGGGTTCACGGTGTCCGGGTCCGCGTCCGGCGTCCTCGCAGCCCTCGTCGCCGACGCCGAGGGTAGTTCTTGGCGAGGACGCGCAGCGCGGGCGGCGTGCAGTAGGGTTGGTCGTGAACACCAACAGGCGCTCGCCGACGCAGGACGACCAGAGGCCGTCCACGAAGTTGAGCACCCCGAGGGGGGGGGGGCCCGGAGAGGCTAGTTGAGCACCCCGGAGAGGCTTATGGATTCCCGCCCCATTACGGACATGGCCGCGGCGGCGGCCGGCGACACCGACATCACGGCGAGCGGTGCCGCGGCGTCTTCGTCGTTGTCGGCGCCGACGTTGCTCCCACCGCCCTTCTTCTTGTTGCGGTCGGAGAGGTCGAGGGAGCAGTCGATGTCCTCGACGACGATGACGGACTTGGGCGTGGTGGAGACGAGCAGGCGGCGGAGGTGGGAGTTGGTGGGCACGGTGGTGAGCTCCAGGTCGTAGACGTCGAACTCGAGAAGGTTGGCGATGGCGGCGACGAGGCTGGTCTTGCCCGTGCCGGGCGGGCCGTGGAGCAGGTACCCGCGCTTCCAGGCACGCCCCACGCGCGCGTAGTGGTCCCGGCGCGAGGCGAAGCGCAGCAGGTCGGCGCGGATCTCCTCCCGGAGCGCCGGGTCGAGCGCGAGCGTGTCGAACGTGGACGGGTGCGAGAAGGCGTGCGACGTCCAGTGGCGGTGGTGGTCTAAGTCGCCGGGCCCCGTGGAGCGGTTGGTGTAGAGCCGGCGCTCCCGCGACTTGAGCCGCATCAGGGTGGCCTCGTCGACGAGGTGCGGGATGTAGTGGTCGTGGATGAGGTCCCGGTGCTGGCGCGGGAAGTGGAGCTCGAGCCTGCGCTGGTCGCCATGGCCGCCGCCGCGGCCGCCGAACATGTTGTACGGGTGACCGTAGCCGCCGCCGCCGGAGCCGCGGTCGACGGTGCGGGCGGTGGAGGTCCACTTGACGCGGACCCCGCGGAAGGTGTCGTGGGTGGTGTGCGAGTCCGGGAGCGACGCGACGGGGCGCGGCGACTGGCGCGGTTTGTGGAGGCGCACGGTGGGCGCGGTGGCGAGGCAGCGCGCGCCCAGGTAGAGCTGCGCCGAATCGTAGAGGTCATTGATGGCTCCGCCCGGGGGCCCGTCCGCCTCGTCGATGAGCATGGTGTCGTGAGGCGGGCGGAACGCGGCGGCCACCCACGCGATGAACCGGCGCAGGAGCGTCTGAGCCTCCGGCGGCAGGAAGTCGCGCAGCGCGGTGCGGAACACCACGACGGTCGCCAGCAGGGAGCCCAGCGAGCGCCAGTCCAGGACCATCTCCATGGCTAAGGTCTGAGAACGAACGAACAGAGAACTGTGCCTGTGTGCGCTTGGTTGCCGGAAGAGTGAGCTGGGGGTGCTTTTATGCCCGCGCCGGATCGGAGCTTGCCGACTCGGACGTCGGAGTGGAGTGGTTTGGCCGTCTGCGTGGCGAGGGTGAGGGAGAAAGAGAAATGGACGTGTGGTGCGTGGCGGCTGCTGGTTGGCCCGGGCCCCGGGCGGCAAAAGTTTGCGCGCTGTGTCGTTTCGGACGTTTTCCTGTGCGATTTCGCGTGTGTTTTTTGGAGGGTCAGGGTCAGGGCCAGCCAAACGACTTGACCTGCCGCCGCCGGGTGCGCCGGTGCTATGATGCCGCCCGCGGCGAGCTAGATGGAGAAAGACGGTGGTGGACGATGCTTGGACGGGGAGAGCCAGGCAGCCAGCCGCCTCTCAACGAGAGAAAGCGCCAAAAAGCCGAAACAAAGAAGAAAGGCTAGGTAGCACGTAGCAGTCCATTTGCAACACAACGCGCAAGGGACAAATCGCAGAGGAATCATCTGACTAGATCTCGGCCACTTTTGTAGTACCATATACACTAGTAATGCCGTGCGCTCAAGCTCAACATACTCTACGTGCAAGAGAGAGCGACAGGAGGAAAATTTGGCACGCACACACCTACGTTTGTCGAGCCAGGGCGCCAATAATTGGGACAGAAACGTGCATTGCGTACATCCCATATATGTGCACAGTGCACTGTTCATAATGCCGCGTGCATGCAGTGTGGTTGTGGGCTTGTGTGGCTCCATCGCCGGCCGACAGCCTGATACCATGCATGATCCATCGCACTGCAGTGTGCAGAGAACCGGACGGGGGCAAGGCTGTGCGTACATAGCTTCACACTCAGTACATGTACGACCCCAAGAATCCAATATCGTCTACTCATTGCCGAGGTCGACGTGTTCGTCACTTACCATTTGATCGATTTTGCCAACTATATTCTCTAGCACTTTTAGCTTCGTCATGGCTCGAAAGGGATGCACCGTGCCGTGCCGTGAAGCTTCTCTGAAGTTTCTCAGCAGCCAGCGGAAGAAAATCGACGCCTCTCAAGCCAGCTAGCCCAGACAACGTCATGCCATTGTGACGCTGGTTTTTATTTGATGCTGAAAGAAGAAAGAGAATGTTGAAGCATCGAGTCATGCCATTGTGTGAACCGATGCTAAAGGGGAAAAAAAATGCAAGCATCTAGTGTTCTTGCTTCCGTGAAAGGAAGATAAGCTGATGAAGCCAATTTGAGCGTAGTTCTTTTACCCCTAAGTACACATGTCCTGCTACTGTAGACCACAAGATTCGTACTAACATTCATGAGGAGAGAGACTATAGAATTTGCCGTGCACGAATCTCAGTGTAAATCTTGTGGTCCAAAGCAACAGAGCATGTGCCCTTAGCAGCAAATTTGAAGGGTCATCTCTTGATTATGCTACAACAACACTATAGTACAGAAGCTAAAGCCACAATAAGCCACCACAAATTGGCATGAAGCCTTCCGAGTGATATTAACTTCCCACCAAAACATTGCGCTAACCACTACAAAGAAACTAGAGCCTTGTTTAGCCCCACTAAATCATAGAATATTCTAGCAATGTGACCAAATAGTCAACCTTTTGTTTTAGTTTTTACGGTTTAGTTTTTGAAAGCTTTCAGCTATTGAAACCTCTAGTTGATGTCTAACATTCATCTCTTATGACAGCTCCAACGTTGTTCTAAGAGAAGTGCAAGTAGCACAGAGAAGATGATTACACCTCAACCATGCATAAAAGCAGAAGTTTTGAGGAGGTGCTTCCGAAGCTTGAATAGGAACCGGTGCTAAGGGAACCAAACTCTAATAAGTTTCATATATATGTCATTGTTGGTGGTACTTTATTGAGGGCATGTTCGTTTCATCCCTAATCCAAGTGGATTGGAGGTGACTGAGAGGGATTTGATCCTCTACAAGTTGAAATCACCCTCAATCTCCTTTGATACCCTCTCATCCACTTGGATTGGAGTTGAAACGAACAGGCCTGAACGAGAGAGAATGAGCCTGTTTCCATCTAATATTATTCTAGATGGGTCTCATCTAAAAGCCAGCAAAGCTTGTAAATATTGGAGTAAAATTTGCCAAACTAGCACCTTTTATTTAGGTCCCACCTTAGTAAGAAATTTGTAATCCAGAGGGCCCTTTTTTACGCTCGCTAGTACTAGCGTGTGGGTCCGTCCAAACAGTCTCTAAAACGCATGTGAATCAGCTTTCGAGATCCGAATTATGCCAGTACACGTGACTAGCCCACGATTTGAGCTTTCAGCCGCTTATTTTCAATCAGTCAGGAGTATTTTTTTCTTACAGCAAATCAGACAACAGTACTTTCAGTCGTTTATTTTCAGCCAAGTGAACATGCCGTCGCTGCAGTGCTGTCGACTGCCGATGCATCGGGCGTCCTGGGCCGGAGGTCTCCTACGTACGACCCCTTGTCGTGTCGACGTGTCCGCGCGTCGCGACGTATACGTGCTGCTGGGTGCTTGGCCTGTCAGACTCGGGAAGTTGGCCCGCGTCTCTCCGGCAGGCTTCGCATGCCGCTGGAGGCTTGTGCTGGACATGTCTGCTGCGTTTGCTCGCATCTCGCTCGATCGGGCAGTTGGGCTAGCAGACGACGGTCGTCAGAGCTGTAGGTACCACCTGTGACCTGTCACGCTCTTCCCGTCTCGAGTGCTTCATCAGTTTAACGTTGCATGCATGCCCGTCGAAAACTTGGGCGTGATTGGTTTGCTGACGAATTCATACACGTTGGAATGAAAGTCACTTGGTCAAGATAGATCTGCTCAAACGACTGAGAGCAAAATGGTTGCAACCCTTACGAGAAAATATTAAGAAGGAAAGGAATATATGAAGACATACAAGCTCAAGTGCATTAAATTATGTTTACCTTTATCCATGAGTGTATAGGTATACCGTACCATTAAGGGGATTCAAGTGTTTTGACAAGTCTCTAGTGCTCAAGAATACCCACAAGATAAATCAGTAACACCTAACCATGGTTTAAGTTCAATATAGCCGAGTATGCCAGATTCCAAGTGACCTAATTTTTTCCAAGAATTTTCAGAGCACATCCGGAGGAGGGGCTTATCGTCGTGGTATAGAATTTGGCTAGTACCGCTAGTTTTAGAGTGGTGGGGTATTTATATCCCCTTGCCCCTCTCATTTGTGTGTTGTTGATTCCTAGTGATACAAGAAATATTCTAAAGTTTTTAATTAGGTTTCCTTCCTTCTCAAATTGGTATTTTAAGTTTATAATTAGGTTTCCTTCCTTCTCAAATTGGTATTTTCAAGTTTATAATTGGGTTTCCTTCCTTCCTTCTCAAATTGGTATTTTGTGAGTGTTAACGAATTAGGCAATTTCCAGATTAAAAGCATGATTAAATCTAGAACATAAATCATGACAAATATATGAACTAGATTAAACATGTATGGCATACTAGTATAGCAGATCAGCATATTCCACAGCATCAACATGACAAGCACTGATAGTCCAGCAGATAGATTAGATTGTACGAACGTCAAAATTAGATCAAGAGAATTATACCTTTCGGTTGTAGTAGTAGTAGATGGTGTTGAAGATGTAACTGGTGGTGGTGATGGAGCGAGATCGCTGATGTCGATGTCGTCGATGTTGAAGTCATCGTCAAAGTCATCGATGAGAGGCGGAGGAGTATTCTTGATGACGACCCCGCGAGCTCTAGCACGACGAAGCCGACGCGCCGATGCACCCTTCGAAAGACGAGCCGTTGTGGAAGCTTGGGGAGCAGTCGCGCGAAGAACGCTTCCCAAAAACCTTATTCGTCTTCTCCCGGTGCAGGATCGCAAAGACGAGGGTTTCGGAGACCTGCTCACCCGGTCGCTGGTGCACGCAAGCGATCGGACTGGAGTAGCTAAAGCGGCGGCGCAATAGCGAGTAGAGGCAAAAACCCTAAGATTAACTGGATACGTTTTGGCGTGACCGGCAGGTTGCTTATATAGTCCTGTCCAACCAATCTCGTGTCGCGATCACGATCTAAATTGATTTAGGACTCTTAATTTGTAACCGATTAGGACTCATGCAACTTGAAGGCCAAGAAACCAAAAACGAAAACAGCAAAAGGAGATTGCGCTCCCGCAAGGCGAGGAGCCGGATTTCGGCGGACCATTCACGTAGGTGCCGCGCACCCGCACCCTTCGCCCCGCGAGGCGAGCGAGCGCGTGTGGACTTCTCTTACTCCTCCTCACACTAGACTTGAGGAAGTGGGGATGACTTCCATATTTAAGTATGACTACCTCCACTTCAACAAGCAAGGTGGTACTAAAGAGTTCCCACATCCCCTCTTGCTCACATGAATAGGCCTTTGAGATTTATTAGGAATTTTACAATTGGTTATTGGGCCAAGCCTATATAAATTCCAACAGTGAGTAGCTGATTCCGAGTGGCTAAAACATGTTGAAAGAATATTTTCAGTGACCTTTATCAAGAATGGATTGACAAATAAGATGGGCGATAGCCTGTCTAGCCACTTATGTTGAGCGAGATAGCTTCTTGCCTTCTTACAAGGAGATGAAGAGGGGATAATCAAACAATTTTATGGCCATTAGAAGGCACATGAGTACATGACTGATGAGTGATGACAAGTAGTGTCGTATTCTTCTCCAGCTATAATCTTATTGTGTTTGATAATTTATATACTTATGTATTGTTATGTTTACAATCATGACTGTTAAAAAATTGGTTAATTTTTTATGTTACATCAGACCACACTATCCTAAAATATTAGCTACGCCACCGGCCTAAAATCCTAGCTACGTCACGTACAACCATGATTTGAACTGTCAAGCTCCATCCACTCTTGTCGTTACTGCAAGTGTCTTTGGTTGCCTAGGTCTTCCACTGTGCAGATAGACGCTGGGGTAACTATGCATGGGCTGGCCGCCCAACACAAATTAGAGCCTGTTTGGCCCACTCCGGCATTAGCTTTTACGAAAAAAAAAAGGTGCTGCTAAATAGTAGAGGAACCGGAGCCGTTTTTAAGTCCGGAGGAGCCTCAAGTGGAGGATCATGAAGAACAAGCCCTTAATGATTTCCTCCCAAGAAAAAACTCAGATTTGCGAAGACATTATAAGATGTATATAAGGCAGACATGGACCTAATCACCCTGCGACTTAATGTTACTACTACAGTATAAACCGTCAAAAAAAAAAGAAACTACATAATGCTGTATTGCAGTGGAGTTCACGCCCCAAGTGTCTTTTGCTTCTTGGCGGTATTGATGTAGGGCCGCAGCACAAACTCGCTTTGCGCTTCATTTTGTTCCACAGTTCCTAGTTTGATCTGGTGGAGAAGAGCAACAGGTTAACACTGACCAAATATCACTCTGCAATGAGAACCTCTAATAGTGTGTTAATGACTGGATGGAAGAATTCCTGTGTCACCTGGTACAGCCGCAACTCAAATCGGGGACCGACCTCCTTCAGGTCAATCGATTTAGGGCCACCTGGTTTTTCGTAAACATGATGCCTTACGACAAAATAAAAGGAACCGTCAGTCTTCCCGTGAAGTGTGAAAAGGTAACTAGTGCTCTACATCTAGTCTAGTCACGAAAAAAACTATATTGCATAAATAGTGAAACGCATACCTGAAAGAGATATAGTCATCTCTGTTAGCAAAAGTAATTATTCGCTTTGAATCTGGCTTTGGCACAGGAAAGAGGTGCTTGAGAATAGTTGCAGTCCTTTCGCCAATCTGCAACAAATGTCAGGTTATTAAACTGCTGTGGACATGCAGGACACAGCGTGCAATGCTCTCTACAATTGAGAAAACAGGAAGATAGCTAATCTACAAGTAGAAAAACAAGCTAATATCCCTAGTAAAACTCCAAAGGGAGTTTAAGTCACTACAATCCAATCCACTCCTCTACAAACTAACCAGGTCACAGAATGGCTTCCACTCTCATCAGCCAAACAAAGTGTCATATGCTAAATCTAACCTTCAGAAGCTATAGTGGGCTGAGACTTGTCTTCACAGTAGCATGTACATATCAGGTTAGCAACATTTTTTTATTTTAAAAAAACAAATAAAGACTCCAAGCTCTGGGTGTATATCAGGATTTACATGCAATCCTATCACATTTTGAACCCAAAAAAACAGAACACAGGATAAAAATGGCCAAGAAGAGCAGAACAAGAAAAGAAATCAAGAAAAGCAAAACATATCAAACCAGTGAAAGTGGAGGCTTTCAGTCTAAGTTATGAATGGATTTAGGTGTCTTTCATGTAATAATATCTCAGGTTAACGAGAAAGACATCATTGCAACCTCCAACATTAAGAATAAATAGCAAGCACATCAAGTCAACAAGACAAACAACATCACAGCCTCAGAGTGCTGTGGAAATACTAGAATTTATTTCAACTGTGTTTAATTTGGAAAATAAATTAACAGGACTAAATGGAATCACCAAACGACCAAAGAACAAGAAAAGCACAGAAAACTAGTGAGTGGAGGTTCTCAGTCTTGAGTTATGAATGGATTTAGTTGTCTTCCATGCAATAAATGCTCAGGTTAACGAGAACGACATCATTGTAGCCTCCATTGTCACAGGGATAGAAAGGAAGCACATCCCCAAGTTAAAAGACAAACATCATCACAACCTTGAGTTCCGTGGAAATATTAGGATTCACTGGAACTCTATTTAATTTAGAACAGAAATAAATAGAGTCACCAAACAACCAAAGAATAAGAGAAGGAAAACATAGAAGACTACTCAGGGTGGAGAGTGGAGGTTCTCTGCCTTGAGGTATGAGTGGATTTAAGTGTCTTTCATCAAACAAACATGTATCAGGTTAACGAGAACACATCATTGCCTCCCAACATTTTGAAATAGGCATGCACATGGTGGGATGCTAGGCAAAAGAAGCGAATGAAAATACTGTCACAAACAAATCGCAACACCCTCAACTTGTTATATCTTTAGAATCAATGCTGCTCAGTTAGTCTTTGAATGGATATATTCTATCCGCATAGTATATCTCAGGTTAACGAGAAGTCCATCATGGCAGCCACACAAGGTAGTAAGAAAAGTATAAAGTGTGGTGTGAACACATGTTTACATTCAACATTTTGTTTGATGTCAGCAGCAGTATATTTTGGATTGGAACTATTGTTAAATCAAACAATGAGCAACATAGTGAAATGAAACAAAACAGCAAACTTGCTACGAAACAGCAGCGGAAGCAGAAAATGTCCAAGGAAAGAACATAGTAGCAACAGTAGATTACGGAACTGGTACAGCTCGGCAGCTTATTATTCAAAGGAACATTCAGATCATATCATCATCAAACTAGTAATGCATGCCTAACAAGGTGGTGTCGAAGCTAGTAAAATTACCGCCCCCCACCCCCACCCCCAAACCCCACCACGCACACAAAAATGTGTGCACACATTCTTCAGCATTTCCATCCCAACAACTCAAGTTACTTACTTTTCAAGCGCACATGGTGAACAAGACACTATGACAACAAAGATAAGGCATGAGGGCAAACTAAAAATAACAGTTCACATGAAACAATGCATGTATGATCCACCTGGGTTGAGAAGTTGTCCAGTATTAAATGGGGGTAAGCTTCTGACATTTTGCCCATCGCCTTCCTGTCCTTGATATCATGACGTGTCACCTGCACACAACAACAAAGGCTCAGGATACAACCAAGTGTGGGCACTCATTGTGTACACTTGTACTCAGCGCAAGCTCAGAATATATATACTTCAAGAACCGATAACCGATAAGCACACTTACCACATTGAGCAACCCAAAGTATGCAGTTGGACCATGCGGTAGATGGGAGACAATCAAACCATCAGGTTGACCACGGTGTTCATGGACCAGGATAAGATCTGTTATATCATGTGAGCGGCAGGATTCGACAATTTCTGATATGACCTGGCAAAAATACAGATGAGAGTGAAGAACAAGAACCAAGACAACAAAATAATAGAGTGCAGGATACACTAAGGCAAACGAATTGTGCACGGCAATATGTTCACTACCTAAACATCATGGGCAACATCACAATAAGTTTTAATTTATTGCAAAGGATGCATAGCAAGTACTATATGTGGCATAAACAAAAGAAACATAGCACTGTAAAGGGGTGCCACACTATACCTGGCCACCACGGTTCATTCTTTGTGAGTTTGGGAAGACGACCTTGAGCTCCTAGGCATAAGAAAAGAACCAGATAGGTCGGTTTAGCTGAATACCTGAATGCAATGCATCATTTGAACCCATGGAAAGGGGAAAGCATGTAAAAACTCCCATCCAGAAAAACAAAGCATACCTTGACAAACTGAGTTAGGGGCGCGCTGGGATTGCGAGACGTGGTCAGGAGTATCTTGGGCTCCCGAACGGTGGCAGTAGCGTACTCGTTGTCAACGATGCTCTTCGGAACTGTAGCACACCCATCCACCAATCCACACAACAGAGTAAACGAACACATCATTAGCCAGACACAAACGATGCAAACCTATCACTCCCTACAACAAATGGAGCAAGGAGGGGGACACCGGCAACAGCGCACCTTGACGCTCCTGGTCCTCGAGGTCGATCTGCCTCCTCAGGTCGTGCTCCTCGTTGCGGAGCTCGGTGGGGATGGGCTTGCCCTCCTCGAGCGCCGACCGGATGCGGCGCTTCTTCTCGAACAGCGCCCGCTGGGGGCCCTCGAGGCTCTTGGAGTACAGGTACTCCCGACGCTGACGTATATTCCGCCGTAGCATCTTCGCTTCCCTCCTCCTCTTCCTCCTGCTCCTCCTCTTGCAAGGGCGGATCTAGTAGAGGGACATGGGTGAGTTTGGGAGCTCTGTTTCGCACATCATACAGGGAAGAGAATGGGAGGGGATGCCTGGTGGGCGCTCTTCGCCGGCGAAGGCCTCGGGGCACCTGGCGTAGGGCGGCGGCGGCGAGAGAGAGCGAGCGCGCGGCGGCTGGCACTGGGAGTGGAGAGGCGGGTGCTGGTGGCGGTTCGCAGTATATATCCGCTTGGTTGCAGTTGGGCCTTTAATGGGCCCTCTCCTTCCAAGCTGTGGGTTAGCTAGCGGGAAACGGGAACGGAGAACAGGAAGCATCGCACCCTCGTCTTCGGAGACGAGGACAAACCTTATGCCATCAAAAAAAATTAAAAATTTCTTTCTTTCTCTCTTTCACTTTTTATTATTCATCTTATTTTATACTCCTCCATTTTAAATTATAAGACATTTTAGCTGTATCTAAAAAAACAAAACGTCTTATTATTTGGCAGAGCGAGTATTTATTCTTCTCTCCATAGGGCACTATCACTGGCCAGAGAAATATTGGTTTCAAATAAGAGAAACAATAATGATATTTATTTAAACACTGCAAAAAAATCAAATGGAATGTTTTTATATTTATTCCATTATAAGGATGAGCGTCCTTTTTGTTTCATTTAAAAAACTTTTGACTCGAACTTAAGAAAGTTTGACTAATACGAGTCTTTTTATGGGATAGAGTAGTATTTAGATATACATTATGGCTAGATACACGGCGAAAACAATATATCTAAAAAAACTAAAATATTTTATTATTTGAAACCGAGGGAGTAGTGTATTTTGCAACGCAGTTTTTTTTAAAAAAAATTCACAACGCATTTTCCCCGAAACTGAAAACGAAGTTTGCCCCATTTCTTGACGTGGACAGCAAAAGGTGACAGTAATAGGTAACAACAGTTAACAGTTGACTCGCCAGGGGCAACCGTACGGGCCATAGTACTTCCAAAGTACTAGTGGTACACATGAACTACATCTCTTCGCATTCGCGAATACCACGATATGATAAGAGCTCTGGCAAGTGGCAAACGATCGAGCACTGCTGTGCCATGCAGAAGTAACAAGGATCAAAGAATGCAGACAGAAAACAAATTAAATACCCAACAAATCAAATTTTCTATGCTCATTCTCATCCCAGATTCCAAGAACTAGTGAAGATCGATCAGACGGCCGGAAGAGTATTAGCATATATAGCTATATATAACGAAACATAACAAAATAAACAAATCAACAAGCAATTGGCGTGACAACATAATTGGTGCTACTAGCTAGATGATGATCTTTGAGTTTATCCTAAAACTCAAATCGATCGTAACTGATTACAACCATGTTTCAGACCTTTAATCTGGGAGCATTTCTATGAAGCTAATATAAAGCAGGGGTAGCTTGCATGTTGCAACAGCATGCAGAATTGCAGTATGATCGTATCGTAAGGTCGTCGTCATCATACCCAAGTTATTAGTGGCATGGATGTCATGCACACTTGTATAATTAATCTACATAAATAAATACACAGGCATGAAGCCCGAAACTAAACCATTCTCAAATCTCAACTGCCGATTGAAACCGAGCATATCAAGAGTAGTAGCTGGTGGAGCTCTTGCCGCTTGTCTCTCCGCCGCCGCTCGTGACGGTGACCTTGTCGCAGGACGGGCAGACGCTCGCCATGGCCGTGGCCGGCGCCGGGAACGACTGGACGTAGAGCCCAGCCGCCGCCGCCGACCGCTGCAGCTGCGCGAGCTCCAGCCTCAGCCGCTGGTTCTCTCCCGTCAGGCTCTCGCAGCAGCGCTTCAGGATCTCGCAGTCCACCTCCGTTTGCTTCAGCTTTGTTCTGATGAAAGATCAAATTTTTGCACAACAAGTTCAGAACATGCAAGCGGAGGCCAGTGAAGACTAATTTCTTCATGCATGAACTCTTATTGCATACCTTGCCCTCCTGTTCTGGAACCAGACTTCCACCTGCCTGGCGCTTAGATTCACCTGCCGCGCGAGCTCCTGCTTCTGAGCCTGTCCAACATGCATGAAACGATCCTTTCGTCAGTTTCTATTCTACTAGACATGAACATGGTATAAAAGCAAAAATCCATATGTGCAGACATGAACAATTCAGGTTTTGTACTAGCTAAATAGTACTCCTATAACTACATGGATGAGAAATTCATATACACTGAAGGATGCATACGTACGTGGGAGAGTATGTTGTGGGCGCGGAAGGTGTCTTCGAGCAGCGTCGACTGCTCCTTGGTGAGCCGGAGCTTCTTCGTCGTGCCTGCGCCGGCGCCGTCGTCGTCACCGCCGCCGTCCCTGGGGCTCGGACCGCCGTGCGACGACTGGCCATCGTCGTCGGCCGTGACCTTCAGCCTCTTCCGTGCACCTTTCTCAGCCTTCTTGCTCGCGGTCACGGCAGCTTCTTCCTTGACACTCTGCGGGAACAGCATCAGGTCGAACTGCACTGGTGGCCGGCTCCGCTTCATCAGATCGCAGCCGCCGCCGCCGCCAATCCCCAGCCCAAGCCATGACTTCCCGAACCCCTCTTCCTCCATGGCACGAGTGCTATACATGGAGCTAGTAGCTAGGCTAGCCCTAGCACGCACGTACCACCGCGCGCGATGACGAAGAAGATGGGATGGATCGGTCGTTACGGGTCGGACGTCGGAGAAGAGAAGCAGCGGCCTGGTGGAGTGGTGGGTCAAGGCCGGAGTAGTAGTAGAATAGGACTAGTCGTAGTAAGCAAGTAGCCGGCGTATGAAAGGCTTAGCCTTGTTGCTTTATAGGCGCAGGTGGCGGGCGACTAGCTCGCTCGCTCGCTCCTACTCCCTTGTACCTGCGATTGCGAGGCGAAAACGGCAGAGGAGGACAAAGTCAGTTTCGTGTGTGGATTGAAGAAGACACGGGATTAGTGAGAGGTTAATCGTCCTAATTAAAGAGAGTGTGGACGTTTCTATATTTGAACGCAAAGATGGATTTACAACAGGAAGGTAATGTTCCGATTGGACTGGCCACTGATGAGGCGACGCATGGAAAGGCAGCCGGTTAAGACCAGGAGGGCCGTTTCCTGGTCTCCCGCGAATCAGATGCAGGCATCGATGGTTCCTGAAACTGACGACATTTTAAGAGCATCATCATATCACTGATTGATGAATAATAATTCCGGACTAGTCCTTTTTTCAACTGTAGACGACAGTAAAAGCTAGCCTCCCTTGTTTTTATCTCCGTGGAAAAACTGTGCACTACTCTGTAAAATTTCGTTGCCTTGTAATGAAACTCGGGTACACGACACAGTTGTGGGAAGAGAAAATCTCCGTGGAAAAACGACTAAACGAGCCATTATATTGGCTACGACAAACGTACGTACGTACGTACGAGAAAGGCCGCCGTGCTAAAAGTGTATGTAAGCTGCTAAAGTCTAGTAACAGTACCCTAGTAACCCCGCGAAACTAAGGAGGTCTTGTCTGAACGTACACCGGAAAAAACAAAGCCGGCTGATGACAGTTTGTTAAGTGCAACGCACTGCAAGACGTGTGCATGCATGCATGCCCCTCTCTAAGACTCTAGCTAGTCTCTTGGTTGGCCCTGGAGGCAAATTAAGTTCAGCGTATGCATGCATATAAAGAGTCTCACTTAGGTGTATGTACGCGCATGATGGTGAACAATCCATTTCTAGTCTAGATACACCTAAATATACACGCATCGCCATAGAAATTATGTACATATGGAACATGCATGCAATCATTTCTCCGAAATTATCAACGTTTTCTAAAGCAGGAATAATGTAACCGACCGAAAGTCAGAGCTCTCTAGACAAGTCAGAAAAAGGCTGTCGATGGCAATTTTTGCACAAGTGGTTCCGGCGACATTCGTACTGCACTACTGGATGCTGTACTTGTCCGTAGCCGGATATATATATATATATATATATATATATATATATATATATATATATATATATATATATATATATATATAAACATTGTTTAGATGGCTAAAGTTAGAAAAATTTGGCACGGTAGCGCTTTCGTTTGTATTTGACAATTATTGTCCAATCATGGACTAACTAGGCTCAGAAGATTCGTCTCGTAATTTATAATCAAACTGTGCAATTAGTTTTTTTTATCTACATTTACTGCTCCATACATGTGTCACTAGATTCGATGTGATGGAGAGAGTGTGTAAAAACTAGCAATTTAAAGCTCATCTAAACAATGCCTTAATATCAACAACAGGACACACATACATGCACACATGTCATTTTCCGGCAGCGCGCGGCAGATCGGCCGCATTTGCTGAAAATCTGATCAGCAGACAGCAGCACACGGGTACACCCGATGGATGGAAATCAATCACGCAAACCAAAACAGCTGCAATAATCCACCATGATGCACTGCAAATCGAATCATCAACCTCAACACACAATGCTTTAGACAAAATCTCTTAAATGATCTTGTTGACAGTCATATCAAGACAGTTTTTTTTAAAAAAATATATATGTAAATATATTGCACAGGGCTGCGATCTCTATCTTGTTTTTACCGCCTTATTACTGCAGCATGTAGTGGAGGTGGTTGAAATCTTCTCCCATCATCATGCGGTCAAAAAGTAAGGGTGCTTTAACCTTGATGGAGAAGCTTTCTGAACGCAGGCAGTCGACGTAGCAGTGCTCTATTAGTCTAAATTTCTCATGATAATACATGCTGATTTGGACAGGTTGTTCGTCCGATGTTCTTCAGTGTTTTATTCGCACGATAATATATTTCGTTACACGACTGATTCGTTCAAAGACATGGATCGCCTGATTAATTCAACCCTGCGATTCGTACGTCCCAGTCGAACCAATGAGTTCCCTTTGAAGAGAGTAGCCACCAGCCACCAGATCCGTCGACGAGGTCTTCTTTTAACCTAGGTTTCCACGTACTACAGCTTCTTTTGTGCTTTATTTCTTGGATTTCGAAAGGCAATATTCCAGCCTACATTCTAGCTGGATCGATCAGGTTTTCAAACTGCCCCTGCTCGGCCGGCCGATCCACATAATTCACCTGCGCATTCAAGTGAACTACTGGATTATATTATAGTATTTGCTACACTCACGATGTGCATATGTCACTTCTTCTTTTTCGGAAAAGAGGGAGGAGCTTGGCCCAATCTAATTTGTAGCTAAAGAATAAAATCCTACTTTTAAAAAAGGTGTTGTCCTCACGGAGGATAACCTAGCGGGAAGCAGTGTTGGTTTGATAGTAAAACATGTTGTTCTTTTTTTCTCGAATACGTAAAAGGTTTGCGCATCTTTGTATTTAAGTAGAAGTGTTTTTTTACAAATGCTCCAAAGCGCTTGTCTAGGAGGAGAAAATGATACATGAAAGCACAGCCTCCCCCTCACTCATGATCTACGGCAACTACTCACGTACTAGACAACCAAGCTTGCATGCCCCGGCTTCGATCCATTGGTCGGCGGTATGCTTAATGGTGGATAGTAGCTGACTGGTGGTGGATGGGGCGCTTCGGAAGCATCTTGCATTTCTCTCTTTCCAGATTTCCCATGCCACTAGGGCGAATAGGGTGTCGGCCCCTTCATCTTGTCTCCGTGCCATCTATGGCGCCATTGCTCCCACCAGACTAGTAGTGAGTCTCCTCCAACCTGGGAAGCGTCAATGCCTAGCACCGCTAGGGTGGTCCACCACACTTGGCGCGAAAACAAACAGGAAGCGATGATGTGGTCGATGGTCTCGGGGTCTTGGTCGCAGAGGTAACAATGTTCGTCCGCGTTGAGTCCATGGCGACGCCTCCTGTTCGCAGTCCAGTGGCGTCCCCATATAGCAAGCCACAAGAAAATCCTGACTCAGAGAGGCGCCCCAAGTTTTCCAGATCCTGCTGCATCCAGGAATCGAGTGAGAGGTCATCTGTAGAGCTCGGTAGGCTGATTTGGAGGAGTATTTCCCGTCGGGCGTCCATCTCCATACGAGGCGGTCTTCGCCATCTCTAAGTTGCACCTGCATCACCCGGTCCCATAGCTTGAGGTACTCGCGCGTAACCGACACAGTGATCCCTCCGGTGATCTGGCGGACCCATGCTCGGCCTTGCAGTCTTGCGGCGACAGTCGTGCTTTCGATGCTTCTACGGCTGACGAAGTCTAGTAGTGATGGTGCGATATCCTTGACCGCTTGCCCCCTGAATCCATCTCCCTGTCCAGAATGCGGTGGAGCGGCCGTTCCCTAGCACCGTGTATGTGGACATCTGGAAGAAGTCCTAGACCTCCTTTGTAGCTGAGAGCGGGAGGTCAGCCCAGGCTCGGGTTTCGTCCGCCTGCTGCAGCCACAGCCATCGGGCCTGCAGGGCGATGGCGGTGAGGCGCAGGTGAAAGGTCTTGATGGCTAGAGGAGGGTGAATAGCCTTTTAAAAAATTCTACAAAGACAAGCTAAACAAGTTTATCAATATAACAAATAGCGAGATGCGAGTTTTGCTTAGCCTACGGGGTGTTTGCAAGCCACCTATCCAATTCACAATTCTAGTATATTTGCACTCAACCGCACAACTTAGCTTACAACTAAAGTTAACTAGCTACACAAGCTAAGAGCTACACTAACAAGCTAGCAAGGTAACTAAGAAAATAATACAAGAGAGAGTTAGAAGGGTATCACCGAGGGGTGAAGTATTGAGCCAACCAATCAATATGATCAAGAGATGAATTCCATAATACACAACCACCGGGATCGATTAGTCACAATAAGAAAGTGATGACACAAGATTTATCCCGAGGTTCACGTGCTTGTCGGCACGCTAGTCCCCGTTGTGTCCCTCTCCACCACGTGGTTCAATGGCTAATCGGTCACACACCGAGCCTCTCAAAAGGCGCCACAAGAACCTACCAAATGGCAAAAGGTTGCAAATGAAACGAGCAATCCACTAACGTTGCCTTTGGCGCTTCGCCGAGGTAGGCACAAACCCCTCACAATCACCGGAGGTGGCCAAGAACAACCACCAACTCTTGCCAACGCCTCCAAGCTGCTCCAAGCTATCTAGGTGGCGGCAACCACCAAGAGAAACAAGCAGCAAATCAACCACCAAGTGCTAACTAGATGCAATCTCACAATGCAAATGCACTTGGATCACTCAATCTCACTTCGAATAT
Source organism: Saccharum spontaneum (assembly GCA_022457205.1). Classification (NCBI taxonomy): domain Eukaryota; kingdom Viridiplantae; phylum Streptophyta; class Magnoliopsida; order Poales; family Poaceae; genus Saccharum; species Saccharum spontaneum. The sequence goes on from CM039618.1 coordinate 55,531,150, forward strand.
GCAAAGAAGCAAGAGAGATGAGTGGGAAGGGAGTTGCTTAGCTCAAAGTGTTCACAAGTATGTCAAAGAGTGCAAGAGGGTGAGCCTTGAGCCGGCTAACAAGTATTTATAGACGTACCCCTTCGAATATAGTCGTTAGGCACTTGAAACAGCTGCAGTCGCGCTGACCGGGCGCGCTGGTCGCGCGGACTGGACACGCGAAGCTCGACCGGACGCGTTGGTCCCGTAACGGACCGGACACGCTCGTCAAGCCTGAGCAGCGCTCCAACGAAACAGTGACTGGACGCGCTGCAAAACTGACCGGACGCGATACACCCGGCGTCCGGTTAGAGTCCAGTAAGCTCCCACCACGACCGGACGCGTCCGGTCGATCGTGACCGGACGCGCCACTGCCTCCGATCAGAACACCGAGACACGCACAAACGCTGAGCACTGACCGAACACGTCCGGTCAAACAGAGACCGCGTCTGGTCTAGCGTTCGGTCACCTCTCACTACAAGAAATGTCTCGGTTTTTGACGAAATGTTGATGAAACGTGCGTCACAAACCATGCGTCTTATTCCATGGTTTGTGACGTTTATATGTTCATGTCACGTCGTTTATGACGTTTAGAATGTCAAAGAACACGTTTTCTGACATTCGTTTCGTCACAAACGACGTGACATGAACATATAAACGTCACAAACCATGGAATAAGACGCATGGTTTGTGACGCACGTTTCATCAACATTTCGTCAAAAACCGAGACATTTCTTGTAGTGTCTGTGACCTCCGTTCGCCTCCGTTTGATTCACCCTTTCACATATGAGCTAGACTAAATATGTGTGTCACTTTAGCATATGTTTTAGCTTGTGAAACAACATGTGACAACACCTCTAAAACTCGACATTGGCGTAAAGGAAAATAGGCGTTTCAATTCCTCGAAAACGCCTGAATCCCGCCTCGCAAGCTCGGCGGGAGGGAGAGAGGACCCCAAACCCTCTCTACCGCTCAAACTTCAACGCCATCGCAAATGTGCTAACACCACCAAGTGATCACGTCATGTGCGAGTGTGTTAGCATTTTCACAATCATTTTTCGAGGCATTATTAGTTCTATCCAAATGCGTATGATTATGAAATGCACACCTAGAGGCGCTTAGGAGTTCAATAACCGCGTCATTCCCCTCTTTATAGTACGGCTATCTATCCTATAATGTAACCACACCCACTAGGTGTCTTGGTTACTAAAACACAACCCTTAAGCATATACATTTGCCTTGATCACGTAGGGTTGCGTCCAAATCCAAGTGTGGCCATCATGATCACCATGTCCATCTTGCCACCAACCTTGGAATGTACTAATCCTCATATGCTATATACAACTTAGACATAGGATTAGTACTTAGGCATTGTCACTAATTACCAACACCAAACATAGAGCTTTCAGCAGGTCAGGAATGCCGAGGTCGCCCAAGTCTATGGGCCGGCAGATCGTTGGCCATGCGACCATGCACTTCCCGCGGATGGATCCCTCCTTCCCTGTCCACAGGAATCTCCGACATATGTTGTTGATCTGTTCAATTGCCCATGGCGGCAGGCCGTCCGCTATGATGGTGTAGATGGGTATTACCGAGAGAATTGATTTTATCTAGATCAGCCGCCCGCTCTTGGCCATGAGCGGCCCATGGCAGGCTGGGAGTCTTCTGGCCACCGTGTCCACCATAGACTGGATCCGAGCTTTAGGAACCTTCTTTGTGCTCAAGGGTAGGCCGAGGTAGGTGATCGGAAATTCGTAGAGTTGGTAGCCAATGATTCCAGTCTATGTAAATTTTCTTTGGCGCATGTTGTTTCTTTACTCTTGGAATTAGACCGAGGGGCGTATCTAACCATTACAGAGTGTTACCTGGGTGAGATAACATGCTAAAGTTCTTGACATGTGCTTCTGCAAAATGTGTCGGACCTATGGCTATCAAGAAAATGACATTATTTTTGACAAATGCCAACCAAAATTTTCTTTACGGGTTTCATTCAAGGGGACGTACTGGCTACGGCAGCGGACGCCGTTGCGGCGACTCGAAGATCAAAAGGAACCGCAGATTATTTTAGTTTATAATTTGAAACTTGGAGTCAACAGTTATGCAATTTTTTGCATCCTATGGATGGATGTTTTTTTTTCTGCATTGGTCAATAATGTAGAACTCATTTTCATATTGTTTCTATAGCTATTATTGTGAGTAAGTCCTGTTCCTGCAACTATAACCTTGTAATAATTTTGGATTGATGCTTTATCTTTAATGGGCTAAAACCAGAACAATTTGTATTATCTAAAAAAGAAAGCAAGGTTTACACCGCCGCCACTATCGGCTGCCAAAAGCGTGCTATGCGTGTTAGAGCAGGGACCTAGCCACCTTGATGCTTCTTTTTCTGCACTTTTTCTATATGCATGCTCCTGTACTCCGCCCTCGCCATCGTGAGAAGGCCCAGGTGGAGGACTTATCTACATTTGACTTATGTCCTCCGCCCTTCTCTTGGCCCAGGTGGAGGACTTACCTACATTTGACTTATGTCCTCCGCCCTCGCCATCGTGAGAAGGCCACTTGATTCGTGCCGACATCGGGGTGTGTATGTGTGTGTGTTTCTCTTCTGTTATTTACAGATGTCTCAAAAAAATCAAATAGGATATCACGGTTTTTATGTGGCACATGAATCGGACAAAAGCAGCATACGAATGCATTGTTTACGTTCTTCGAGAAAAATGCAATGACGAGGGTTTTACTAGATAGTACTATAGACGGGATTGCATTCGGCCTCCTACATATATGAGAATGTGCTATTACGACGTGCCAAGCTGAATTATTCAAGGGCTATGAAAGCTGACAGGAACCGTTTTCTACATCTTCTCCCCGCTAATACAAACAAAATCAGCAATTTGTTTAAAAGAATCCTAGCAATTCTAGCGCACGTCATCAATCCTTTGGAAGAAACAGCGACGTGTCTCTTTTCTGGTTTTGTTCGTGTTACTCCCTCCGTTCCCATATACCAGGCGCACAAGCGTTTTCTGGTTCGACCACAAGAGGAGGTGTGGTGCAGTTTTGAGGGGTCAACATCATTACATCGCCACATTATTAAAAAAAAAACTTAAGCGACATGCAGTTCGGATAGGCTGAGTTTTTTTGGGAGAGGAAAAAGCGCGCAACAGATAGGCATGCAGTTTCGATGCGCTCAACGCACGGTGTTTACTAACGCGTGCCTTGGTATCTGGAATAGATCAGGCTCTCACGCCGGGTAAGAAAGTTACAAAAAAGAGTGCCACAGTAGGAGAGATTGTGAAGCGGGCACTTTCTTTCATCTTGTTCGTTTGATCATATCAGCAGAATCAGCAGTTATTCAACAGTATTTTTCTTTCTCAATAAATCAACGAACAGTACTTTTAGTCACAACAATCCAGTGAAACGAACAGGCTGTTTCTCGCCAGCTGAAGCAAAAGCCACGAGACAAAAGTCTCTCTCCCAACCCACATACGAGCGAGCAGCCAGCGCTGAACACTGAACATTGTTGTGGTCGTCTGTACATCTGAACATTAAATACTACAGCCAACCCTATAACCTGCCGTATATACAAGTCTCTATTGGTGAAGGCTTTAAGTGACATGGCATGGGTATGCAGCCCGCTAACAGCCTGCTGCTGGTGTTCTTATTAGCCTTGCTCTAAAACGGAACGGAGAGAGTATTATCTAAAACGTGTGTTCACAACAAGTAATCGCGCAGCAAGAAGCGTGGTCTGTCTAGTCAGAAGAATTCAACTCCTAATGTTTGTCAGGTGGTCATCTCCTAGGAACCAGCCTACGTATGAAACGGTCTCTGATCATTTCATCTCCTAGGAACCAGCCTTACATAGTACTAGAGCATGTTTAGTTCCAAAAAGAAAACTCAAAAAGCGCTACAGTACATATCACATCAAATCTTACGGTACATGCATGGAATACTAAATGTAGACGAAAGAAAAAACTAATTACACAGTTTAGTTGTAAATCACGAGACAAATCTTTTGAGCCTAATTAGTCTATGATTTGACACAAATTGTCAAATAAAACAAAAAGTGTTACAGTAGTCAAACCCAAAAAATTTCCCAACTAAACATGCTCCTAGTATCCGTCGTTTTTTGGTCCAAACCTGCATCAGCATACATGGCCCACAGATTATGTTTCTTTTCCCGAGACAAATCACAAGCCAACCACGCACGCAATCATCAGATCAGATTGCAGTCCTTCCGAGAAGGTTCGTTAGAGAGACCGTTTCTACCGTTGCATACGTGCGGCTTTTGTTTGTTTGTTTTTCATTCATCTGTGACTGCCGTACTCTGGGAGGGCAACTTGAGACGCTAGGATCGATCGACCGTGTACCGTGTTGCGTTGCATCTGAAACCACGTGCCTGCTCTAAACCAAAATGTCACGACTAATAACAATCAGTGCAGGTACGGTTTTGACTGGGACTGATCCATACCTTTCTCTCCGACTCAGCTGCGCACGTAAGCATTGATGTGTGTGGTATCATTGACCGGGCGGCGAGATATCTTAGGGTGTTGGATGTCATGGACTAATTATTAGTGTCGGCTAATGGACGTCAAATGGGAGTACTAAATACAGGCAAACAATAGATGATTATAGTTTTGAACCAATTAGATTTTATTAGCTCATATTTAGCTTATGTTTAGCTCGTTATGCAAGATAGATTATTTTTCAGTCTTGTGATCCAAACAACCCTTTTAGGTTCTCTTTCGTGCGTTTTTTTCTTCTTCCAATTTCTTATGTTTTTTTCCTGTAAAGTAAATTGAATTCGTGTGTGCCAAATGGATCCTAGACAAAGATGTCATTATCGGGTTTTTTTTCCAGCACGCCAGGAGGGGCTGCGGCCTGCGGTGTGTATGGTACAGAGCATGTCCAATGCTGCCATAAACGCAAGGCACCGATCATTGTACTGAAGCTGGACTTTGCTAAGGCCTTTGACAGTGTGTGCTGGGAGAGCTTGCTCTCCATTCTAAAACGTGTGTTCACAACAAGTAATCGCGCAGCAAGAAGCGTGGTCTGTCTAGTCAGAAGAATTCAACTCCTAATGTTTGTGAGGTGGTCATCTCCTAGGAACCAGCCTATGTATGAAACGGTCTCTGATCATTTCATCTCCCGGGAACCAGCCTTACATAGTACTCCAACGAGCATAACAAAACCACTCAGTTTGCATAACAAAACCACTCAATTTGCATAACAAAACCACTCATTTCATCTCCCAAGAACCAACCTTACATAGTACTCCAAGTATCATTTCATCTCCATTCATTCATTTATCTCCATCATTTTAGCCTTTAGCGCAGTGACCAAGGAGCAGAACAAAACCACTCAGTTTGCATTTAATCATCGCGTGCTGAGCGCATACGATGAGTCACAGGCTAGGAACAGCCAATGAGCAGCAAAGAGACAATAAATGCAGGCGGGTGGTAGCCAATGAGCAGCAAACGGACAATAAATGCGGGCAAGTTCCAAACTAATATGAAAGAGATTTTTAAATAAAAAAGTTTTGCTTAGATGAAGGAGATAAATGAATGGAAGCATACGTGCGGCTTTTGTTTGTTTGTTTTTTCATTCATCTGTGACTGCCGTACTCTGGGAGGGCAACTTGAGACGCTAGGATCGATCGACCGTGTACCGTGTTGCGTTGCATCTGCAACCACGTGCCTGTTCTAAACCAAAATGCCACGACCAATAACAATCAGTGCAGGTACGGTTTTGACTGGGACTGATCTACCTTTCTCTCCGACTCAGCTGCGCACGTAAGCATTGATGTGTGTGGTATCATTGACCGGGCGGCGAAATATCTTAGGGTGTTGAATGTCATGGACGTCAAATGGGAGTACTAAATACAGGCAAACAATAGATGATTATAGTTTTGAACCAATTAGATTTTATTAGCCCATATTTAGCTTATGTTTAGCTCGTTATGCAAGATAGATTAATTAATTTTCAGTCTTGTGATCCAAATATCCCTTTTAGGTTCTCTTTCGTGTGCGTTTTTTTCTTCTTCCAATTTCTTATGTTTTTTTTCCTGTAAAGTAAATTGAATTCGTGTGTGCCAAATGGATCCTAGACAAAGATGTCATTATCGGGTTTTTTTTTCCAGCACGCCAGGAGGGGCTGCGGCCTGCGGTCACCACCGCTCCACCAGCAGGCGGTAGGCGTCAGAGTTGAGATCGAAGAAAGGTCAGATGGTTCCCAGTTCCCACTCGCCGCGTGGCCTGGCCATGTTGCTTCACAGGGGCGGATCCAGCAGCACCGGGGCGGGGTGGGCTCGAGCCCCCGCTACCGCTGCTCGGACCATGGAGCCCCTCCTAAGCCCCCGCTACAAATTTGCACATATTCAAGCTTAGAAGGAGAGGCTACAGATGAAAGATTATGAGATAAGTCTCTCCTAATTTATTTTCGGATCCGCCACTGTTGCTTCATGCTTCTTCTGGAAACCGATCGAAGCCCCTTTCTGCGGTGAATGAAGCGAGCGAGCGACGGCCGACCGGGACGTCAGTAACAGCAGGTTCGTGGAATATATGGCAATGTTTAGTTCATCGAATATTTAAACATATGTATGGAGCATTAAATGTAGACGAAAAAAACTAATTACGTAGTTTTGTAGAAAACTACGAGACAAATCTTTTGAGCTTAATTAGTTGATGATTGAATACTAATTAATAAATACAAACGAACGTGCTACAGTAGCTAAATAAAAAAAATCAGGAACTAAACACACCATAGCCTGGATTCTGGAGTCGGACACGCGCCGATACGATTCTCCAAGGCGGCCGCTCGTCTCCGATGCGTGCGCACAACGGCCGCCCGCGCCCGGTACAGGCCGGGGCCTATCCGTGTCCGCCGTACAAGCTAGTACTAGCTGCTACTAGCACCGCCGTGGAAAAGAAACCGTCGTCGTGCTTGCTTGCTGGTGCCGTAGCCCGTAAGCGCCGGCTCCATCCCGCCGGCCGTCGCCCGCACGAGCGGAGCGCGGGCTCCAAGTCCGCCGCGATGACGAAGGTCGGAGAAGACGCGCGCGCGCGCGCCGCGGTCCAATCTGACATTTGCTTGAAAAAGCGACGGCCGACGGCAAGTCTTTTCCCGCGCGTGATTTCGTGATGATGAGATTTGCATTGCTCGGTTGCTGACTTTGGGCCTTGTTTACTTAACCGACTCGGGATGTCCGATTCGGCACAGTTTCACCCCGAGCACGGTAGAATTTTTTGTTTTGTCGTGGTAATAATTGTCCAAATCTTGATTAATTAGGCTCAAAATGTTCGTCTCGTAAAGTATAACAAAACTGTGCAATTAGTTTTTGATTTTATCTACATTTAGTACTCTATATATGTGTCATAGAAAATCTTTTTTTATATAGCGAAATTTAAGAGTGAATTCTGAAATAACGAGGCCCTGCTGTTGCACTTGCAGTACGTAGCTGCAGTACTGTGTAGTACTGGCCTATCCGTCCTTTTCCCCGCGCGAAAACCGATCTGCTGTAACTGTCCAAGGTTTGGAACAGCCTTTTTGTCGGTTTTGGTGGCCCCCCCGTAGTGGTTCCATCGCCATCGATCGGCAGTCACAGGCTCACAGCACCGCCGTCGGCGGTCGGCAGCCAGCGCCCAGCGGGTCTTCTCCTCCTGGGGCGTGATCAGTAATCCTTAGGTCCTTAGGCCTGGTTTGGTTCCTAAAAAATTTTACAAAATTTTTCAGATTTGTCGTTACATCGAATCTTTAAACACATACATAAAGCATTAAATATAGATAAAAATTAAAACTAATTATACAGTTTAGATGAAATTCACGAGACGAATTTTTTAAGCTTAGTTAGTCCATGATTGGATAATATTTATCAAATAACAACGAAATTGCTACAGTAACATTTTCTAAAAATTTCCAGGAACCAAATAGGCCCATAGGACGAAGAAAAAAGAAACTTCTGACGATCTGACCTTCTCATAATCTCGTCAATTACGCTTGGGGGCTGACTTTCTTGTTTTCCCGTACAACCAATTATAAACCGGGTATTGGACCATCTTAGCATTTGAAACCGTTTGTTTCTTCCATCCCAGTGGGGTGGTTTAGATAAAACCAACGATTTCATTATACTGGTGTCACACCACCAGCGTGAGGTGTAAACCATATCATGTTGTGATAATAAGAAAATACAAGACTTTATCAAAAAAAATTATACAGATGTTTTTTCAAGAAAAAAGTTAATCAAATAATTTTTAGAATAGTTATGCAATTAAGAATCCTAAAATATATTTTTAGAATTTAACAGAAAAATTTATTTAGCTTAAGAAATTATGAAATCGCAGATTTTCGTAAGATCATTATCCAACTTCTGGTGCATAGCTTGGAGCTGTTTGAATCTTTTTTGATAGTATATATGCTATTACATGATTTCGTCATCTATTATAATGTTGTAATCGACGTCGACAACCGTAGGGTACGTAGACGACCAAGAAACTTTGACAACAATACAATTTCCATGTGACCGTTTCGGTTTTGATGTTATTCAATATAATACAAGTGCCATTTGATATACGGCTAAGGACAATGAGCAGTGAAGAAAATATCTATATGTTTTAAAATGACCAATTCTTATATTCGTGGGACTTTGAAGCTAGGTAACGGTGACATACGACGCAGCAGGTGGTTTTTTTTTTACCAAAGAGGACATAGTGCCAATGCATAGGGCATTGAACTTTGGGGAGGGTTCAAACTAATAGTGCGAGACACAAATCTCTTTTCTCGTCTTTATTGAGTGGCAGAACTCCAGTCTTTTACTTTTAAAAAATCTATTTAGAACATGAGAGCATCATCTAGCGAATAAACACCAAGAGCGTTGTATAAGCTTAGAACAATTCTAAAGACAGAGACAACAAAATAGAGCACAATTGAAACTGGTTTCATGTTTGAAAAAATATTTAGCTTTTCTTATAAAGTGTATTTTATTCTAAACTACTCCCTCCGTCCCTAAATAAATCAATTCCTAGAATCTGTGCAAGTCAAACTATATTAAGTTTGACAGACTTTATAAAAAAAATACAACAACATCTATGACATAACATGAGCCTATTATGAAAATATATTCCATGGTATATTTAATGATACTAATTTGATGTCATAAATTTTGATGGTTTTTTTCTAAAATTTCAGTCAAAATTTAAAAAGCTTTAGGACAACATCTAGACTCAGAACAACTTTAGGAATCTATTACAGACAGAGTATTAACATAGTTCTAACTCCTTGTACCTCACATGCCTGATGCCGCTATCTAAAAGTATATATATATATAAAATTAAAACATAAATGTTTCAAAAGTCAAGGAGGTGCCAACATCTGATTTTGAGTGAAATCGGACTCGTAGTTGAGCATCACACAGTCCACAGGAACTTGTGTCCATGAATTTCGGAAAAGGAAAAAGTCTACGTAACCCCCTCAACTATTCAGGGTGGAGTACTTCACTCCCAAACTATAAAACTAAATTTTTTTACCCCTTAAACTTTCTAAAATTGGTCAAATTACTCTCCAGACGGTTTTGGATGGTGGTTTTATCTTTTTCTTTTTTATTTATTTCAGCTGAATCTTTGAAAAATCATAGTAAATCACAGAAAAATCATAAAATAGAAAATCCGATTTTGTTGAACATATAATATGATATGCTTTAATACAAAGTTTTTGCTGTAGCTTTAGATCTATGCTTTTCTGTAATTAATTGGAATAATTCATGGCTGTAGCTTCTATGGTCCAATTGTGGTGAAATTTTTATAGTAGGCTAATTATTGTATGCTTGAACTGTAGTAAAAATTTTATACTCATTGGATCATGTATAATTTAATTATAGATTTATTTAGGTTTATGCTTGTTAAATATATGCTTTATCTATAACTTTTTGGTGAATAGCTTGGAGTTGTTTTAATCTTTTTTCGTAGTATATGTTAGAGGATTTTATTGTCTATTGTAACTATATTAATCGACGTTGACAACCTAGACTATGTAGAACGGTCAAGTAACTTTGACGACAATACAATTTTCATGTAACCATTTTAATTTTGATGTTATTCAATATGAATACAAGTGTCATTTGATAGATGGTTAGGCACAATGAGCAATGAACAAAATATCTATGTTTTTTAAACGACCCATTGTTCGTGTAGGACTTGGAAGCCAGGTATCGGTGATATCTATTTAGAACATGAGCCTCTTCTAGCGAATAAACACCAAGGGCACTAAATAAGCTTCGAACAATTCTAAAACCTGAGACAACAAAATAGAGCACAATTGAAACTGGTTTCATGTCTTCTTCTAGTAAAACAAACTTGATAAGATTAAACAAGATTTTAAGATTCTTAACCGCATGGTTTTTTTATATTCGACATTTGTCTGAAAAAAATGTTTAGCTTTTCTTATAAAGTCTATTTTTTTCTAAACTACTCCCTATATTCCAAATTATAAATCACTTTGACTTTTTTGGTTCATCCATTTTGCTATATATCTAGACATATTATTAATTTACTACATCTAGATGCATAGCAAAATTAGTGTATCAGAAAGTCAAAGCGACTTATAATTTGAAACGGAGGGAGTATTAATATAGTTCAATTTTACTGTTTCAAAAAGAACATAGTTCAATTTTAACTCCTTGTACCTAACATGCTGCTTTTTTTTAGCAACACCAACATGCTGCTATATAAAAGTACCTCTCGGCCCACGAGAATTAAGCCTTCCATGGATGGGCCGGGATCACAGCCCACTAGACGGTGGCACGTACGGGAATAAACACAACCCCGTGGGCATTCGACGAGCGGTCGGCTTATAAAGCGACCCGCCAGTCCAACCCACCCCGGTATAGGGTTCCTCCCGTCGCCTGTTCCGCCGCCGGCAGCTCCACGGCGCCGCCACAGCTCGTTACGGAGTTGTACTTGGAATTTGCTGTCTGTTCTTCTCTCTTGTTGTCGTGTAATCGGTCGGTTCGTTCTTATCACCGGGCTTTCGTTTTCGTGTTCGTTTTTCCCTGGCTCCGTTTGCCGTTGCGCTTGTTTGGTCTTTGATGGGGATGGAGGTGGACGGCGATGACGAAAAACTATGGTTCGCTCGTCTGAACGGCGGCGGGTTCAATCCCCCTGCCTTGCTGAGCTTAAAAGTAGTCCGAGCCCCTCGTCTCCCTCCTCTGCACCCAGATCTGATCCACTCCTATTGCGTTTATCTGTGTTTCCTGAGCTGTTCAGTTCTGTGGCGTTTTGGTTTGGTTTGGTTTGTGGAGGCGGTGTTGCGATGATGAGATCTCATCTGCTGAGAGCTCTGCTCGATGTGCTTGGGAAATAATCTTGCGTTGTTTCCTCCTGAGCGGTTACCTGAGCAACCCAACAATCCCCACTCGCGATTTGGCGACTAATATAACATGGATGATTAACAATTTGGCGACAAGATAACATGGATGATTGACAATTTTGGTAACAAGATAATTAGAACCCAGATGGTTTAATTTTATAAACAACATGTAATGCGGAGCCCAAACGCAGACATTGCATCTTCTCATTTTTACTGCAGCAAACTACTGGTACGAACAATCCACACATTAAAATTAAAGCATCAACTCGGACATTATGCGCATTACAATCAACTGCAGCAGCTTGGCCCTGTGAACGAACATGAGGAATTCTGCGATGACCACGCTAGCCCTTCAACAACACCAGCACCACGATGATCTCACGTCTCACGATGCCTGTTCGTTGGTGGCTCTGCCAAGCCCGTTGTGCTGCTCCAGGAAGCGCACGACGACGCAGGTGATGTTGTCGGCGCTGCCGCGCTGGGAGGCCTCCGCCAGGAGCGTCTTGGCCGCCTGCTCCGAATCCAGGATCGGCTTCACCATGGCAACGGCTTCCTGCCAACATAGCAGTGAGGCGAGGCACCTGGAAGAGCAGATGATGAATGAATCGGTGGTTTCGTCTCGTGTTTACCTCGTTGGTCACCACGTCCCAGAGGCCATCACTTGCAAGGATGAGGAACTGGAGGGAGCTGTCCACCACCTCCTCCTGCACAAGCAGCGATCTTCAGTCAATCGCTTTCAGAGAGCTCTCCTACACCCATTTGAGTTTCCTACTAATGGCCTGAGGCTATCACTAATCACTAAGATTAAAGAACACAAACCTTGATCTCTGGATCAGCAACCACATACTGCTTCAAGAGCTTGTCCCCAAATGCTCGAGAAACAGCAAGGACGCCACCTACACGCCACGTTCCTGCATAAAGTTTTTGTTTTTAGTAACAATAACAATTATTTATTTTCCAATAACTTCGTCATTCAGTGGTGGCCCTGTAAACCAAGGGCATCAAGACATACCGGCCCACATCACAAAACCTCCTGCTTCCTCTATTCTCTGTCTCTCATCTGTCTGGTCCGGCTTGTGGTCTCTTGAAACTGCTACAGCTGCATCATCACCAAGCATCATCACCAAGAAATTTTAATGGAGGACTTGCGGTTTCTTAGAAAAACAGAACACAAAAGGTATATGCTATCATTTAGTTATGCTTATTAATTCATAGAATACATGGTGTATTTGTGTTAACACGTTAGTGACATGAGGATGAAGAAACTTATGTTCTACAGCAGAATAGCTGCAAACCGCAACCAAGGATGGAATATGTCCAAGAGAATTTGACTTACCATCCCCTCCTCTACAGATGACTGCCCTGGAGTCCCCAACGTTTGCAACTAACAGGCGATCGCCTACGAGAATGGCTGTGGAAGCGGTTGACCCGGCATCGCGGTGATGGCTGGTATCAGCTTTCAGAAGCTCCGAGTCCGTGTGAGTGTAAGTTTCCGCTGCAGGAGATCACAGGGGTTCATCAGGAGTGAAGTATTTCTGTTCAAAGCTCTAGCAGGCACAGGGATTTTATAATACCAATAGCGGACTTGGTATCACTGAAGAACTTTGGGTGATTGATTAAATTTGTGAAAAGGTTCTGTTTCACAAACTCTGCTGCTCGAGCTCCACCATGACCTGCAGGGGGGGGGGGGGGATAAAATTGGTTAGCAATCAAACAGTGTCCTGCATCCAGCCTTCATGCAAAAAGTAAGTGACTTCATCGGCTCTAGCAGTAGAAATTTCAGCCACCAGTAAACTGGTCATACATTTGGTTGATGTAATGTAAAGTAAGACATCGTTTACACCCCAATGTGTAAAGCTGAAACGCTTATTGAGATGTGAAACTTGCTTCCTAAACAGCGTCTTACCGTCAAAGACGCCAAATAGTCCAACAGTCTCTCCATCAACACCGTCAACTCGTGTTTCATGGAAGTCCTCCATGGAGGATCTTTTCCCAGGAGAGCTTGCATACCCATAGCTGAACTTGCCGTTTTCACTGCATTTGTGTGAAATAAGAAGCAATGGAGATCACGATGATGGACGCCTTAATAATATACAGCATAATCACATTTCAGCAGTAATTCGCCAGTGCCACAGCGAAGAAATTTGGTAGATATACAATTATAAAAGATTGGGCCTCATATGGCCATGCCTTCATTCTCTTAACACATAGCTCTGTCCACTGCATATAACATATTAACAGGGTAGCAAGAAACAATCTACCAAGAAACAATTTGAAGATGAAGACCACGTAACACTACGCATAACATGGCGGCCACAGATTTCATCACAAAAAAAAATTGAGGCTAAACAGGACCGGAGATAGTGAGAGCTTCTAGAACCAAAGCAAAGCAAATCTGTACTATTTTCAAAAGATTTACGCACAAGAAGAGAAGGAAATAAGCAAGAACGATGATGGCACCTGAACCCTCCGCCAGTGACGGGCGATCCTTTCTCCGTGAATTCCATCACGGCCGCTGACGACGGCGACGGATCCTCTCGGCACCACCAGGAACAGAGCACCGTAACGGCGACGACGCGACGAGGCCCAGGAACATAGGCAATGGCCCCGGCTGGAGCTTCTCTCGAGTACGGAGTACGCGTAAATGGAGGAGGATGAGGAGGAGGGAGCAGGGTGGCCGGGGCTGCAACGCGAGGCTCGTGCGCCTAAAAGCGCGGAGCGGACGGGCACGATGCGCGGTGGCGTGCGTGGAGGGGGGAGGAGGCGCCGTACGTGGCGGCAAGCCAGAGGGGGCTCGTGGACGCCCCAGCCGCGCCGCCCGCACCGGCCCTCGTTTTCTTGGCGCGTCTCGCCGTCGAGCGTGACGGTGTTGGACACGTGGCCTGCGGCCCCTCCCTCCCTCCTCGCGCTTCTGCCGAGAACTGCCTGCCTGCGCGTTGCGTACCGCAGCGCGCTGCCTGGCTGACTTTGGTTCAGCTAGTTGCGTGAGGAGACGGCGGCTCGTCGTGAGCGGGCACGTGGCGCAACCGCCGTTGAGGGGGAAGGACACCTGAGCCGCCCCGGAATGATAGCGCCGGCGCGGATTCCGTACTGCAGTTGAGAAAAATGGGGGTGAAAAGTTACTGTAGCACTTTTTGTTATTATTTGATAAAATTTATCCGATCATAGATTAATTAGACTCAAAAGATTCGTCTCAAACTTTACAAACAAACTATACAATTAGTTAATTTTTTTACCTACATTTAATGCTCCATGCATGCGTTTAAAGATTCGATGCGATGGGTGGAAGAGGAAATATTTTGGGTTTGCATGCCAAGTAAATAGGGCCTTAGGGTGTGTTCACTTCACATATAAACCCAAAATATTTCTTCTTTCATCCATCACATCGAATCTTTAGACACGTGCATAGAGCATTAAATGTAGATAAAAAAGATAACTAATTGCATAATTTGTCTGTAAATGTCGAGACGAATCTTTTGAGCCTAGTTAGTTCATATTTGGATAAATTTTGCCAAATAACAACGAAAGATGCTACAGTACTTTTCACCAATTTTTCACCAACTGAACACACCTTGGAAGAAGGAGACGTGCTGCAGCTGAGAAGCGGCTGTCTATTCTTCTCTAGCTTCAACTGCTGCAGCCAAGTTTGATGCTCCACGCCGCCGTACTCATATCATAGGGGCTGTTTAGATGATGAAAAAGTTTGGGTTCGGCTACTGTAGCACTTTTCGTTGTTATTTGGCAAAATTTATCCAATTATAGACTAACTAGACTCAAAAGATTCGTCTCGACATTTACAGACAAACTGTGTAATTAGTTTTTTCTTTCGTCTACATTTAGTACTCCATGCATGTGTCGCAAGATTTGATGTGACAGGTACTGTAGCACTTTTTGGGTTTGCTTTTTGGGTGCAAGTGGCAACTAAACAGGCTCATAGTCGTCATAGTCAGGATTGAGCCAAACTAAGCAGACAATTCTGCATCTGCCTTCATCTGCCTATTCGTTACTGGAAGATGTGATTCCTGTCGCACTGTTTTCAGCATGTTATGCTGAGAGGATGAATGAATATACATGTACATACTGTGCATTGTCGATGACATACGTTTCTCTCGAGCTTTTTTATAATGATAAAGAAAAGGTAAGCATGTGTTGAGAAGGTGTGCCTTCGGCACTTTTGAACGGCAAAACTTGTAAGCTGGTTTCCCCAGCGAATCATATTGCTTTCTATAATCGGTCTTTGGTCTAATTAAAAAAAAATTAAGTATCGTATGTATTGGAATATATGCGACAAAAGATATCCAACTCAAAATTAGGCATTATTAGGCTTGCCAATTTTTATGTGTAGTATTTTTTTTAAAAAAAAGAATTCAGTTAGATTGAAATCTTCATCAAAGGCCCTGTTCTGATGGTTATGTTTCGACTTATTTCAGCTTATTCTCTCTCACAGAACACTATTGAAACCAGCCGGCTTTTCCACCAGCCGAACCAGCCCAAAGCCTGCAGCAGCTTCTGTCAATACTTGGGCCTAACAAGTTCAGCAGGGTTTATTTGGGCCGGACCGGATACCGCGCCCAATCCATCCGTGCATGTGCGTGCATCTCAAGAAGCCACACAGCTTCACGAGTCATCGGTTCTGACGCCAACACGTGGCGTACACGCCGACGCGACATCACCGCCTCCGAGTCGAACCGACCATAGTCACCAACTCACCACACGTCGCGGCGTGGGCGCCCCTCATAAACAAACCTTTCCCAGTAAACACCAAGCTTAGCTTAGCTCAAACCCACGCCTCGCTCGCTCGAGCGCTAGCTGCGAATTGAACGACCGACATCCGATCGATCGCCATGGCCGCCGCCGCCTCGTGCCGCTGCAGCAGCGTGGTGTTCGTGGGCAACATCCCCTACCACGCCAGCGAGGACGAGCTCCGCGCCGCGTGCGAGGAGATCGGCCCCGTGGTGTCCCTCCGCGTGGCCACCGACAACAAGGGCGGCGGCAGCAGCAGCCGGCCCCGGCCCCGGGGCTTCGCCTTCGTCGAGTACCTCGACGACGAGACGGCCCTCAGCGCCTGCCGCAACCTGCACGGTCGAACGGTCAGGCCCTCCGCGGCCGCGACCTCCACGTGGGCCTAGCGCAGCGCACGCCGCCCGCCGCCCGCGGCGGCAGTGACCACGTCGGCAACGAGCCCGTGGGCGTCGACGGCGCCACGCACGCCGCGTCGCTCCTCGCACCTGGCGCCTGCCCCCGCGGCGCCGTCACGTCGTACCTGGCCGGGCTGAGCCGCCGGCAGCTGCGCGAGCTTGCTGGACGCTCTGGAGCGGGAGGATGCGGCGCTCGTGGAGCATGCCAGGCGGGAGTTCACCCGGCTGGACACGTTGATTGAGCAGGCGCTGGTGCTGCTCGACATGGCTTTGGCGCCTGGCGCCGCCGCGGCTAACAACAGGAAACGCGGCGCGAGGGGGCAGGACCGGCCTGGTGATTCACGTTCACCGGAGGCCGCAACCCAGGCGCCGAAGCTGAGAAGGGTGCAGGACGACGGCGAGTACGTTCCTGGCGTCGCCTACCGCTGGTGGACTCATCGAATTGTTATGAGTCTTTTCCGTTCCTTCCGTGCCAGGGGCGGACCTACAGGGTATGCCGGGTGGTCCCCGGCATACCCTGGCCCAGGTGTCAGTCATAGATATAGTATATACATGTATGTATGTGTATAAAAATGATTTTGATCGATCACCGCTCCGCTGGCTCGAATGCTCGGTGATTGGCTTGACGCTTCGGGAACCGCCGCACGCAGTCACGCACCGCTCGGCTCGAGACTCGATCTATCAAGGCACAGGCCAGGCGATCCCAATCGTCGATCCTCGATGGCTTGATTGATCTTCCTTGCTGAGGGCCAGCGCCGCAGCCCCAGTGCGGCGTCGTCCCGTCCATCTCCCCTCTCCCGATCTCCCTTTGGCATCTGTCTGTTTGCTCTCTGGCCTCTAGCTATGCTGTTCTACCTGCCGTTGTTCCCCTACCGGCCTGCCCCGCTGCACACACAGGCAGCACGGTGTCTGCGTTTGCTTGATGCCCCGTGGTGGCACACTGTACAAACTTGAAGTGCAAATCGATCTCGCGCCGAGGCCATTAGGTTTGTAATTGTTGCCGTGAATCATCTACTTTTCTAAAAAGCCTTGTTCACGCCATGAAGACTTTTAATCATCTATTTTTTTTCTAAAAAACTTGCATACATGATTACTTATGAATAATTATTTGTGTAGTAGGGAGATTATTCAGATCATTCATCACTACATCAGAGATTGGTTTGCGGTTCACCCAACATTAGTATTAGAAGATAATATATCATGTGAGTTTTTAATGAACTACAATTTTAGCATCGCATATGAGTTGTCACATTGTGCCGTAATAATATACTCATTGCTCTTTCTTTTTGAAGAATTTTTTCTAAAAAAATTTGCATACATGATTACTTATGAATAATTATTTGTGTATTAGGGAGATTATTCAGATCATTCATCGCTACATCAGAGATTGGTTCACGGCTCACCCAACATTAGTATTAGAAAATAATATATCATGTGAGTTTTTTATGAACAACAATTTTAGCATCGCATATGAGTTTTGTTACATTGTTCCGTACTAATATACACAATGCTCTTTCTTTTTGAATTCTTCTCAAAATTTTGTGCGGCACATGAAAATTGGTAAATGATTTTTACTGAATTGATAATAAACACATGGCAAATGGTTTTTACCGAACTACATATATGAATTTTTTTTGCGGCATACCCTACGATAAAATCCTAGGTCCGCCACTGCGTGCCAGTGAAAAAGTTTGGTGGACTTTAGCGTCACTACTCTAAACCTTTTTGCCCTCTATGTCATTGCTGTCAGACTGAGCTCTAACGGTGTCAAACTGCAGGTGTGAAAAGTCAAAAACACCCTTAGGTCTAAATATGTTATTAATTTTTTAGCATCTTAACGACTTCAAATAAAAAAACTCAAAACTAGAAAGTTGTAGGTCTCGTCGAGATCTACAATTTTCGTTTAAAAATTATTTTTATTTAATTTTGCAAAAAATATATATTATTTTTCTAAGACATATTAATCATATCAAATCATATCTTTTTTACATAATTAAATGAAGATAATTTTTATATTAAAATTGTAGACCTCGACGAGATCTACAACTTTCTAATTTTGAGTTTTTTCATTTGAAGTCGTTAAGATGCTAAAAAAAATTAATAACATATTTAGATCTAAGGGTATTTTCGACTTTTCACACCTGTACTTTAACACCGTTAGAGCCCAATGACGGTAGTGCATGGAGGGCAAAAAAGTTTGGAGCAGTGGCGCTGAAGTCCACCAAACTTTTTCAGTGACACAGAAGGAATTGCAAACTTTTATAATGACATACACGGAAAAGACTCAATTGTTATGGCTTATTTTGCACACAGTACGGTAGTTGCATTTTAGGTGCCTGAATTTTTAGGAAGTTTTATGCAGCTGTAACAGAACCGCCCAATTATACGAGATTAAGTAAGAAAATCATCCAACGGACGGACAATTTACCAAACTTAAGCCCGTATAACCCGGTAGTCCGTGAAATCTCGACGGATTTCAAACCATTTCACATCACAGCCAAGATCGTAATAAGTTCAGCGATTACCTTCATAAGTTACACAGTAGTTTGCGGCACAAAATACATCGGAGTTCAAACATAGTTATTACAAACCAGTTTCAAATAAAGTAGCGGAAGCATTAGTTCAAAGCACACACACGCACAACTTTCCAAAATAAAGTGCCAGCTCGCGATCATCTCCCACAAAAGCATCAGGCGAGGAGTAGTGAGTGACCATTGCCCATGGTCCTAAGCTTCGCCCATCGCAGGGTAGAGACAGTTGATACAATAACCATAGTACATCTGTCCATCTGCAACAAGTGGGAACAAAGCCCTGAGTACGAGAAGGTACTCAGCTAGACTTACCCGACAGAACCAAAACAAAAGACTCCAAGGATCATGATAGGCATTTTGGTGGGGTAGCTGACTCATTTGCAAGAAAAGCATTTTTAGCTTAGCCAATCCTTTACAAAAGCATGTCATATTTTAATTCTTTATTCTCCTGTCAACTATGTTTGCACTTTATGCTGAAGTAACCATGTAATTAAGCAAGCAAGGATTACCATTGATAATTTACAATAGTTACCATGTCATTTCCTCATAACTATCCAAGTGTTGCATCCATATTACTACGATGAAGTAACTCAAGTCAAGTGTTCACTATCCAGTGAACGATGGCGATTCGAATCGATTATTGACCAGCTGGTAATTTATTCCTCACACAAACCTCACTCACCCGCTAAAGTGAGGTATTGGTCACCGAGTCAACCATTCAGGTAAAGTCGCGAGCTTGCCAGGAACCACATGTACCCGGGGGCCGCCCGACTGCTCTTTGGCCTTATCATCGCGCCCCCGTTTCCTGCCACTACTGCTCCGGTACAGTGCGTTGCGGGCAATCTACTCGGCCCGAATAATCTCCCGGCTTCGCGGTCGAAAGGTACTTTATTCGGCCAGCTAAATGTGAGGCATGCGTTCAACATGACCCGAGGCCCGACATCGGACGGTCCTTAATCGACACAGACGGAAGACACTACAGTCCAGAACCCTGCAAGCTTCCGCCCGGTCTCATATTCATTCCCACACTTAGTTATTCTCACATGACATTTCTTTCACATAAAACCAGGTAATCCCCTATAGCTCGCGGATGACAGGCAATCACCCGACTTCTACCGGTCTAAGCAAACTAAGCAAGTATTGACCGTGGACACCAGGGTGACAAGGATCGGGTAAAACAAGGTGAAACAAGGTATAATGCAGCAACGTTTGCAAACAACTCCTAAACTTAATGCATCAGATTAAGTGAAATTAATAAATAATTCTTTGCAAACCGGGGGAGAAATGCTCCGGGGCTTGTCTCGCTCGAAGGTACTGGGACGATGGTCAGGGCACTCCGGAAGCTCTTCACCGGACTCCTCTTCTGCTTCTGCTGGCTCCGGCTCCGTCACTTCGAGCTGCTCCTCTGCGTCCTCGGGAACAACTGTCGGAACCACCTCCTGCGATCCTGTATGATGCAGAAGTATGAGTGCAACATGCATAGGTGCAATGCAGAAGTGACATGAGATGATGATGATGCGGAATGCATGCGGTGTAATGAATGTATTACGTCATCGGATTATGTGGTACTTATGACTCTTCTACAAGGTAGTCTACGTCATCCAAGAACATGTACTCGGAAACTACCAACACTAGTTTCTACCATGCGAGAGTATTTGAGAATCAAGAGGCTTCAAAGATACACCAAAGTATAATTTTCCAACTAACTTTGCATTAAGAATAAATAGAAACCCTAATTAGTCCTAAGGTTGAACAGCAACACATATTTTAGTAGCTCAGAAAAATCTTATAAAATTACAGTGGATTACTAATATCAAGAATAGCTTGACATAAAATTTTTACTGCATTTGGATAATTAGAGCTTACTATACAAAAATAACAAACTATGGCCTCAAATAGATATTTAAAATACTTTACATTATGAAAAGTATCAAACAACAGATTTAGGAATTTTTCTACTATCTACTACCTAAACAAACACTATGGAAAAATTATCACTTGCATGTTTTATTCAAATTTATTTAAATAACAAAAATAAAAATTATTGGTAACAAAAAGCATTTGAACTGCAACTACAAATTTTTCTACAGAACAACCATGAAATAAAATTACCCTAGCAAGTACATGGCACAACAGGGTTAATAAACTTGGAATCACATTTTTCTGATTTTTCTACATTTTCTTATCAATTTTTCAAGAAAACACCAATTTCAAGGATTAAATAAAACACTACATAAAAGTAATGAAATATTGACATGCAACATTTTTATACCATAGATCAGGTTCAAATGAGTACATACAATTTTATTTCACCAACTTTGGAGCTAAAATGACCAAGAAATCATTTTACAAGTGTTTTTCATCAATAATATTAAAAGAAATCGGAATTTGTTTTTCTGAAAAAGGAATCGGGCCGGCCCGAGGTCAACAGTCGGCCCGTGGCCGTTTTCCCGGCCCGTCTCGCGTGCGCGGGAGGTCCACCGAGCCGGCCCGCTCGGGGCGCGGCCCAGGGGCACGGTCTTGCCCCCGCGAGGCGCGGAGCGCGTCGTCGGCGTTCGCGCGCGCGACGTCGCGGCGGCGGCTATGGCCGACCGGCCGGCTCCGGTCGCGAGCGGGCGGGGCAGCGAGCGCACGCGAATCACGGTGAAGTGACGAACCTGTTTTTGGAGAAAAGGGGAACGAGGAGGTAGCGGGAAGTCGCCTCGACGGGAGGCCGCGCGCGGTGGCGCCATGGCCGTCGGCGGCGAGGTGTGGAGGAGCTCACCTAGAGCTTGGAAGACGGCGCAAACGCGAGCTCGAAGCGGAGGAAGGCGAGGCGGAGCTGCGGGCGCGGTTAATTGCGAAATGGTGCGGCGGTGAGGGCGAATCACGCCGGCGGAGCGGCGGTCACGGCGAGGTGGAGCTCGAGCTTCTCGGCTCGGGAAGGGAAGAGGAGGGAGTGCGGGTGCGAGCGAGCGGGAGCTTGGGCCGGGGCAGGTGTAGGCGGGCGCGGGAGTGCGGTGACAGGCCGCGACCGACGCGCGGCAGGCGCTGCAGGCGCGGGGCCGCCACGCGGCGGTGTCCTTCTGCCGCGGTCGCGGCGTGGCGCGGCGCCAGCGCGCGGACGCGGGCGAGAGGAGGGGGAAGATGGCCGGCTGGGCCGGGCCGGAGGCGGGGCAGCGCGGGCGCGCGCGCGCGGTGAGGCGGGCCGACTCTGGCTCTGGGCCGAATCGGTGGCGGCGGCCCGCGAGGAAAAGAAATGAAATTTTTGATTTTCGATTTTCAAATTCAAATGCATTTCAAACTTCAAACCCAATTTTGAACAAGAATAAAGCATTTTATGGATTTGGCCCAAAAATAAAAGTTGCTCAAAATTAAATTCTCTACAACTTTGATTAAGGGGCCATTTCAAAATTCTTAATAGATTTTAAATGACAAAATAAAAGCTAAATTAGAGAATAGTTTTGAATATTTTTCATAATTATTTTTGAACAAGTTTTTGACCAAATTTGAGCTCCAAAATTTGAACTAAGGTTCCAAGTGATGTAAGAATTATGGTTGCAAGGCTTTTGATATAATGTGATTATCATATTATTATAATCCGTAAAATGTAGCATGTTTAAGCTTTTATTTTAATCGAATTATACCATTATCATACATGATTATAATGATATGAATGCTATGCAATATGATTGCCATGCAAAAATGCATTGCATAACACCGGAGTGTTACAGCCCTCCCCCCTTATAAAAATCTCGTCCCGAGATTTGGGTTACGAACCATTTATTATAAAAATCTTCATAGGCGTTCTTTAAGTATTCACCCGTTTCCCAAGATGCATCCCCTTCATCGTGATGACTCCATTGTATCTTATACGTTTTCACCACACTGTTTCGAGTAGCCCTTTCCTTGGTATCCAATACTCGAACTGGCTGCTCACGATATACCAAATCTGACTTCAGTTTTATGCCTCGAGGTTCAATCCGTTCCTCTGGAACGCGCAAACATTTCTTGAGATGTGATACATGAAAAACTGGGAATATAGCACCCATTGACTCCGGTAACTCCAATTTGTAAGCCACAGGACCCTTCCGTTCCAGGATTTTGTAAGGTCCCACAAATCTGGCGGCCAGCTTTCTGCGCACACCAAACCTTTTCTTTTTCATTGGCGTAACTTTTAGATAGACATAGTCGCCAACTTCGAACACAAGCGGTCTCCTTCTCTTATCTGCATAACTTTTCTGACGTGACTGGGCCGCTCTCATATTCTGCTGGATGATATGAACTTTCCTTTCGGCTTCTTCTACGAAGTCAATACCATAATACCTTCTTTCTCCGGGCTCAATCCAGTTTAACGGTGTTCTACACTTTCGGCCATACAGAGCCTCAAAAGGTGCCATCTTGATACTCTCTTGATAGCTGTTATTGTATGAGAACTCTGCTAATGGTAACCATGACTCCCATGAACCTCTGGAAGACAACACACAAGCCCTTAACATATCTTCTAGAACAGCATTAACTCTCTCAGTTTGACCATCTGTTTGAGGATGATAGGCAGTGCTACGAATCAGACTAGTCCCCAAACCTTTGTGCAAGTGCTCCCAAAAGTGAGCAGTGAACTGTGACCCTCTGTCAGACACTATAGTCTTTGGTATGCCATGCAACCTCACAATCTCCGCAATATACTTCTCAGCATATTGAGGTGGTCTATATTCCGTTTTGACAGGCAGAAAGTGGGCTGTCTTAGTAAGACGATCCACAATTACCCAAATGGAATCGTGACCTTTTTGAGTAGTGGGTAAACCCGTGATAAAATCCATACTTATGTCATCCCACTTCCAACTTGGTATTGACAAAGGTTGTAGCATTCCGGCAGGCTTCATGTGAATTGCTTTTACTCTACAACATGTGTCACATCTGGCTACATACGCTGCAATTTCCTTCTTCATTTTGGTCCACCAATAACGAGGTCTTAGTTCTTGATACATTTTACTGCTGCCAGGATGAATAGACAACTTGGAGAGATGAGCTTCATCCAAAATTTTATTCTTAAGCTCTCTATCCTTTGGAACAACAAGACGGTTGTCGAACCACAACACATCCTGCTCATCTACCCTGAAGTGTTTCGAGGGTTCTTCTTGAATCTTCTTTTTGATGTGGAATATCCCCTTGTCTGCTTTCTGACCTTCTATAATCTTACTCTCCAAGGAACAACTGACCTGAATACTTTGTAGCACGGCAGGGTGCATTAGATCGAAGCCATCTTCAAGCAAGGGTTGCACATTCAGACAATGTGACTTTCTGCTTAACGCATCAGCTACCACATTGGCTTTCCCAGGGTGATACTGTACATTCAAGTTGTAGTCTTTGATCAGCTCTAACCATCTTCGCTGTCTCATGTTCAATTCTGGTTGGGTGAAAATGTACTTGAGACTCTTATGATCGGTGAAAATGTTGCACACGTTACCCAGTAGATAGTGTCTCCAGATCTTTAAGGCATGCACTACAGCGGCAAGCTCAAGATCATGTGTCGGATAATTGATTTCATGTTTTCTCAACTGCCGGGAGGCATAAGCAATGACTCTTCCTTCTTGCATTAGCACACACCCTAGTCCTGTTTTTGATGCGTCACAGAACACATCAAAAGGTTTCTTGATGTCGGGTTGTGCAAGAACTGGAGCAGTGGTCAACAGTTTCCGCAAGGTATGGAAAGCTGTCTCACACTCCTCTGTCCACGCAAACTTGTGATCTTTCTGTAACAGACTTGTCATAGGCTTGGCAATCTTCGAGAAGTCTGGGATAAAGCGGCGATAGTAACCAGCTAAGCCTAGGAAACTTCTGACTTCTGACACTGTGGTTGGAGTCTTCCAATCCATAACCTCTTGCACTTTACTCGAATCTACAGAAACTCCATTCTCAGATAGAATATGACCGAGGAAAGGAACTTTCTTCAACCAAAATTCACATTTGCTGAACTTAGCATATAACTTATGATCTCTCAACCTGGTCAAGACAATTCTCAGATGCTCTTCATGCTCTTTCTCGTTTTCAGAGTATACTAGAATGTCATCAATGAAGACAACTACAAACTTGTCCAACTCTGGCATGAAAACCGTATTCATCAGATACATAAAATATGCAGGAGCATTTGTTAGTCCAAATGACATAACAAGATACTCGTACAACCCGTATCTGGTAGAAAAGGCGGTTTTCGGAACATCTTGAGGTCTAATCTTTATCTGATGATACCCAGACCTTAAGTCTATCTTGGAGAACACTCTGGCTTTAGCTAACTGATCAAACAGAACATCAATATGAGGCAAGGGATATTTATTCTTGATGGTTACAGCGTTAAGAGGTCGGTAATCCACACACATCCTGAGAGTACCCTCTTTCTTTTTCTTTACAAACAAGGCAGGACATCCCCATTCAGACTTACTTGGGCGAATAAACCCCTTCTTTAATAACTCTTCCAACTGTTTCTTCAACTCAGCTAACTCATCCGGAGGCATCCGATAAGGTCTCCTTGAAATTGGAGCCGTCCCGGGGATCAACTCGATTCCGAACTCAACATCTCTATCTGGAGGAAGGCCAGGCAACTCGTCTGGAAACACATCCGGGAACTCACATACTACTGGGATCTGATGGATAGGAGTAACTTCCATGGCACAGGTCACACTCACAAGATCTGTTCTTTTAGGCAATGGTACCTGAAAAGTACCCTCTGCCTGGGGATCTTTAAGGGTAAGCATCCGACTGCTTGTATCTATGACTGCTTCCCAGTCTTTCATCCAGTTCATTCCTATTATTACATCCAAAACTAGTCCAGGCATAACTACCAGGTTCACTCTGAACTTCCGACTACCTAACTCAAGGGTTGCCCCTCTAACCATCTTATTGGTTAACACATCAGCTCCTGCTGAACTTATGCGATAACCATAACTCAATTCTGTGCATAGTTGTTCATGCTTCCGTGCAAATGCTTGACTCATAAAAGAATGCGAAGATCTAGAATCAAAAAGAACAACTGCAGGGTGATGGTTCACAAGAAACTTACCAGCAGTTACAGGCTCTCCCTCAGGAACTTCATCAATGGTGGTGTGGTGTACACGAGCATTGTAAGTCTGTTGCTTCTTTTTAGGCGGATAAGGGCAGAACTTGGAAAAGTGGCCTGGCTGACCACAGTTGTAGCAGGGTCCTTTCACTGTACCAGCAGACCCTATAGCTCCCTTGGAGTTGCTCTGTTCTGCAGCTGCGTTGGTCTTTGTTGGCGGCACTGCGATCTTGTACGGTTTCTGTGGCCCCTTGTAGTTCTGGGTTTTATGCTGCGGCGGCCTGAACCTCGCACCAGGTGCGGACGGACGATAAGATGAACGGTTGGCAGGGACAACTCTGGACTGGGATGGTCCTGACTCGAACACTCTCTTACGGTTCTTGGATGCGGTGTAAGCATTATTGTTCTTCTCTTGCTTCAAACAGTCACTGATAAAGTCGTTGAATCTGTTGCGGGTATTGGTACCCACATGCTTCATCATCTTCGGACTCAACCCTCTCTTGAAACTAGCAATCTTCTTTGCATCTGTGTCAACCATGTCTGGAGCATAGCGGCACAAATTATTAAAGGCATGCAGATACTGTGTCACCGTCTTGGTACCCTGATTCAAGGCTAAAAACTCTCCAAGCTTCATCTCGACCAACCCTGGGGGAATATAAACTCCCTTAAAAGCTTCAGTGAAATCCCTCCAAGAGATCTGGGCATTAGGAGGAAAAGTACTGCGGTGATGCTTCCACCACATTCCTGCTGGTCCTTGTAACTAATGTGCAGCATACTCTACTTTCAGAACTTCTGTCATCCTTAACACACGGAACTTATCTTCCATAGTGTTAATTCATTCTTCGGCATCAAGTGGTTCTGCTGCTTCTTTGAAAATAGGTGGCCTCGTATCCATGAAATCCTTGAAACTGCTGTACTGGTTTACTCCATGGCCACCACCTTGATTATTTCCTCTTTGAACATTTTCCGCGATGGTACGCAGAAAGTCTTCCATATTCCTTTGTGATTGTTCAGTACTGCGTTGACTTCCAAAAAACTGTGTGAAGAACATTTCTGCGGTAAGCGGCGGAGGAGGGGGCAAATGTGGTTCTGGACGTGGTTCCTGGTGGTTGACATTGTTGGCACCACTTCCACCAGCTCCTGCACCATTGCCACCAGTCTCAGCGGCTTCATACGTAGCACGACGAGTGTTGGCCATCTGCATATTTCAGCAACAAGCACAATTGAGTGAAGTTGTAAAATTATGTCCGAATGAACAATTATGCCATACTGAATTCATTGGAGAGAACAAGTCATACAAGAAAACAGAGGCGCAATAAATTCATTCCAATTAAACAACAGCACCAATTCAGTTACTTCAAATGCAACATCACGTTCCATACAACCACGTTGCCAGCATACATACACTGGACTTTTATGCGTTCGGGTATCGCATACACAACCAAACTCCAAAGATCGTCAGTCTCAAGGTCGAACAGGATACATCATGATACATGAAAACCAAAAGAAGGCCATCGCGTCAAGCCTAGCTACTAACGCAGGACACTATCCTACTCCTCGGGGCCATCGTCGATGTCGGAGGCGTCGCCCTCGCTACCCTCAGCTGCAGCGTCGTCGTCGATGTCCATCTGAGCGGCGTTCGGAGGAGCATACGGGCCCATCCCGTTGTAGAGGGCATGGAACTCTTCATGCAAGTTGGCATTGTACTCTTCTAGCTCCTCGACCCTCTGCCTCAGAAGGTCTCTCTCGTTCCAGGCTTCATTCCTTTCCTGCACTAGCTGCTCCAACAGGCGATCTGCATTCCTGTTGGCCTGAGTCAGCCTCTGTACCTGCTGCATGGAACTCTCGCCTCTCTCGAGAGCTCGGTCCCGCTGCAAGCTCATATCAGCCAACTGCTCCTGCAAGCTAGCTATGGCACGCGCTTGCTTTTTCTTCTGCTTCCTTGCTTCAAGCCGATCATCACCACGTAGGCCAGTCAAGGTCCAATAGGTATTCTCCAGACCTTGGTATGCTCTGATGGCTGCATACATGGCACTCATGGTGTGATTGTCGCTAGCCCGTCCTTAACTGGGGCCTCTAACCAGGGCACTTCCTTGCGGCTGTACCCAAATGGCGTCGCGAGGATCATCTCTCGGGAAGGTACCGGCCAAAGCTGCTGCTAACTCATTGGGAAATCTGCTCATGATGTCTCGGATGACGCGAAAAGCTGCGCCCTCTGCACCCTCGACTGGAGTGCGTCCTTCGAACTCCAGATGCCAACCATCCCATTCTGGCGCATCACCAAGAGCAGGGACGGTGATCTCTACCACAGCAAGTCCATCTTCAGCTAGCTGGCTCTCGCTCCAAGAGTAAACTGGCTCTTGTCCCTCCGGGTACCCCACATCATGGAGCACTCTCCAAAGCAAGGTGGGCATGCCAAACTCGCTTAGAAAAGTGTCCGTGTTGCGGTGCTCCCGCGGGGCTAGCTGACGACGGGGTGCTCTTCCTCCAGTGGACTTGCGGGCAGTCTGCTTCGTGCGGGCCATCTGTAGCACAAGTTTTAAATTACCCGGTGAGAACATATTTTAGTTGAGGTCACTTTTATCGAAATGGGATAATCCTTTTATAAGGAGAGGAATGCATGCCATGAATGGAATGCACAAACAATATGATGCATGCACGAGTCTTACGTTCTCACAAACTTATGAAAAAGCATCTAACGGTGAATTCGGTGGCATACAACGATCTCTCATATACGTAACTAATTCGGTCTACACGATACGCTGTTATGTACCTGCAGAAAACTCATTTCAGCCCATTTCCCCATGAATGCATGAAAGCAGTAAATCTACCTACACGCTTTACACGAATCCCCAGATGCGTGTACAACGGTAGTAACTACCCAAACACATCGTCCTATTGACGGCATCGCCTCAACGGACGGAACACCCACACATGCGACACTTTTATAAAAACATGTGTGAAACATGTAATTATCCAAGTATCATATAAGCACTTTCCCTAGATCGGCGGTGTATCCGATCATGCTCTCACAACTCACACTTACCGAAGCGGAGAGGTAACTGATCCATACATTACCACTCAATTAAGTGGCACTCATACAATAGCACGCCGTATGAGCAACGAAAAAGAAATATGGTGCAGAACCCCAAGTTAGTACTTAAATAGCCACCTAGAGTCCTTAACTGGGCATACAGGATATGACCACTGGCACACTTTTTAGTTTCAAAATCACACTTTTTAAGCAGGGTTTTGGTTTAAATACACTTATGAACAGTAATTACGCTAAACCATGCTCCGATACCAGCTGTAACAGAACCGCCCAATTATACGAGATTAAGTAAGAAAATCATCCAACGGACGGACAATTTACCAAACTTAAGCCCGTATAACCCGGTAGTCCGTGAAATCTCGACGGATTTCAAACCATTTCACATCACAGCCAAGATCGTAATAAGTTCAGCGATTACCTTCATAAGTTACACAGTAGTTTGCGACACAAAATACATCGGAGTTCAAACATAGTTATTACAAACCAGTTTCAAATAAAGTAGCGGAAGCATTAGTTCAAAGCACACACACACGCACAACTTTCCAAAATAAAGTGCCAGCTCGCGATCATCTCCCACAAAAGCATCAGGCGAGGAGTAGTGAGTGACCATTGCCTATGGTCTTAAGCTTCGCCCATCGCAGGGTAGAGACAGTTGATACAATAACCATAGTACATCTGTCCATCTGCAACAAGTGGGAACAAAGCCCTGAGTACGAGAAGGTACTCAGCTAGACTTACCCGACAGAACCAAAACAAAAGACTCCAAGGATCATGATAGGCATTTTAGTGGGGTAGCTGACTCATTTGCAAGAAAAGCATTTTTAGCTTAGCCAATCCTTTACAAAAGCATGTCATGTTTTAATTCTTTATTCTCCTGTCAACTATGTTTGCACTTTATGCTGAAGTAACCATGTAATTAAGCAAGCAAGGATTACCATTGATAATTTACAATAGTTACCATGTCATTTCCTCATAACTATCCAAGTGTTGCATCCATATTACTACGATGAAGTAACTCAAGTCAAGTGTTCACTATCCAGTGAACGATGGCGATTCGAATCGATTATTGACCAGCTGGTAATTTATTCCTCACACAAACCTCACTCACCCGCTAAAGTGAGGTATTGGTCACCGAGCCAACCATTCAGGTAAAGTCGCGAGCTTGCCAGGAACCACATGTACCCGGGGGCCGCCCGACTGCTCTTTGGCCTTATCATCGCGCCCCCGTTTC
The DNA here is from genome assembly GCA_022457205.1 of Saccharum spontaneum. NCBI lineage: Eukaryota > Viridiplantae > Streptophyta > Magnoliopsida > Poales > Poaceae > Saccharum > Saccharum spontaneum. Next base: position 55,561,505 of record CM039618.1, read on the forward strand.
CTGCCACTACTGCTCCGGTACAGTGCGTTGCGGGCAATCTACTCGGCCCGAATAATCTCCCGGCTTCGCGGTCGAAAGGTACTTTATTCGGCCAGCTAAATGTGAGGCATGCGTTCAACATGACCCAAGGCCCGACATCGGACGGTCCTTAATCGACACAGACGGAAGACACTACAGTCCAGAACCCTGCAAGCTTCCGCCCGGTCTCATATTCATTCCCACACTTAGTTATTCTCACATGACATTTCTTTCACATAAAACCAGGTAATCCCCTATAGCTCGCGGATGACAGGCAATCACCCGACTTCTACCGGTCTAAGCAAACTAAGCAAGTATTGACCGTGGACACCAGGGTGACAAGGATCGGGTAAAACAAGGTGAAACAAGGTATAATGCAGCAACGTTTGCAAACAACTCCTAAACTTAATGCATCAGATTAAGTGAAATTAATAAATAATTCTTTGCAAACCGGGGGAGAAATGCTCCGGGGCTTGCCTCGCTCGAAGGTACTGGGACGATGGTCAGGGCACTCCGGAAGCTCTTCACCGGACTCCTCTTCTGCTTCTGCTGGCTCCGGCTCCGTCACTTCGAGCTGCTCCTCTGCGTCCTCGGGAACAACTGTCGGAACCACCTCCTGCGATCCTGTATGATGCAGAAGTATGAGTGCAACATGCATAGGTGCAATGCAGAAGTGACATGAGATGATGATGATGCGGAATGCATGCGGTGTAATGAATGTATTACGTCATCGGATTATGTGGTACTTATGACTCTTCTATAAGGTAGTCTACGTCATCCAAGAACATGTACTCGGAAACTACCAACACTAGTTTCTACCATGCGAGAGTATTTGAGAATCAAGAGGCTTCAAAGATACACCAAAGTATAATTTTCCAACTAACTTTGCATTAAGAATAAATAGAAACCCTAATTAGTCCTAAGGTTGAACAGCAACACATATTTTAGTAGCTCAGAAAAATCTTATAAAATTACAGTGGGTTACTAATATCAAGAATAGCTTGACATAAAATTTTTACTGCATTTGGATAATTAGAGCTTACTATACAAAAATAACAAACTATGGCCTCAAATAGATATTTAAAATACTTTACATTATGAAAAGTATCAAACAACAGATTTAGGAATTTTTCTACTATCTACTACCTAAACAAACACTATGGAAAAATTATCACTTGCATGTTTTATTCAAATTTATTTAAATAACAAAAATAACAATTATTGGTAACAAAAAGCATTTGAACCGCAACTACAAATTTTTCTACAGAACAACCATGAAATAAAATTACCCTAGCAAGTACATGGCACAACAGGGTTAATAAACTTGGAATCACATTTTTCTGATTTTTCTACATTTTCTTATCAATTTTTCAAGAAAACACCAATTTCAAGGATTAAATAAAACACTACATAAAAGTAATGAAATATTGACATGCAACATTTTTATACCATAGATCAGGTTCAAATGAGTACATACAATTTTATTTCACAAACTTTGGAGCTAAAATGACCAAGAAATCATTTTACAAGTGTTTTTCATCAATAATATTAAAAGAAATCGGAATTTGTTTTTCTGAAAAAGGAATCGGGCCGGCCCGAGGTCAACAGTCGGCCCGTGGCCGTTTTCCCGGCCCGTCTCGCGCGCGCGGGAGGTCCACCGAGCCGGCCCGCTCGGGGCGCGGCCCAGGGGCACGGTCTTGCCCCCGCGAGGCGCGGAGCGCGTCGTCGGCGTTCGCGCGCGCGACGTCGCGGCGGCGGCTATGGCCGATCGGCCGGCTCCGGTCGCGAGCGGGCGGGGCAGCGAGCGCACGCGAATCACGGTGAAGTGACGAACCCGTTTTTGGAGAAAAGGGGAACGAGGAGGTAGCGGGAAGTCGCCTCGACGGGAGGCCGCGCGCGGTGGCGCCATGGCCGTCGGCGGCGAGGTGTGGAGGAGCTCACCTAGAGCTTGGAAGACGGCGCAAACGCGAGCTCGAAGCGGAGGAAGGCGAGGCGGAGCTGCGGGCGCGGTTAATTGCGAAATGGTGCGGCGGTGAGGGCGAATCACGCCGGCGGAGCGGCGGTCACGGCGAGGTGGAGCTCGAGCTTCTCGGCTCGGGAAGGGAAGAGGAGGGAGTGCGGGTGCGAGCGAGCGGGAGCTTGGGCCGGGGCAGGTGTAGGCGGGCGCGGGAGTGCGGTGACAGGCCGCGGCCGACGCGCGACAGGCGCTGCAGGCGCGGGGCCGCCACGCGGCGGTGTCCTTCTGCCGCGGTCGCGGCGTGGCGCGGCGCCAGCGCGCGGACGCGGGCGAGAGGAGGGGGAAGATGGCCGGCTGGGCCGGGCCGGAGGCGGGGCAGCGCGGGCGCGCGCGCGCGGTGAGGCGGGCCGACTCTGGCTCTGGGCCGAATCGGTGGCGGCGGCCCGCGAGGAAAAGAAATGAAATTTTTGATTTTCGATTTTCAAATTCAAATGCATTTCAAACTTCAAACCCAATTTTGAACAAGAAGAAAGCATTTTATGGATTTGGCCCAAAAATAAAAGTTGCTCAAAATTAAATTCTCTACAACTTTGATTAAGGGGCCATTTCAAAATTCTTAATAGATTTTAAATGACAAAATAAAAGCTAAATTAGGGAATAGTTTTGAATATTTTTCATAATTATTTTTGAACAAGTTTTTGACCAAATTTGAGCTCCAAAATTTGAACTAAGGTTCCAAGTGATGTAAGAATTATGGTTGCAAGGCTTTTGATATAATGTGATTATCATATTATTATAATCCGTGAAATGTAGCATGTTTAAGCTTTTATTTTAATCGAATTATACCATTATCATACATGATTATAATGATATGAATGCTATGCAATATGATTGCCATGCAAAAATGCATTGCATAACACCGGAGTGTTACAGCAATCACCTAGTATAATTAAAATGATAACTTTCAAGAAATAATTCATAATTTTTATCTTAGCCAAACAACAAAAAATCGCATTTTATATATAGAAAAAATTGGGCATCTAAAATATCATACATGAAATGGTTTATCATATGTTCATACCACAAAATTTATAAGTTCCCACCATAAAATTGGGTTCACACTCGTAATTAGCTAGCGTGGAGTAAAATAAATAAATAAAAAAGTGAGTAAGAAAAGTCAAGGACCATATAAAACATGATATAAGCCGTCCATTTTACTATAAATGTACTAAGAACATCTCCATTAGCCTACATAAACAATCATATGCTTTATATTTCCGGAGCAGAATTTTGGAAGTCCAGACCGGACAAGTTGAGGAGGAAGTTTATTAGGCAAGTAGAGAAGTAAATAGATTTGGTCACACAACGTGCAAGCTGGTTAGGGCTCCGCAACCAAAGAAATTTTCCCAATTCTAAGCAGAGGTGGCTAGAGAGGGGAACATGGCGTGGAATCAGCAAAGAGATAAGTGACAGGAGCGAGAGCCAGGACCGAAACTGAGATATGAAGAGGAAAGGTATGGTGACTGAGGTGGAGAGGAAGATCCGTGAGCGGTTGGGAAGAGGAGGCGAGAGAGAGGTTGTTGCGAGATAGACATGTGAATGTCATCCACTCGTTATTAGCCACCTATTTCAATACTACCTATTATTTTTTTGCTCCAGTAATACTACCCAACACAGACCCTAAAACTATCCCAGGAGAGAATGACACATGGGATCCACATATCATCTTCTATTCTTCTTTCTTGCACGCACGGAGCAAAGGCAGCAGGGGGAAGGGCGAACGTCGGTAGGAAGGGCGTGCCTAGGGAAGGCTCGTCCGCGCGGGGGAAGGACGGACACCGATGGGGAGGGCGGACGCCGGTGCCCGTAGTCTGCTGCGCCAGAGGAAGGGAGGACGTCGGCGAGCGGAGCTGGCTGCGCCGTTGGAAAGAAGCCGCGTGGGGCGCTTTCACTGGGGAAGAAGCTGGAAAACATATTTGGGTAACCTAGAGTAGGGAGCCATCATGAATGGGTAGTGGGAGCGGAAAAAAAGGAGACCAACAAATCTAGAGGATTTAGCAGAAGGTCTGTTTGAAGTTGTTTTTTTACCCTTACTGCTCAAATTAGAAGTGTGTGTGTGTGTGGGGGGGGTCATTGGTGTTGCTTGAGCATTAGGAAAAAACTCAACCCTAAAACTAGTTATAAGTGGAGCTATGAGTTTGTTTATGAGAAAATCTTGCGCCCAATATCTCATATGACATGTAGGGCCTTGTTTAGGTCCGAATTTTTTGAGGGAAAAAATCATTTAGCACTTTTGTTGTTATTTGACAAAATTTGTCTAACCATAGACTAAATAGACTCAAAAGATTCGTCTTGATATTTATAGATAAACTATGTAATTAATTATTTTTTATCTATATTTAATGCTCCATGCATGCGTCAAAGATTCGATGTGACGAATAGTGTGCATTTTTTTTTTGCCAACTAAACATGCCCTAGGTCCAATTTGTCGTTCACACCCTTTCTTCTGTTTTTTCTGTGCTCACCCGTTCCCCGCGACCTCCGACTCTCCCAGCGCCGCATCCTCTGCCGCCGCCGCTCCTCTTCCTCCGTCGCCACTCCTTCCCTTCCTACGCTCCTCCTCCCATACTGCTCTTCCTCAGCCACCTCTCCTCCGCCGCCTGAACCTGATCACTGTCTACCGCCTAGCGCTTTTTCTAACCTTGGCTCGACCGCCCGCCGCCTGAACTCGTCTCGTCCGCGGCCGATCTCCTCCATCCGCTCGCCGCGCCGCAACCCGGAGAGGAGACTGCGCTCGGTCGAGCACCACCTGGGGCCCAGCGTCCTCGCGACCAGTTCCGGCGCGGCGTCCGCCCCAGCCCCGGTGGCCCCGCGACCGTCGCTGCTGTCCTACTTCGCCACTCGCCACCTTGGCCGGCGAAGAGCACCACCAGGACACCAGGTATTCCCTCCCCTTGGTCCTCCCTTTCTGCTGTGCGAAGCCGTGCGCCCAAACCTTAACGTAGTTCGTAGGGAAAACCGTGCGCCCAAACCCTAACATACTATTCGTAATCGGATCTGAATCTAATTACAGGTGTATATGCATATACTATGACTACTTACTAACTTCGATTGCTTTGCAAAAATTATTGGGTGTACATGTATACACCCATGCCCTTTACTGAGTCTGCCCCTGCCTTCAATAGATGTGCAAAAGCGCAAGCTATGTACTGAGATGGTTTACTTGGTAATGGAAGCGAATCCAAGGGAAAAAGCAAGCATGTACCAGAACCTGAAATTTCATTTAGAAATAACAGACGATGAATGTCCGTTTTTTCCCCGAACATGCAGGAGAACTCTGCATTATATTATATTAAGAAGAAAAGGAGTCTATTTTTTGGATTACAGAAGAAAAGGAAAACAAGGAGTCTAGATGACTTGTACAACCCCTAATAGGGGCAAAAATACGGAAAGGACTCGCCAAACGGACAACAATGCAAACCAGTGACCAAGAAAGAGAGATCATCATGGCCATATGCTATGGAGCCCCTTGCTCCCGCCATACACCACTACTTGGGCCTCATCTCTAATAACCTGCATGATGGCATCAAGGTTAGGCAAAAAGTCCTTAAAAAGACAAACGCACCCATTTATATGTTTCCTAATACACCTTGCTGCCAACATGGCCAATGAGTTGAAACCCTTGCGGACGTCTGCGGCGTAGATGGCGACATTCCAAACAAGCATCTCGATGTCTTGATAACGCCCTGGGATTCCAGCCACAGGGTCCGTTGGTGCATGCTGCTGGCGGCGCCTTGCCTATCGTGGACGTGGCCCTGGAATTCAGGGCAGCTGTTACGGTCCCTTTGCATGTTCTGCCATGGTTGCGTTCCCGGCGCCTTGGGTTCCCTGTTTCTTGAGTTGAAGGGTGTGGGCTTGGAGGCGCGGTGGATGCGAAGGGGCATGCTAAGGATCTACATTGACCTATCATGAAGAATTACGGCATGAGTCGGAAGCAGCCTCGATGCCAAGCGCTAGTTGCCCATCCTCTGCCCCACGAGTCGAGGCGGCCCAACTTATAAGAGATTTTGACTCGGTTGCCAGCTGGAATGCTTGAACTTGTGAACCTGCTGTGGCTATTGGAGAGGAGGAACACATGACTAACAGTGTTGCCAGAGCCCTGTACCTTGATCCTGGTATCCCGAGTGTTGCCACGGTTGATCTGGATGGGTCTCATGGGGTGCAACATTGTCCACTGGGCCTATGCCTGCTACTGAAGAAATTGGATCCCAAGTAGGATGCATTTGACTGGATAAGTAATGTTATTTGCATAGCCTGCTGTTTTTTTTTGTAAGAAAACTATATATTTTTTAGATAAAGATTTCTTTTTGTAATTTTGTCACACAATGTTTCTAAATGAACTTCACAAGAATCCTAGAAACTACTGAAATGAGACATGATAGGTATTTTGTTCCCATTACACTGTGCATGTCAAGCAAACTAAGGGATGAAATACTGGAACAAACATTATACAGCTTCAAGGGGCAATATTGAGCAATAGTTATCTTTATAACAGAACTTTTGATAAAATGATAATGAACCTTGGATGATTTAGGCATAATATAATATTCCGGAATGTGTAAGCGTATAGAACCTGAAGGGCAGGCCTGGTGCAGTTGGTGAGTGCTAGCTCGCCAAGTCACCAGGTCCTGGGTTCGAAGCCGTCTCTCAGCAGAATTTCTGTGGGGGTAAGACTTTGCTTCGGTTATTCCCTTCCCCAGACCCCACTCGTGTGGGAGCCTCTGGCACTGGTCTGCCCTTTTTTTGTAAGCGTATAGAACCAAATGCTATATTTTTGCTAAAGATTATTGAGCTTTTGACCCATGAGTCTACTAGAAGATACAGTTTGGATGAAATTGCAGTGTTTCATTTTGTCTTTGAATGCTTGATACCAATTTTCATTGGGTTTCAGATGTAATTTATCTGCTATGTGAAATCTAGAAACTGCCTATTCATTTCTATTTATCTTGTTATATGTTCTGTCCCAACACATGGTTTTCTTGCACATTAATAAAAACTTAAAAATTCCAGAACAAAGCACTAAGGGTGCTCAGAGAAGGAAAAAAAAAAGCTTTAGCTATATTTTTTTTATTGTAAATCATGTCTGCTAATGAGACCAATTAATTAATACCATGTTTTTAATCCAAATCATGTGACAGATCAAACTCTAGATCCTGCCACTCTGCCTCCCAGCATCCTATGACCACATGGTTTAGACAGTGCTGAGGTGGATGACAAATTGTGGTGCGGAGGGCCTACTCAATCACTACCACTGCCCAAACGGGGGCAGGTAGGATGCCTCTTGAAGACAGGTGAATTACATAATACATGTGCATCTTGTCAGTCCTTTGAACTTACTATAAGCTCCTGTACCTCTCTAAGGTCTAAGCCAAATAAGTGCTCTTAACACTCTACATCACCATGCACAGGCACTGGTTGGAAACGGATTTTGTTGGCGCTCCTAGAGTTCAAAGTTCATACTTATGTACTTTCCTTTCTCAAATCATAACAAATCTTAGGCAGTTCAAGCTTGGCTGAATGTCAACTTGCCTCCACGTGCAAGATCCCAGAAACATTGCTATGTCTCGTCCGGTAAGTACAAATGAGCAATTATTTTCTGTGGTTTGCAAGGTTTCCTAGTAGTAGTTTACTGAAAATGAAATAGCTGTATACTGTACAGTCTTCTGCACCTTTTGTCTTTCTATGCTTTCTGCTTGTTTAGTTGCTGCATCTTATTTGACTCCTTGCTGCAAGGAAAAATGAAACTATGCGCTCCATGTTATTACATTTTCTTCTAAAGAATAGTTACCTTATGATAAATTTGTAAAAAAATACATTAGGTATAATTTTGCGCAGCCTGGTACTTGAGAGAGGTTATTATGTGATGTAGGTACCCAAAAGTTTACCTCAAGTGTAATGGCTTGGCATATTCAAATCCTAATGAGGGAACCACAATGAGTTTACCTTGTTGTACTCTACCTGATTAATAAAGCTATAACAAAAATCATGGAGCAATGGATTACCTCTAGCAGTATGGGCATACTATTGTAACCTTTACCCAACTTCCCCCTCTTATAAAACAAAATAATCAGGTAGGCAATCATTTTCATAGGCTGATAGATGATTACAGCATGATTACCATGAAATAAATTTCATTTTTACTGAGTGACTTCCGACAATTTCTTCTTAATATATTGATACGCAGATCTCCTGCATATTCCAGAAAAAAAAGTGACTTCCAACAATTATCTCACTCCTGTGATGTAAGATGAGCCATTAATAAACCAATGATATAGCCATTGGACGATTCAGCTTATGATCATAATACTAAAAAATATATAATCTATCTGCGAAAAGTTATTTCACTCTGCAAGCATTAAAGAAGTCATCAGGGAACTCCTTTCTTATCTACAACCATACAGTTTATGAATGATCTTTTATTTGGATACATTGCAAGCTGCAAATTGCAATGCACAAAACCTAGCACATGAAAAGAGCTGTGAAGATCTGTTGCACGTCTATCTATGATGCAAGTATGTACCAAACAAAATTTACTCGAAGTATGTTTAGCTGTTGAAGTTACATTACATGATATCTTACTATTCCAACTAAAATAATACTGTGATTTCGCTCTCATTACGTGATTAGCATCGGTGCACATTTCACATATGTTCAAAAGTGATGTAATTTTTTCTAATACTTTTGTATTTTCAATTTAAGAAACCATATTGCATGTGCGACAAAAAATGGTATCAATTAATTGAAGGTATCTGTAGGATCTTTGCATTTCTTGAGGTTCGAAAATTGAAGGTGCTCATGTGTTGGTCTATGATGTTCTATCTGCACTGGAATTACTATTTTATATTTTTTATACAGTGTTTGTTTTTAGTTTATAGTTGTGCTGCACCAGCATCTAATGTTTCCTTTCTGGCAGCTCGATTTTGCTGTGCTTAAATACAAAAATCAAAAGCTTGCGGAACAACTGGAAGTCCACAAATTTGAGTTCCGTGCTCTTGAGAGTAGATTTAATGATTTAAAAGAGAAACAGAAGACACATAATGAGACACTTGTCCTAGTCAAAAGTTATTGGGAGCGAGTAAGTTGTTCTAACCGTGCCCATGTTACTGTAACATATATATACATCATAGGCTCTCTGCTGAAATTCTATTATCCAAACAGCTCGTAGAAGATCTGGGTATAATTCCTGTTTGCAAAAGTGAATCTTCACATTCAAGCTGCAGTACAGGGAACAACAATATGCGAAAGGGTATGGAATTATACTTTATGCATTACGAATATATTGGATATTGCATTGTTCTAGAATCATACATGGAAGGATTCTATGATGTCGCTGGCTGCTGGTTGCTTATACTTCTTTCTACTAATGGAGCGAAGTAGTAGTATTTTGAAACATTTTCTATTTGAGGTGTTTGTAGTTCTTTTCTCTTTTGAAAGTAAATTTATGACAAGAGATTTACATGCATGTCTCCAGAACTAGCTGTTACCAATTGATAATTGTTAACAGATAAATTATTTATTTGAATAGCTGGCTACTATATAGCCTTTGCTGTTTTATATTGTCTACTTTAAATGTTTCTTATTTTTTCGTTTTGTCCTTCATATACATGCACATCTTATTTGTTGGATGGTATATGCTTTCGCCTAGAAACAGACTTTTTAAATGGACTTTTGGAGGCTGGTGCCACAGAAAGTTCAGGTTCTCCCAATTGCCGACTAGGAAATGATGTATTTTCAGAACAATCAACAACAATTGATATTCTGCAGAAGCTATTCCTTCCATCAAATGGTCCATGGCATGTGAATAACGAGTTTGTTTCTGCTGCTCTCACGAAGTTGCCAGAAAATGGTTTGTTCTGCCCCATATTTTCTGTTGTAGAATAGCTTTCATGTGTCATTTAAGGTATGCTAAAATTTTCCTTAATTTGCTCATGTTCTCTAGAACACAGCAGACAATTGCACAGTGCTACCAACGATGTGTTATCCAAGCTTCACGTGGTGATGTGTGCGGTAGATAATCTTCACTTGAAACACAGGCAGTTAGCAGGGAACTATCAAAAACAAAGAGATTTGAATGCCTGGAACAGAGCTGAACAGAAACGTCTGAAAGGTATTTTGTATTTGTTTTGTGGATGGTATTTTTGAGGGGGTTTCATCTCTAATAGTATTTATGTGTGTGTTTTTTATTTCTTTGCGCAAGATCATCAAACAAGTTAATACTAATCTCAGTTAAAATGGTGAATGCCTTGTGGCAATAATAAGTTCATTATGTTGTGAAACTGTAAATCGATTGTTTCTTGCAGTGGCACTGCCAACACATGGCATACTGATATTATGTTTTCTTCTATTATGTGTACCTAGCTGTCGTGTAATGGTAAACTAACCCAGTATTTATGTACTTCTCAAGAGGAGTTGACTAGTGTTGTTGCCAAGTTGGAAGGAAGCAAACAAAAACTGGCAGTACTGAAAGCACAGGGAGACAATAAGCAAGCAACACCGATACTTGTTCCTACGCTGGGAAACAAAAATATGACTGCAGAAAAGGTGAGAGATAAACAAACAGAACTGCAAGATCTTGAAGCTACCCACAAGGAGTTAATGGTAATATCAAGTTCTTATTTTTAGAGCTCCAAACTATTGTCTAGAATGCTAGATGTGTATGGACTTTTAAGCTTGCACACTAATATGAGCAGGAGTTGATTTCAAAGCGTTTGGAGGAAATTAGAAGACTGCATACAGAGAGAATTGAAATTTTGAACAAGTTAGCAGCTTTTCAGGTTCGTTTAACCAGATATACACGATCAACCCAGAACACATTGCTTCATAATTTTGGACTCCCATACCTAATTTTTATTGTGTGGTTGAAGGTTAGACTTTGTAATGTCAAACTTAATATGTCCTTTTTAACCTTGTTTTGTTGCTCCCAGAATATACTGACGGATTTCAAAAGCATTCGCTCTTCCAAAGCTTTTCAACTTGTCAATGACCAACTTCAGAAGTCACAAGCAGAACTTGATTATCACCAAACATTGTTAGAGAAATTACAGGTGGTTACTGGTCAGTGCATTTGCATATCTGTATAGCACATTGTTTCCCAAGATCTGATCTTTGGTTAAACTTATATTTTCCATGTTTCAGGTTGAGATGGATACCTTTGTTTGGAGAGAAAGGCAATTTAATCAAAAAGTTGATTTGGCTGAAATCCCCCAGAAGGTTTCTGCATACTGTGTATCTAGAATTGCTGATCTTGAAAAGGATGTGCAGAAACTTTGTAATGAAAAGAATATGCTTGTGCTGAAACTTGAAGAGGCTTCGAGAGAACCTGGTGCTGTAATCACAACACAGCAAGTTTGAAATACTTTTCTATCGGGTCATTGTTCAAAGCTGGAAATAATATTCTTTTTTTATGTGTCAGGTCGGAACCAGGTTATCTCAGAATTTAAAGCTCTGGTGTCATCACTACCGAGGGAAATGGGTGCTGTGCAAAGTGAACTGTCCAAACACAAGGATGTTTCCTTACAGTTGCATTCCTTGCGAGCAGAAGTTCATTCACTTTCTAGTATCCGAACCAGAAAGGTAAGTTCCATTTTGTTAGTTTGCACGGTCAGTGGGCAAGTGGAGTTGATTTGCTGATATGTCAATTTTTTACATTTTGTTTTTTAGGAACAAGAAATTGAAGAAACATCATGTAGATCTGCCCATGCTGGATCTGATATAAGCCAGCTTCAATCTCTGGTAAGCATCTTCCTTTTGGATTTTCTTTGCACCTTGAAAACTTTTAATATTTTCTGTACTGGTTACAAAGGTGCAATGCACCTACTGCATGATTTGTTCATGCCATTGTTTTATTTATATTAACATATTTTACATATCGTAGGTCCGTGAGTTGAGGGAAAATACTCAGGAGCTTAAGCTATTTGTGGAGTTGTATAAGCATGAGTCCACTGATTCCAGGTAGGTTCATCTTATGTCATAATCAAATTGTGGAATAACTTCTAAGGGTGACATTTCTGGGGGTGGGTTGGGTTGCGTGCTACTCGTTTATGGCATGTTATATCTTGTAGCTCATCCTTAGTCCCATTGGCCTGTGTCTGTCACACTAGCTATTGCAGTTCATTTTTTTTGTAATTTTACTCCTATTTTAGTGATGGAAATACTTACTGAGCATTTCAACTTGTCTACTCTCCAGTTCATTTATTTCATGGGTACGAGTTTCTGCTGTATTCACATGTCTTACTCTCTTGTGGCAGACAGATGATGGAATCGAGAGATAGGGAACTCGCTGAATGGGCTCGAGTCCACGTTCTCAAATATTCTCTTAATGAAAGTAAATTAGAGCAGCGTGTAATTGCAGCCAATGAAGCTGAAGCAATCTCTCAGCAGAGACTGGCAACTGCTGAAGCTGAGATTGCTGAATTAGGGCAGAAGCTAGAAACTTCTAGGAGGTATTCATGCATCTATTCACTCTTCCTGCTATCATTTAGAATTTAGAAACACAATCAGAAAAGACAATTTATCTCCACTTTTTTTATACTGGGTGGGTTCAAGACTGTTGAAATAGTACAGGAGGCATATTTTCTTTTATAAAATTTTCAAGTAAAGTGATACCAAGTGCTGGGTTTCTATGGCTCAGAGATCTAGTGAAACAATCTGATATACTGAAGTCTAAACATGAAGAATGTGAAGCTTACGTGGTGGAGATCGAGGTGTGGACAATCTTCCATGTATACCTTTCGACCATGGTTATCAATATTATATTTTCAGGCCTCAAAATTTTATTTTCTACTACAGAGCATTGGCCATGCCTACGAAGACATAATGTCACAAAATCAACAATTGCTACAGCAGATTATTGAAAGAGATGATCATAATACCAAGGTGATGATTCAAAGAACCGATTTAAGCAATTAATTTTTGTTGATTTGTTCTCTCCGTGTTATTGTTTATGACTCCTGTATAGTTTTACTTTAATTCTTTACTCCTTAAGAAGAGGTTCTGTTTTCCACCCCCATTAAATCGCTTTATGTGAAATATTTTTTCATTGTTACTCTGACTAATGCATCCATTTTATTTTTGCTGCATCAACGCACATCCCTATGGGCTATGGCTATGCTACTATCCAATTCAATTCTTATCCTCCTGAAAACAGGCGAGAGGAACAATTTAGAAGATAGTTTGGCGGAATGAGATGATCTAAAGGAAGAATAAGTAGAGGGATATTGAGGACAAGGGATCACCATGGCTAGGGACATCAGGTGGGGATGGAGGGTTACCATTGAGTTCAGCAGAAAAAGGGGCCAGTTTTCTGGGTTGACTGGTGTGTCTGGGTGGCCGAAGAGACTTGGGTTGCGGGTTACCTCTGGTTCCTTGGTTCAAGTAAGGATCATGCAGGCCAGTAGGCTGAGCCATTTATGTCTGTCGCCCATGGTATTTGTCCAAAGCGAGGCCATGTTGAACACCCCGCGCCCGCACCCGCCCCCCCGGGTTTTCCCAACCAACTTTTGGTGTCTCAACTGCGCCATGCCATGCTTGATACACAACACCTTGTACAAAAATGTCACCTTGTAGCTGGGCATCCTGCCAGAGAGTCCATGCATTCATTATGCCATCCATAGTTTTGAATTTCTAGGGGTGCTTCTTGTTGCAGCCTTTTGGATTTAGATTTTGCTGCATATTCAGGCATGGCGTTGAGATTTTCACTGTTTTTTTTAAAGTGTGATATTGTAGCTTAGGATCATTGGTTAAGGAGTTTCTTGTATTCAGTGCCTTAAAATAAGCAAAATGAGGAATGTATGGCATGGAAGCCATAGGAAGGTTTACTGCCAGACCATTAAGAAGATGCAAGAGCGTGCTCTGAGCATGCCGATCAAATAAAAAAAAAGGCTACATATTAAAACAAATATATGAAGCGTAATGGAATCCAGAGTTGCAGTGTTTCAACTTTTCCTGACTGTAGAACTAGATACTTCTGACGGCTGTTATTTCAGACCAAACTAGGAATCAAAACTTAATACTGAGTACATGAGTGCTGGGTCTTTAAGCCCTGGCGAATAATTATCAGTGGCTATAGGAACCATGGTGGGTTTCAACTCTAGCATACCCCAACTTGCTTGGGACTAATAGGCTTTGTTGTTGTTGTTGTTTCTAGAAACCATGGTGGTTTCCTGGATTTGTAATACCTGCTATGGAGATAGTTTCTTGGCCAAAGGAATTTGGCAACCTGCGTTGATTTGAAGTTGAATGCTCCCTCCATTCCAAAATGTAGCTTGTTTTAGTTTTGTCCTATGTCAGACTTATTTGTTTTTTGACCAAGTTCATAGGAAAGTGTATTAACATCTACATATACCAAATAAATGCACGATCATTCGTAGTGTATATAATGAAACTAATTTGATTTTGTAGATGTTGATGCGTTTTTCTGTGCCCTTGGCCGAAGTTAGGAAATTTGACTCATGAAAAAATAAAAACGACCTACATTTTTAATGAAGTAATGGAAAAGGTTGACTTCCTGAAAACGGGCATGTTATTTTGTGTTTTGATTTTACAGATTGTAGCATTGTGTAAAGCAAAAAGAGTGCGTTGTACCCTGTGCTGGTTTTGTTTTTATTGAATGCACAGGAGAACTGTTAGCCATTGTATTGAAGTAGGAGCAAAGCCAACATCTTCTACTTCCCTTTGCTTTCTCTTATTTTCCCTTTTTTGTAACTTGTGCTAGTCATCTTGCACATAAGTGTTACCAATGGCCCTGAGAAAACTAATATGGATTATTGCTTAGTTTTTTTTGGCAAATAATCTGTTTAAGATGTCTTAGCATACTGTAATGATATGCTTAGGGCATTATAGTTGAGTTAATTTTGTTGTGATCATGAAGTGAGTGTGATTTTGTTGGGGTTTCACTGGTAGTGAAGCTTGGTTACTTATGTGAACTGAAGTTAGACCTAGGTTGTTTTGAATGTATGGAACTGTAAGGATCATACCATTTTTCAGTGGATGTTGACGTAGTATCTTTGTTACCTAATTGCTACTGCAGCTTTTCATGGAGGGTGTTAAAGCAAAACAGTCACACGATGCTTTGCATTTGGAAGTGTGCTCGTTGCAAAGAAATTTGCAGCATGCAAGTACTTTGATGGATCTGTGTAACCAGAAAATTATCCGCCTAGAGGACCAGGTTGGTGGCACATTCATACTGAAGAGCTATATTATTCTTGCTGGAGATCTGAATATTGAAAATTATGAATTTCTAGCTAAGAGGTTGGTCAGAGCGGTTGAGGAGACTGTCAGAGGATGGAATGCAGCAGTCTATTTCATTGGGCAATTCTCAAAGAAAGCTGGCTGGTATGCATGGAGAAGCTCCAAAGCTCAGGCAATCAATGGATGTTCTACAAGCGAAGGTTGGGAGCAATCGGCTGGAAGTTGCTGAGCTGCTTATAGAACTAGAGAAGGAGAGGTGGTTTATACACACGCATTTCCTTTTATTTTAGCAACTGGTTTCTTAATGTTTGGTCTAACAAGATCAGTTTTTCTCCAGGTTTAGTAAAAAGAGAATAGAGGATGATTTGGATCTAATGTCAAGTAAAGCTAATTCTCTAAGAGAGAAGACAGATAATTCAGCAGTCCTTCAAAAACTTCTCCATGAGGCCAAGGAGTACAGGGGAATACTAAAGTGTGGTATTTGTCATGATAGACAGAAAGAGGTAGTGATCTTTAGTTGGTCCTGGTATATTGACAATAGAAATGAATATTTAATCGAATGATGATTTTTCTGTTTGTAGGTTGTGATTGCCAAATGCTACCATCTCTTCTGCAATCAGTGCATACAGAAGTCACTTGGTAGCCGTCAGAAGAGGTGTCCATCGTGTGGACTAAGCTTCGGTGTTAACGATGTGAAACCTATCTATATATGAAACAGAATGTTGGCACCTGTGTCAGCACACACCAAAACTGCTTGGTACTTACTAATTTCCGGTATATGGTAGGCGGCCATGGTGGGGTTCAGTTGGTGATGTAGCATAAGCTTCTGTAGTTTGTACAACCAAACATGTAAGACGCTACATGTGATTGCTGGTACCCGCTGGCATATATGATGCTGGTGTTACCTCAAGCGCCGTTTGTAAAGTCTGCTTGCCTTGCCCAATCTGGTAGAATAGCCTGACCACGTCAAACCATTAGTTCCTTTTAGGAGAAAAAGATCCAACAAATGAGGATTGATGCTTCCCGCAATAGTGAGCAATGTATAATATATAGCTTTAGTTAGTTTCATTGCTGTAGCTGACAGTAAGAATGTAGTTCTCTCTTTTTGAAATATATACTGGTTATCCAGTTTGTATGTTTCAGGAGATTGTCAATAGTGAGATTCCGTATATCAAAAAAAAAGGAGGGTGAGATTCCAGTTTCATGCATTGCTTCTGTGTGAACTTCAACCAGAAAAACATTGATCTTACTGTTTTCTGTTTGTTATTAGGCTTTCGGGCTTGCCGCTACGTTCACGTAACGAGGCGTTGCCTGTACTTATTTCTAAGAGTTATTAGAAAGAGTTTATTCTCTTTTTTTATTGCATTGTCTATGAACTACCTCAGGCCCTATGGTATTAGAATCGTTACCTATATTTTTCACTGTACATTTTGTTGATTCGGTTTGCACGCTATGGCTTACATTAGTTGTCTGTAAATGCAGTTTAAAACAGTGTTATGGGAATTATGCACTAGCAGTAAGCACCTTTTATTTTTTTTATACTGGAAGCATACCCTGCCTGCGGCCACAGGACTTTTTTTTTTAAAAAAAATGTTGCATGTACATGTATGAGTTAGATCCACTTGTTCTTTGCATCAATTCTCATCAAAATTGGACATGGCAATGAAAGAATTCAATAAAAAACTAAAAGAATTAAATCGAATTATAAGATGACGGAATGGCAAAACAAATAGCAATATATGGATTCTAATAATTGCACTTAGTGGAGGTGATGTAGATGCCTTGCATGGGAGATGATGTGGATAGTTAGTGAGAAATAATGTGGATGACTTGAAATATGGTTTGTAGTAAGTTTGAAAATGTAAGATATATAGACATAGATACTTTTTTTTATGTAATATAGATATAGATACTAGTGCTTTGCAAAGGGAGGAAAAAATATCATTTTACTGTTATTAAAAGAATACAGTGTGAGAGATAAAAGAAATCGTGGCATTCTTAACAACTTTATTAAAATCTAAATTCCCCTCAGGTTGAGATAACAACTTTAGAAAACAAAAAACGAGGTGACCTTATCATGGCATGACTACCTAAGTATCCATTCTGGACTGTTACTGAGAGTGAGAAACTGATTTATGGTTGATTCTAATACGTTCACGTAGATGCACGATGATCTAGCATGACGATGGCAACGTAAAAGGGTACCGATCTAAACTTTTTTTTCATTAACAAAAAGTCAACAGAATTGTGTGCTTATATGTCGTGCGAATAATGCTAATCGAACTGTTTTGAACTGCAAAAAATAACCGGTTTGACCTCGTGATGCTGAGAAGGCGAGACACTCCCCCCGGACCTGAATGTTTGATTTGCTTCAGTTAGAGGCGCTAAGATTTTGAGGTCCAATTGATGCACTCCTAGCATCTTTCCTTCCCTGCAGCCTGCCCTCGTTCTCTACCTGAATCTCTCTCTCTCATTTCCTCACATGATTTCTGGCTACACTCGTATGCACACGTACTTTATCATTGATAGTGGAAAGTAGTGTGATTACGAAGACTGCTTTTATTGTTAACACAACCTACTTCATCATATACTAAGGAGGGCTGTTGGGATCTTACTAATTTTAGCATGCTGCTAACTACTCCTGTTTAGCACATACACCATCTCACTTGTTCATAGATGCTAATAGATCCATATAAGGAAAAGACAGCACACCTGGTTCCGGGCCTCGTTTAGATGCACTCAAAAGGTTGAAATTTTTTCACTCTCTCTCTATCACATCAATCTTTGGACCCATGCATGAAGTAGTAAATGTAGGTAAAAAATAACTAATTACACAATTTAGTTGGAAATCACGAGATGAATCTTTTGAGCCTAGTTGGTCCACGATTGGACAATATTTGTTAAATAAGACGAAAGTTGTACTATTCATCGGGTTGAATTTTTTTCAGCATCTAAACGAGGCCCCGGTTAGCCTGAATCGGAACCTAAGAACCATTTCGTCTCATCACATTATATAAATTAGTGAACAATTTCTAACCGAGAATCATTCCAGGGCCTTGTTTAGATGCTGAAAAAATTTCAACCCGATGAATAGTACCACTTTCGTCTTATTTGACAAATATTGTCCAATCGTGGACCAACTAGGCTCAAAAGATTCATCTCGTGATTTCCATCTAAACTGTGTAATTAGTTATTATTTTTACTTACATTTACTACTTCATGCATGGGTCTAAAAATTAATGTGATGGAGAGAGAGTGAAAAAATTCTAACTTTTCATGTGCATCTAAAAGGCGCAGGGACTCATTAAAACAAGTCCTTATTAATTTTAATAATAACATGCAACAATTAGGACCAGTCAAAACATGCCGACGGACGGATCCAACGACATCAATCGAGGGCCCTACCGAGATGCGATCTTTCCCCAGTGCAGCAACAGAGGACGGGCGAATGAATTGACACGAGCATGCAGGCGCCCACACGATGACACGACACTGCGCAGGCAGCACTGGTCCTCCCTCTGCTTCGTGCGTTCTTTTCCGGGGCCACTGCGATCTGTTTTTGCAGATCCTGACGAGACGGTGTGCCTGCAAAAGGCGCACGGAGGCGTCACATCGCACCCTGCGCGGCCTACTATCGTTGCCAAGTCGGTCAGAATATGCCTTCCTTGCCACAACAGGCTTCCTGCGCAGACTTTCCGGCCGGCCATGGGCAACAAAGGTCGCCTTCCTGACTCATATGGTCGGCAACCAAGATCCTTTTCTGCATTGTTTACCACTAGGGCCTTAGTTTCCTCCCAATTCCAGAATTTGACACTATGCAAAAAGAAGATTCCCCATCACATCAAAATATTGACGCATGTATGGAGTATTAAATGTAGATGAAATCAAAAACTAATTATACAGTTTGGTTATACTTTGCGAGACGAACGTTTTGAGACTAATTAGTCAAAGTTTAAACAATTATTACCAAATAAAAACAAAACGCTACAATGCTGCACAGTATGCTACAGTGATTTCGGGCAGCCCCGAATTCGGGAACTAAACGAGGCCTAGTATCAGTATTGTCCTAGACTTTTCCACTATCGTCATTCGTCAGTACATCTCTTGACATTCAGAGTAGAAATACGTTGCCATGCCTGTGCAGTGCAGATTGCAGCATCACAAGCTACTACGGTTTTTTTTTTTTGACAAGAATCACAAACTACTACTCCCTCCGTCCCACAACAGTGGACGTTTAAAGGTTCAAAATTTGTCCCATAAAGCATGACGTTATAGTCAATCCCGGTAGCTTCCACCCTATGCCGACCATCATGTCAGTCCTGCTCAGCGGTCCTTTTGTCACCAGGAGATGAATATAAAAGGCAAAAGATCAGGCGTGGGTGGTGCTGCAATGGTGCTCAGCACTGAGCCTGAATACGGGCCTGTTATCAATCAACGAGAAGAGTAGCAGCTCATAGGGGCACGCAGGTCTTTCGTTCTCATCGTTGATCTACGTGCTGAAGTCTAAAACGTCTAGCTTTATGGGACAGAGGGAGTACGTTACCAAAGGTTTACCGGTTTTAGGTCTACTGTGCTGAGAACCATTCACCGTTCAGTAGTAGATCACAATTTTTTTTGCCCTTCTTGATCCAGCAGTAGAGCACAGCTGAGCAACAAGATCAGGCCAAAGATATTTTGCAACAGGCAGAGAGAGGCCGAGCCGAGATATCATATATGTGGCTGGCTGATTGCATGAAGACAAGCCGGGCATCATCATAATTATGTCATGGAACTCAGCCATAGATAGATTAACATGCTGCTATTAATTGATTTCGCATCCATCAGGGTTTAAGTTCTCATCATCACAACCAAATGAAGTCAGGACTTTATGAATGATGAAGGGGGCCATTCGTGGTCGAGGTCGTGGTCATGGCGCCAGCTTCAGGGTTTTATGTGTTGGGGTTGCCCGGCCTTGGTCTTCCGGTTCTCGCCATAGCTCTCCCACCGATGGATGGTTTCTTTCTGCAGTGCACCAGCGTACTTTGTGCCTATTTTCCTGAAAAAAAGACCAACTTTGGTTTACCATTGGTTTTTCTTGATGATATATGACATACTGATATAAGCCTGTACTATGCATCTTTAGATAATAAGACAAGGGTAATAAAAATGAAGGCTCAAGTCTTCGCTTAAACTTGAAAAACGCAGAGTGAAGAGTCGCAGCTCTAGTGATAAGATGCACACAGTCACAAGTCATCACCTCGCAGGAGGTGGTTCAGTTTTCTTTTCATTGACATCAGTAAAATAAGGGCACTCCGTAACTGAGAACCACACAACATTAGCATAATTGCATAATCCATCCAGATTTCAAATGTTCAGTTGTAAGTTTCAAACTGCTAAAATTTCTTATGCTTCCAAATGACGTGCCCAAAAATTACTACTGAATTGCTTTGCATATGACAGTGTTTTCAGATGCCCTCACCCACCAAGGCACTACCAGAAATCATGTTCTCTTGTCCAAACAATCAACCTTCCGTTCACCAAAAAGCAGTTAGGATAGTTCAACCAAGAAAGAAAACCTAACCCATTTGTAAACTGCATGAAACTATCAAACAGGGCCAAAGGTTGATTAGCAACCCACCTAAAGTACATGCAGGTCCTAAATGTGTGTTGTTATCAGTCATGTACTGGGGCACATGTCCATGTTGTCTCCCTCAAGCAACTAAACAACTACACATGCAAGCAAAGGAACAATGAAGAAAATCTTGTGTTCAAGAAAAGTTTTAAACACAGCACCAACCCACCCATCCTCAACAAGTGAAGCAACATGCTTTTCCAGCCACAGATCATGGCCAACATGGACCACAGTACCACATAGATCTGTGACCAGCGGTACAGAATAAACAGGAAAAATTTAACAGACATTAATGGAAGCATAATGGAGGGACAGCAAAACGGCAAATGCACATCTTTCCAATGTGGCAAACATTGCCTAAACTTCACTGTTTACCATTTCTACCTACATTCCACATTTTCACCTAGTACAGTGTATGTTATGTGCAGGTGCCACAGGCTAACGGCTAACCTAGTGAGGAACTTGTAAAGGGGTACTGTGGTTGCATGCTGGTGAAGACAACCCAAATTTGCAGAACTTTGCATATCCTGAAGCTAATCGAACAAAGTGGATACAGTTCCCTATCTTACCACCAAGAAGAAACATGAGATTATCTTGACAGATATTGGCATTGTCATCCGATTTCCCAATCTTAGTTAGACCACACTAAAAAAGTCACATCAAGACAACTGCTGGCCTTCCTTTTTGACATTGGCCGTACTAATTAGCTCAAAGCATCAGATCCCTAGAGCACACTCACATAAGCAATGACAGCAGCAATGGTCCTTGTCATCCCAGTACGAGACGAAATAATCAAATAAAAAAATTGCTCGCATACCAAGCCTGTTCACTAAACAACTCTCAAATCTCAAGCTACCAATGATGCGTGGAACTGTGGAAGACTGAAAACGGCCATGAACCATTGCCATTATTTCTCATGCCTTGTAACAAGACTCAACTGCTCCACTTAACAATCCAGTCCTCCCTGAGACATCAGTTAGTGACATACCTAACTAAAAGATGAGCATGTGACCATGTGCTACATAAACAAGAACTTATGTCATCACGAGCTGGCATATGCTTGAACAGAATTATTGCATCTTTTATATTCTAATTCAACATCGCATCTGCGGTCACCGGATAGTTGAGATAAAGCTAACTGCATTACTGCATTTAACAATAATAATCTCGAGATGGGGAATTCAGCGCTCACCTCCTCCGCTCTCTCGGTCCAGGCAACTCATCGACCTGCCGACCTTGCCGCCGGCATGGTCTTGTTGGCGGCTATGATTGACCACCTTGGCAGAGCTTACCCTGAACCCCGCACCAGCCCTGCCAGCCGTCTCAGGCATGGCCTCATCAGGAGGCAGCTCCACATACTTTGCGGCACCCATCTCCATCTGCGCGATGCGCACGGCGCCGAACAGCCTCTCAGGCAGCTCCTCCTCGGACTGTGACTCGACGAGGAACCCCATGTCGATGGTCACCGACGTGACTGCGCCGAGCGCGAGATGGAGGATGGCGCTGGCGATCGCGGAGCTGCCGATGTCGACGTCGATCTCGAGGTAGTCGTCGCCCTTGTGGTAGCGGCACGTGAGCGCGCGGCCGAGCAGGCAGGCCGCGTAGTTGCCGACGGTGGCGCGGACGAGCCAGGGGCCCTTGACGATGCGGTTGGCGATCTTGAAGCGCGCGTTACGGTACGCGTCGTCGCCGTGGATGAAGCGCCCCAGCAGCGAGTCCGGCGGGATGGGCGCCTCCGCCGCGAAGTAGAACACGGCGCTGTACGCGTCCGGCCGCCCCGGCACCTGCGGAATTAGAAGCACCGGGACGCGTCACCAAACAAAGAAAAATCGAATCTTTTTTTCTTTTCTCCTGCCTCGCTCCACACGGGCGGGCATCACGCACCTCCCTGTCCCTGGTGGTAGAATCTAGATGCGATGCGATACGATGCGATCGGGGGCCGGGCGGTGCGGGGACGCACCTGGAGATTGACGGCGAGGAGGAAGTGCGCGGTGGGGTCCTTCCTGAGGCGCGCGCGGCGGAAGGCGGCGGCGACGCGGTTGTCGTCGCGGGCGAGCACGTGGTCGAGGCGGGCGTGGGAACGGAGCCAGTCGACGCCGGCGGGGCGGAGCAGCCAGTCCGCGGCGGACGGCGCCTTGCCGCGCTTCCCGCCGCCGCAGTTGAAGTAGCCGCGCGCGCGCAGGTGGAAGAGGTCCCCCGGCGGCGAGGCCCAGCCGTTGGCGCCGCGGTCCAGGTCGACCAGACGCAGCGAGCCCGCGGCCACGGCCTCCTCCCGCCAGCTCTTCCCGCCGGAGCCGGCGGCGGCGGCGGCCTGGCCAGGGCGATCGGGCTTCGTCGGGCACATCGCCGGGCGCCGGCGAGGGGTAAGTTTGGGGAGAGATTTCGTTGGGTGGGCTTGGCGTCCTTTGCGCGAATGGAGGAGCGGGGGGGCGCTGGACTTCGCTTTCGGAGGAGCTGCCTATAAAACAGTGGGGGATGGCCAAGGTCTTCTGGAGGAAAAAAAATAATAATAAATAATGAAATACTGGTACTAATAATACTGTCACGCGGTGCCTTTGCATTTAAGCACATCGACGGATCGACCTTCCTCTAATTTGTTGCAAAGCTCAGACGCTGAGCAATGTGACAATCAAACACAGAGTCCGTATAAAAGGTTAAAAAAACCAAAACATGAAAACACCCCGAGTCTGTAAAAGATTAAAAAAAATCAAAACACTTTAGACCATCTAAGGGCATGTTTGGATCTATTAGCACTAAAAATTAGCTAATAACCAGTAGTTGCTAATTTTTAGCTAGCTAACTTTTAAGAGGAGACGGTCGCTAATTGGTGGTTGGATAGTGAGTTGAAGGCGTATACGGACTATTAGCACCTATTACCAGCTCTAAACCTACTAATGGAACTAATACTTAGCAACCCTCTAAATAATAATTAGCAGATTTATTAGTAGGCCTGTTTAGATTAAATAGCACTAATTTTAGCTGTTGATTTTTAATACTAATAGATAGATCCAAAGGGACCCTAAGTCATTTATAAAAGATGTAATATATCCAGGGGAGTTGATTTGCCTTTCCCTATACTCAAAGGCATCAAGCCCATTTGCGCCTTGTAAAACATGCACCCTCTTTTGTAGTACTAATAGAGGCCGTTAAAATGAAACCTAAGAGCCTGTTTAGTTGGCACCTCCACCCAAAAAGCAAACCCAAAAAGTGCTACAGTACCTATCACATCAAATCTTACGACACATGCATGGAGTATTAAATGTAGACGAAAGAAAAAACTAATTACACAGTTTGTCTGTAAATGTCGAGACGAATCTTTTGAGTCTAGTTAGTCTATGATTGGATAAATTTTGCCAAATAACAACGAAAAGTGCTACAGTAGCCGAACCCAAACTTTTTCACCAACTAAACAACCCCTAAAACTACTTTACGAGCGCGCACGCACAGGCACAGCCGACTCCGCGTGCACGCCGAATGAGCTGACTCTTGCCGCACACAGCCGTCCGTCTATGCAGTGCGGTTCGGTCTCCCATCCACAAAGCCGGGCCCACGCATTAGCACAGATGCTTTATCCACCAAACGTTCATCTCTCTGCCTCTCTCGTACACTCAGTTTGGGGAACGGCAGGGGGAAAGCATCATCGGGCCACAGTAGATGCTGGCGGTGACCTGTGATGAGGCGGACGGCGGCGGCGCTCACACGAGAGGGTTGCCAAAAAAAAGAATATGTAGTCGAAAAGCACGGAAACTGAGTTCAAAAAAAAGAAAGAGAAGAAAAGCACGGAAACTGCACGGGCTTGCTTTAGTAAAATTTCTACATAAAAAAGCCTAGACATTATATTTGTCCGTCTTTCGTCACAAGCGAAGTCACCCTCTGTCGACTGTCTTCATCCATACTCCGTCTCCCGATTTCTCTACATGCATGTGAAGAAATCAAAATTTCTTCAATAATTTGGGTTCAATTTTCTTGTAGGGGTGACCTGCTGACTTGGGTTTAATTTCTGGACCTAACACGGAGGCTCGTATTTTCTAAATTTACTTCAATAATTTAATTGCACTAATCTTTTAGTGGTAAATGGCATGCTCATCGATAATTATATACCTATGATAACTTGGTTAATCTTAAGAATTTTTTTGGCTCATCTTTCGAGAGCACTCATATACATAGGGTGTACGTGCGTGTCCATAGGAGCGAGTGTCAATGTATGATTCTGAGCACATGAATGTGCATGTGTGATTGCGAGCGTCTGTGTCTATATTGACTATGGTTTGAAAATAGTTCTAGATGAGATAGAAGATAATATGGATTGATGTATTGGACATTTTCCCACCAGGTTACATGAAATAAGAATTGATATGGACAAAGATAAATTAAGAGTAAAGGTGGCTTCGAAAGCATTGTTTTTCCCTTTTACTCTATATTATGTTTTCAGATGGTTCTCAACATTACCTTTCTGTAACAAATTTGTTAAATATATAATGATCTACATCTTGCAAATACATGTCATCTAAATTTTGAACCTAGATTTCACAAGAATCATACAGTAAGGAGATTAAAATATGGTAGCTTATGAGCTTGTCCAATATGCTGAACATGTTCAAAGCACGATAGGACAGGGTTGCTGATGTTTCAAGTTGAGCTTTTGGTGCTCCGTGACTGTGACGCTGCATACCCTCACTGAATGAATGAAATCTCTCTGTCCCTGCCACAGTAGAAACAATTAGATATTAGGGGCGTGGACTAAAGGTTAGGATAGGGACATGCATGGATTATTGGTAACACGTTGGATGGTGTCTAGGGATGTAAGTGCTCGCGAATACGATTCGCACATAGGCTATCCCACTTACATCTCTAATAGTGTCACATGATGTGGTGTGATGGAGCCTAAACAAAATTACAAGAATATTAGAGTGGTCAATCGATAGACTTTGGAATAAAGGAGAGCAAATATAGAATTTTTTATGCTACTTTTATATTCATATACTATATGTGTGTAATATATACATATACTTCAATGTACATGTCGCGCAGGGGCCATGCCTCTGCAATTATGTATTTGTCTTGTCCCTGATAGTGAGGTCCTACGTGGCCGAGACCTCTTACTATGTTAGCGGTAGTGAGCAGTGACAGTCCATGAAAACAACTCTGATGGTGTTGAGTTGTCTGATTAGGTTAGGGTGGTGTTTAGTTGTATGAGTTGGTTAGGGTAGCAACAGAACCAGTACTCATGGTTGGCGTCTCTTGTTCATTTTAGCTATCAAAGCCTTTGTTAGGGTAGCAACAAAGTCAGGGACAAATGAGCAACTGTATGTCAGCATATGCAACTGGAATGTATAACATTGCAAGCAAACACCCCCTCCAAACATTTTATCTACTGCTGGAATATCTATTTTCTGTCAAGAGAAGGGTAATGGGAAATTTTGGTTTTTAATATGCAGGAGATTTTGTTGCACCGCCACAGAAAGGGGTAAGAAAAGTGGGAAATGTTCCATTGAGTGGGAGGAAATTGCTCTAAGATGTAGCATAAAGAATTGCAACTACGAAGAAGAAGAAAATGTTCTAGCTAGTCAGCTAATAGGGGTGTGTTATGACAAAACTTTTTCGTTCTCCAAAGTATGCAATGCCCCCAAGATGAATTGCAGCTAGAGCTAGCGTACTATCGAGAAAACTTAAAAAGAGGGATGGGAATGGGCATCTAATAATGGTCTTAAAATTTCAGTATTTACATAGTCTGCAAGTTTTTTCAGGAGACTATTACTATTGTGTAATTTCATTCATCCGGCTCTAAGCCACTTTTTTTACACAATGATCTGAGTCACAGTCACTTGATGTGAAGGTGGGTAAGAGTGTAAACGTCTCTGATTTCCGATCTGTTTGAGGGTCCGTTCGGTTGCTTAGGATCGGACCCAGGAACAATTTTAGCTTGTCAAGATTATACAAATTAGTGAATCATTCTAACTAAAAATTATTTGAAGGCTTCGTTGGTAAGAAACCGAACAAGCCCTAACGGAGTTGAAATTTGTCGGCTACGTTGAAGTCGTCTTGTACGGCAGCATGGCAGTATCCCCGGCCGACCACCCCATGCCGTGCCGTGCCGTTAGGGATGAAAACGGTACGGATATTTTCCGACCGTATTCGAGACCGAATCCGTTTAGAGGGGTTTTAATCCGTCCGTATCCGAGTCCGGATATTTAACATCCGATACCGTATTCGTATCCGAATATTTAAATCACATATTTATGATGTCGATATCCAATCGTATCATATCCGTCATTTTTTATACTATCTGTATTCGAATCCGAATCCGGATATAAATATGAAAACAAATACGATATCAGTGATATCCGTCCGTATCCGATCCGTTTTCATCCCTGCGTGCCGTGCGCCAAGAGTAGGATGACCGCAAGTCAAATACGGGAGTGGTACCCGCCGAATAGTTTATTGCTTCTCCGATCCTGCTGCCGCTAACCGCTTTGCCGCGATCACGAGGAAGAAACCAGGATTCCAGGAGCGGCGTTGTCAACGCGCGAAACAGAAAAAATAAGAACGAGGCCTTTAGATTCCAAAGTTTGCCTCCTAAATTCATTATGCAAAATTCATATTCCCCGTCACATCAAAATACCGACACATATATAAAATATTAAATATAGATGAAATCAAAAACTAATTACACAGTTTTGTTGTACTTTGCGAGACGAACATTTTAAGTCTAATTAATCAATATTTGGACAATTATTACCAAATAAAAACAAAATTGCTACAGTGTGACGGAACATTTACTATGCAAACTTTGCCTCCAAAGTTTGCCATCCAAACAAGGCCCGAATTGAAAACGTGGCACGAAGTCACGAACCGTGCAAAAAACGAAGGAAGGACAGGCGCCCGGCCAAAACGAAACCATTGGCCACGCCGTCCTTGGCACACGGATCGGGCCGAGAGCGAGCTGCTTGCCCGTGCGCGTCCGTGTCCCGGCCGGCGCTGGCCGTCCTGTTCCTGTCGCCGGCGGCACGGCATCCATCGGTGCCGACGGTGCGAGGGTGCATGCGCGCGCGCACCAAGACACGCGTTGTGCGGACGCGCAGTGCGCGCTGCGCGAGCGCGGCCGCCGTGCTCACGTTCACGTCACGAGTGGAGAGGGGGGAGACGTGGAGCGGTGGAGCGTCGTCCTCGCCGAGGCGGGGCCGCGGGAGGGTAGTAGGCTACACGTGTGGGGCAGAAGCAGCCCCGGCGGCACGTGGGGATGCGACGCGGCACGGAAAATCAGAACGAAAACGTGGCACGAACCGTGCCAAAAAGGAAGGAAAACGCGCGCGCTCGGCCAAAACGTACGGTACCATTGGGCGCCGTCCTGCGTCCTTGGCACGAACCGGGCCGAGAGCGACCTGCTTGCCGTGCGTCTCAGCGTGTCCCCGTGTCCCGGACGGCGACGGCGCTGGCTGTCATGTCGGCGGTGGCGGCCGGACCGCACGGCATCAAGAGTGGGGACTGGAGAGGGTGGAGGCGTGGAGCGTCCTCGCCGAACTCCGAGGCGGGAGAGTAGGGTAGACTACACGTGTGGAGCAGGCCGGGCGGCACGTGCCACGTGGGGCTGTGATGCGACGGGCGCCGGCGCCACCGACAAGATTTGGATTCAGATCCCCCCCGAGCCGATCGATTCTCGCCTCCGCCGCCCGCCATCCTCCAAACGGCCCCGCCCCCCACCCAACAAGTGGTGCCGCTCGAATCGATCGCAAGCTAGCAGAGCAGAGCATTCACGCGCGGTTATCAGCGTGGGCACCGGCACCGCCCGGCGCACACTGCACTGCACGCACGCGGGAGCATTGCATGGGCTCATCGCTCGCCTCATCCGGCCGGCGCCGTCTGCTCTGCCCGCCTGCCACCTGCCGCCATCGAATATACTCCATGAAGAACGATGCCATGAAGAACAATCCATGGCCGGCAGGAGGAAACAGCGCACCAACATGTGCGCAGGCGCTTACAATAACCTCGGACTCGGAGGCGCCCAAGACAGTTGTTCGATTCTGATACTCACATAGTCTCGTCTCACCTGCATACCAGATGGACGCCAGTACTACACGATCAGCAGCAACTTTCCAGCAGCGTTCGCCTCCTGGCTCCTGGCATCTCATCACTTGTTTATTCCCTGCAGCACGGGTCAGCACCGCATCATTGGCACCGCATGTCCAGCTGACACCACAAATAATTATCGGCAAAAGTTTGAGAGAATAATACCCTCCCTGATCGATCGTCGAAATGCCTGGCCAGCTGCACTGGCTGCATGCTACCCCATCAGGAAAATGGCTGTCAGCTTCAGCTAGTACAATCCGACGAGCATTCGCATAATACGATGTGGATTATTGGTGATAACCTAGCTGCCACATGCAATATATGCGGCTCCGGCTGAGTCCACGAGCTCGCCGGCGGGACG
Organism: Saccharum spontaneum; assembly: GCA_022457205.1. Taxonomy (NCBI): domain Eukaryota; kingdom Viridiplantae; phylum Streptophyta; class Magnoliopsida; order Poales; family Poaceae; genus Saccharum; species Saccharum spontaneum. Next base: position 55,590,767 of record CM039618.1, read on the forward strand.
GACAGCGCACAACCAGCAGAGATCAAATTTCAAACGGCAGCGGCGACGAGAGGGAGGGAGCGAGATCTTGGCATGAAATGCATCGGAATGCTACAGCCCAGCAGCTAGTGGTTCCCCTGCCGCTGACGACCATTCGCTGACTGACTGATGCATGCATGGGTTCGTCTCATCAGGGTTCAGGCCGGCCATGCCAATCATTGGCAGCAGGAAGCAGCAGACGGCAGGGCCAAGTGGAGAACAGTGCCGCACAATCACCGGACTGTTCCTGCTCCTCCAGTATTTTTTTTTCCGATGAAAGAAGAATTATATTATATCATAGCCAGGTACATCAACATGTTACAAACACTCTGGATTACAAAATAGTACCCACGGTGAATAGCACTACTCAAAGTCTAACCTGTTAGATGCTTTGCAGCATGGATGATTGCACAGGCAAACACTCGGCACATGCCCTGAGAACAAATGTCGAACGAACGACGGCCAACATTCCTGTAGGCGGAATTGAGGACCTTTTTCTTTCTGGTGTCTTCCTTCTTCTTCTTTCTGCCCACGAAGAGTGAGGAAGACTCATCTGAAAATTATTCTCCTTGGTCCTTCATCGTGGCCAGATCTAACCACAACAAAACAGAGAAGAGACCGAAAAAAATTATTCCATGGCGGCGACATCATCTCCACCTTGACGCCACCGTCCAAATGTTGTCATGTCGATGAATATGCTGACGCCGAAGTTGTCGCCCTCATCTTCAATGGAGCCGCCATGGAGAAGACGATTCCACCTTTTCCCTTCACCGTCGCCGGAGAGGAGGAGGAGATAAAACTCCAATACCAAAAAATTTGGCATGGAGAGACACTAACCCTAATGACTCGATCTACTATGCAAAACTTATTAAAAACAATGGATCCCCACTCCCTTTAGCCCCCGGCGAGATGCCGGAGGGGAAGGGAGGGGGACCAGCGGTGGTGGACGGCGGGGGGTGGCGGCGGCGGCGCTAGGGCAGGAGTCGCCCAGACGAAGAGACCCGACTCGTATCGTTTTTGCCTGCATGTGCTCTTGCTCCTCCAGCATCTGTGCTCTGTGCTCGTTCGGCACTTCAGCCTAGGCAACTATGTGGTTTTCCCGGTGAATGGAAAGTACTCCCTCCGTTCTAAATTATAATTCGTTTGACTTTTTTATCCTAATTTGATCGCTTATTTTATTCAAAAAATTTGTGCAAACATAATTAAATTTAAGCTATTCTTAAAGAACTTTTTGTTAATAAAGCAAGCAAGAACAAAAGAAGTGATATTTAGCACAAATTTGAAACGGATTTAGTACTACTCTACCGCTACCGGCCGGCCTCCCTGCACGATTCTCGCTGCTCGCCTCATCATCTGGACTGGACACTACCACTCTCACTGTCCTAACAAGGATACAACTCTATGTACGTATGTTGTTAATTAAATCAGATTGTTCAAGTTTAATCGAACTTTTTAAAAAAGAATATCAAACACTTAATTATGGCTTAAATATTTGGATTATGATGAATGTACTGATACTTATTTAGAATCATAAACATTTGTGATTCTATATAGTTATTTGGCATCATTAACATTTGAAGCAGTTTGACTTGGTGCGATTCTAGCTAGAGTTGCATCATTTTTGTGACAGAAGTAGCTAGTAGATCATAGCATCGTGTGTTTTTCCCCCTTCGTATATGATCGTGTGCTTTCTGCTACCATGTTGATGTTGTTGCTCTAGTTTGTAAGCAAAGCATGTTGCTCGGGAAAAAAAAAAAAAGAGGCAAACTTACCGAGGAGTGCGAGATAAGGCAGTATGATGCGTGGTGCCAGACTAGGAGTGAATTAAGGGATGTGCAATTCTTACGAGTGTCTGGCAAGTGAAGCTCCAACAAGTTCTAAGCGTAAGGCACGAGTAGTCGAGTACTGAAGCTAACAAATACCTGTAGTTTTGGTTGTACGTCACCCGAGCGTTTTTTCAAGTCAAGAAAAAGGAATCTAAAGTTGATTTATACATCGAAAAAGACCGGAATCTCTGAATATCGTGAAGATATTTTGCTATGTCCTGCTCTTTCATCAGAAATTAAAGAAAAGGGAAAAAACAATCCATCTTACAGTTACAGATAGAGATGAAGCCCAATCCCAGGCCCAACAAAGGGACTAACAATTGACAACTCCAACAGTATACCAAAAGGCCCGTTTACCTAATTGGTTCTCTAGATGCAGCAATGCCTAATTCCCGGCCCATTGCAGCCCATCAGTCCATATTCCAACATTCCAGCACTTTGCAGGCAGGATTAGCACTAGCAGCGACTAATTTCCACATGACCAGAGTTCTATCCTGACTTTCTGAGCCCATATTCGCACAAACAAGTAAAGTACACTGACCCCTTTGCGAATAGCAAGAAATGCACGAAACCGACCAAAGTCAGATCAGATCATGCAAAGTGCAGCAGTACTTGAAAAGCCTCTGTCCCTCGCATCCGTGCATCGATCCACTCAGGCTCAGGTAGCTGACCAACCGGCCGCACCCCAGCCTCTCAGCTCAGGAAGTCAGGAGTCTGTCAATTGGAGATGGCCGCCATTTTCCTTCCCCAAGTGTTAGGAACGACGGAGTGTGTACATTGCTCTGCTCAAAACCTCTGTCACAGGCAGCTGATCTGATGCCACGTAGCACTTCCTATCCAGAGCTTCTCCCGGCTCCGTGTGTTCTTCCGACAGGTGAGCGGTTGCTAGCCCTGGCCACAGGATTTCAAAGAAGGCCCGCACAAGTGGTTGCGAAGACGGTGTGGTGCATGCCATTGAATTCAGGCGTGTGGCACGGTTTGCAGGAGTCAGAGAAAAGGACGCGTGCGGATCATGCATGCACGCGTCCAGTTCCGCATTTACGAACATGTTGCTGAAAACCTGGAACTTGAGGCAGATTATGGCATGACGTGCAGATTTTTTTTTCTCTCGCCCGGCAGGGTTTGCTTTGCTTCGTCGTCGATGTTCCGGTCTCCGTATGCCCGGCGCCCATGCAGTGTGATTGTGTGCGAAGAACGAGCTGCAGCTCTGGAGGCAGGCACTGGTATGGGTAGTGAAGGGCGTTGCTGTGTTCCTTTCTGTGAAGCCAAACCCCCAGTACCAGCGACGTACTACCAAGACGTATCCCATTATGCTTTGTGCCTCGTGCTGCTAATGCACTACAGCGATACACGACCTTCCATTCCAATATTCAATCCCCCTGATCCTGATCGTATCCCATCTCTATCCTGTCTGATGCCCATGCGTACTGCATGGCTGAAATCAAAGAGCAGTTTCGGGCCTCCTTTGGTTCCAAAGAAACGCGAGAATTTCACGGAAATCAGTTCGTTTTAACGGAAAAAAACGTGCGAGGCAGGAAAAAAACTCCGCTTGAATTCGGAGCTTTCCGCGAGCCCTTTTCCCCCGTGGACATATATATTGCTATCAAGGACGGAAACGTCTGGTGTGTGCGCGTGTGTCGCTGCGATCGCTGAAGTGAGAAACTGAGGGAGTGATGTGGTCACGTGAGGCTGCTCTTCGTTCATCTCCCTGTCTCGAACTTGAAGGGGTTTTTTGTCACGACTCCAGACCAGTCCAGAGCGGTGGTTTGGATGGCAAAACTCAGGGCGTCCAAATCGCGGCGACTGATGCGACAGGGTTCCCGTTCAAGTACTACCTTTGTTCCGGAAAGGATAAAACTATGGTGCATGTGCGGGTTAAAGTATTTTTAGTTAGACTAAAATTCTAGTAAATAGTATTCATATTTATGACTTAAAATCAATTTATTACGAAAATACATTTCGTAATTAATCTAATTATATTTATTTGATATTATAAATATTTATATTTTTTTATTTATAATTAGTCAAACTTGGTATATTAAAACATGATACTGTTTCAGTTTTTTTTTGGACTTTGGGAGTAGTTTGCTCTCTGCAGGTACACGTAGACATCAACCGACACGTCCGCTGTTGGCATGCAGGTACACGTAGACATCAACCGACACGTCCGCTGTTGGCATCCGCATGAGCATCACAGATTTTCAAGAGTCCCTCACAGTGTTTTGAAAACTAGGCAGACAGACATCTGCGTTCATGCACAGCGTTTAGAAAGCAAGGGGATGTTTAGTCGGTGAGGTGAAAAATTTTAGGGTGTAATATCAGATGTTTTGAGGGATGTTTGAAGTGGTGTTTGGATATTAATAAAAAAAACTAATTATATAACTCGTCTGGAAACCGTGAGACAAATTTATTAAGCCTAATCAATCCATCATTAACACATGTTTATTGTAGCACAATATTGTCAATTAATAGATTAATTAGACTCAAAAAATTTGTCTCACAAATTTATCGGAATATGTGTGATTAGTTTTTTTCGTCTATATTTAATACTCTATGCATATGCATGTGTCCCGATGGGTTAAATTTTTTTTTTTGAGAAACTAAATACCCCTAACCTTTCACCATCAACAGACTATTCACTTCACTGTTTCTGCATTTAGGAAATGAATCCTCCAATGTGGTTGTGGACTGGACTCAACGTTGGTGCCGTACGTTAACACCTGTGTCATTCCGTGGGCCCGAGGCCCATGCATTATTGTCTACAGTATGCCATGAAAAGACAGAAAATACTGGGACCCATCCTGGTGGCACAGTGTGCAATCAGGATAGTTTTTTTTTAAAAAAAAGAGCGACAATATTGTATTCAGTTCAACGGTACAATCTCGATCCAAGGGTTCAGGTCAGCTCTTATAATACTCACCTGTCTGTCACCACACTTGGATTTCCTTGTTCTGCTTACCAGCCTTCCAACATTTCTAATGTTTTTCCCCATGATGAGGAATATATAAAGAGCCCGTTTGTTTCGCTAAAAAGTCATGACTGAAAGTACCGTTAACTGATTTGTTGTGAAAGAAAAATATTGTTTTGTCTGAAAAAATAAACTGAAAAGTACGGATTATAAGACAAGCGAGCAGGGCCAAAACCCCAACGCCCATATCTCCGGCAGGTGTGGTGAGGAATGGTTTTTTTTGTGAGTGTATTTCCTCGTTCTAAAATAGCTGTACATATTGAGGTCAAACTTTTTAAGTTGAATAAATAGTATGTTGTGTAATAAACATTATTAGATTAACTGTATAGTACATTTTTTATAATAAACATATTAAGAGATACAAATGTTGATAATCACCCTGTTCGTTTCGCTGGTTTATTGTGCTGAAAGTACTGTTCGCTGGTTTATTGTGAGAGAAAAACACTACTGGATGGCTGCTGATTCTGCTGATAAGTCCAAACGAACAGGCTGAATGTTTTATATAAATCTTGTTAACTCTTAAGAAAATCATTCCTCAAAGTGTAATTATTTTTGGCCAAGTGAGGAACACTGGTGCTTAGGGATGAGTAAGAAAAGTATGGCTTTAGTTTTGCAACGTGTCCCCCACCGAACTGTTTTTGGCCTGTGCTGTGCAGGTGACAGGGCATGTGGATGGGTCATCGAATCTTTTGCCTCCCAAAATTAAGGTAGCCCATGTGTGGGCCGCGAGCTCAATCATACACCCCTTCTTTCTTTCTTGTCTCTTGCTTTCATCCCTTTCATTTTTTTTAATTTGCTCCATCATCACTAAGAAACAATTAACTGTGTGTAGTCAACCGAAGTGGCAGCATGCACTAAACAACTATGCAAGGCAAAGACACAAAGTGACTGCATTTGCTTAGGTGTCGATGGATGCTCAATTTTGCAACTTTGAATTGTGATGCAGAAACAGTGGCAATATATATTTATGTTTCTTTTTTTAGTCTTTTTTTTAGAAAATAGAATTTCCCTTCTGAAGGGATGATTTGACTACACAAACTAGACAGGTAGAGAAAAAGGTTATACTACTCCATATAGCTACTCTATTACCATGCGCACCGCCGTGTAACGTGTATATCGGCCTATGCATCTTTTGTTCTTGTCTGCTCAGCGAACCTCAGCAACCTTTGCTTCTTTGCCTCAGGCTGTCCGCACTCGTGGTACTCTAAATTTATCCTCTATATATTTTTAGTCACCAAGATTCTCTCCTCTATTCTCAATTCTTTCATACTCATCTATCCTCTATATCATTATCTATCCACCGTGGGGCTTACTTGTCACTTTATCTAAATATATTCATGTGAGATCTAGTTTTGAAGTATTTATTGAAATGAATTTAATGGTGCAATCAGAATTTAATTTGATTTTTTAGTTTATGAGTTATAACATTTTTTATACGGAAAAAAAGTTGGCACGCTCTCCTATGCACTCTCTTTCTTAGGTGGTCTCTCGCGCGCGGCCGTCCTCTCTGAGTGGTGCTGCAGCGTATGAACAGTACCACGTCTAAATATATAGAGGACATACTCCCATCGTGTATGATAAAGTAGGATATGAAGTATACCGCTGCAACTGTTTTTTCCTCTACGTGTTACTGCACGAACCTTTCATGGACGCCAGTGCGGTCGTTCTTACGGTATGATTCCAACGCCTATGATGAACGACCTTTCAGGGATGATGATTCGCTTTTCTCCTTTTCGTCGTTTCACCTTTTAGGTCATACTACCCTGGCATTTCTTCTTCTTCGTTATCTTGTAATTGAACTATTGAAGAATTCAAGGAAGCTGTTCCATCACAATTACTTGGAGAGCCCTCCATCTGTTCTAAGAACATCTCATTTTTTCTAGGAATCATTTTTTTTTAAATTTAAGTACATCCATAACAAAAAAAGTAGTAGTATTTTGTGATGCATAATAAATAGTATTAGATCAATTGTGAGTCGTGACATATATTTTCATAAAATTTTTTAAAATGCAAATGTTGATACTATTTTCTAGTATAAAAATAATTGGTTTTCTTTAAAAAATTGGCTTCTCGAGAAGTGATGTGTGCAACTATTATTTTAGAACCGATGGAGTACATATCAAGAAATGAGAACTTAGCGGAATATATCTAGTAGTATAAGATATACCAACTCTATGCTTATATTTTGTTATTAGATATTTAGATGGATATATTTCTAGTCAATCTAATAATGCGGCAATAATCATGATCGGACTGAATAAACCATTATCCGAAAAGTTTTGTTTCCTAGGAGTATTTTGGTGGATGCACGGGCAGAATTATTTCTTAGGCCTCGTTCGGTTCGGCCGGAACGGCCTGGAACGGCCTGGAACATTTCCAGCCCCGTACAAAATATCGAATGGTTCCAGGTCCGGAACAGTTCCAGGCCATTCCGAGCTGGAAACGAACGGGCCCTTACTGAGAATCTCTTATTCTAACAATTGTACTAGCACTAGGGCCAGATAATGCTAACAAGTGTACTGGCACTAGGGTCATCCTATTCGGTGGAACAAACGTGGCTGGGGCACGCACAATTCATGCCCACCGGATGCCAAGTACAGCCCGGGCCCACAACAACTAGGCCGTGCCAATTGCCCAATTCTGATGAGCGACAGCTATGGAACCCTCCTTCGAGAAGGACGATGACAAGACAAGACATCAGATAGCCTTATCTAGGGCATTGTTTAGTTCGCGAAATATTTTTGGAAATGTAACTGTAGAGCTACTGTAGTACTTTCGTTGTATTTGGCAATTATTGTCCGATCATGGCCTAACTAGGCTTAAAAGATTCGTCTCGTCAATTTCGTCTAAACTGTGTAATTAGTTTTATTTTTTATCTATATTTAATGCTTCATACATGTGTCCAAAGATTCGATGTGACGGGAATCTAAAATATTTTGGGAAATATTTTAGGAACTAAACAAGTGCCTAGGTCACGGACACATTAAGGCCAAACAGATACTACTCCGTAACTCAAGCCAGGTATAGATTGAAAAAAAATTCAAACCGATAAATAGTACCACTTTCGTCTTATTTGACAAATATTATCCAATCGTAGACCAACTAGGCTCAAAAGATTCATCTCGTGATTTCTAACTAAACTGTGTAATTAGTTATTTTTTTACCTACATTTAATACTCCATACAAGCGGCTAAAAATTGATGTGACGAAGAGAGAGTGAAAAAACTTAGAATTTTAAGGGTAACTAAACAAGGCGTCAGAGGAAGAACTACTAGTACTGTTTTAATATGCATTTTTCTCAGTACACTTACCTCATCTTCACAAGTACTCGTACTAGCTAGTAATCCCATATACGGAGTACTGACATTATTTACTTTGGCGTGTCAACCGAGCTCCGTGTCACGTTTGTGTTCTGGTCTTGCAAGTGACCACCTACTCAATTTGTTTAGCCAACAACTAGCGGTATTCGGAATGTACTTCGAAAGCGGTGTGCAACCTACGGTCAAAACGTAGCTGATCTGTCCTGTAGGTAAAAAGCTTCGCATGCAAGGAATCGTTACCATTGATGACTTCGTAGAGGACCTCATCATTTCCTTGCAAATACGGTAGCCTTTCCGTTTTTGAAAAAAGAAAGTAGTGTCCACAGTTATACCATGGAAAGAGTTTAAGAGCAAAGTTCACTGTATATGTCTTCCAACTTGTGTCGCGGTGCTATTTAAGTCCTGTTCGCTTGAACTTATCAGTCGTACCGTTTCAGCGAAATAACAGTGTTTTTCTCTCACAACAAATCAGCATCAGCCGTTTTTTCTGCCAGCCAAACAGGAACTTAAATTCTCAAATTTCCAACGAGCATATCCAAATCCCTAGACTTACAAGTGATTGCACGATGATTTGGTCGACATGTGAGACTCACATGCCAGTCCCATCTCCTCTCTCCCCTACCTGAACGTGGGCTCCATATGTCGGTGCCATTCGCAATAGTATGCCACATACTCTCTCTATCCACCTTTATGTGTCGTTCTGGGAGCAATAGTATTCACTCAATCATCAATGCACCTATACTCAGAGTATGTCCAGGTTCAGATAACTATTGTTGCATATGGTTAAGAGCCAAAACGACTTGGACAGAGGGAGTAGGCCTACTACTAGGGGTGAAAACGATAAAATATTTTCCGACCGTATTCGAGACCGAATCCGTTTAAAGGGGTTTAGATCTATCCGTATCCGAGTCCGGATATTCAACATCCGATACCGTATCCGTATTTGAATAATCAAATCGTATATTTATAATGTCGATATCCACTCGTATCCTATTTGGTATGGTAGGTAATATCTGTATTCGAATTCGAATCTGAATCCGGACAGAAATATGAAAACAAATGTAATATCAGTAATATCCGTTTGTATCCGATCTGTTTTCATCCACACTACTACACTCAATTATAAATGGTGTAGATATAAGTGGTGTGATTAGTAAAAGTTTAGGAATCTAGACGTACATTTCAGAAAATTAGAAATCTAGATGGCACATAGGCCTATTATGAACTCAAAAAGAAGAGTACTCCCATATATCTAGTCCAGGCAGGCAGAGCTTGATGTCTGTCTTCACCAACAGAGCAAAGCTTAGCTGGATCTTAATCGTAACCATGGAAGCAAGCGATGACAGTAGTACCACCAACCAAAAGGGAATCATCTGGCTTGGTCAAAAACTGCCCCGTACTAACCTTCACAGGAAGTGCTGGCACTGGTAGGCCATCAATACCCGGGGGACCAGTAACTGTCCGCTGCCAAACACAAACTCGCATTCATCCAACCACCTCCCCAGTCCCCAATTGCTCGCGCGCCAGCATGGCAACCACGGCAGCCCTTGAATGGCAGTGCATTCATCAGTGAGGGGGCAGTACAGTAGCAGAACGCAGCAGCAGCGTGGCAGGCAGGGTGGTTGCACGTTACGTACAGTACTTGGGTTTGCTTGCACGCCATTCCCTGCCGCCGGCGGCCGGCCCAGTTCACCTTTTTTTTCCTCGGCTGCCCGTTGCACACCGCTGCTGTCGTCTGCAGACCGCAGACTCTGCATACAGCACCGAATACGAGCAGTACTCCCTCCTTGCTTAAAAGAATGCAGCTCCGTGTTACTCCCTCCGTCCCAGAAAAAGTGTCGTTTTAGATTTTTCAGACATCGTGTTTGACCATTCGTCTTATTCAAAAATTTTGTACAAATTATAAAATAAATAAATCATTATTGAAGTATCTCTAATGATAAAATAAGTCATAACAAAATAAATAATATTTATTAAAAAATTTTGAATAAGACGAACAATCAAACACGATGTCTGAAAAATCTAAAACGACACTTTTTCTGGGACGGAGGGAGTACGTGCTAGTTCACCTTTGATAAAATTCCTAGCAAATACTACTCACATTTATGGCTTCAAAATAATTTATTATAAAAATACATTTTGTAATTAATTTAATAATATTTATTTAACATTAGAAATATTAATAATTTTTTTATCTATAATTAATAGAACTTAAGATACAAAACTATGGCCTCGTTTAGATGCTGAAAAAATTTCAACCCGATGAATAGTACCTACTTTCGTCTTATTTGACAAATATTGTCCAATCGTGGATCAACTAGGCTCAAAAGATTCATCTCGTGATTTCCAACTAAACTGTGTAATTAGTTATTTTTTTACCTACATTTACTACTTCATGCATGGGTCCAAAGATTGATGTGATGGAGAGAGTGAAAAAAAATTCAACTTTTTGAGTATAGGCCTTGTTTAGATTCCAAAGTTTGCCTCCCAAATTCACTATGCAGAATTCCTATTCCCCGTCACATCAAAATGCCGGCACATATATGGAGTACTAAATATAGATGAAATTAAAAATTAATTACACAGTTTTGTTATACTTTACGAGACGAACATTTTAAGTCTAATTAATCAATATTTGGACAATTATTACCAAATAAAAACAAAATTGCTACAGTGTGATGTGACGTGCACTATACAAAGTTGGGATACCAACTTTGGTATCTAAACAAGGCGATACATCTAAACGATACCATACTAGAATTGCTTTCTTTCTCGAGGAGGGACATTCCAACTGGCAGGCCGCCGGTGGACAAGAGAGAGCAGACACGGGTAGCACCTGTCAGTCAGTTACTGCTGGCGACAGATGTCATCAGGCCAGGACTGCTGGCAGGGCATGCACCAGGCCACGACAAGAAGTGATGAGAGGGTCGCAAGGAGTAGTACTCCTCCGAAACAAGACGACCTCGGATCCCCTGACGACACGGCGCGCCAACCTGGGGCCTTGTTTGGATTTCAAAGTTTGCCTCCCAAATTTATTATGCAGAATTCCTATTCTCCGTCACATCAAAATGCCGGCATATATATAGAGTACTAAATATAGATGAAATCAAAAACTAATTACATAGTTTTGTTGTACTTTACGAGACGAACATTTTAAGTCTAATTAATCAATATTTGGACAATTATTACCAAATAAAAACAAAATTGCTACAGTGTGACGGGACACTTACTATACAAACTTTGCCTCCAAACTTTGCCATCTAAACAAGGCCTGGGAATCAATCGTTGACCCACTAGGGTCCTTCACCGAGAGCAAGAACGGGGGCACAGCTTTCGCCGCCGCCCCCGGCCGGCCGGGCGCAGTCGTGCATTCCCCAGACCCCCAGCCAGAGGCCAGCAGATCACCTGACAGTGCCGGCGCGCGGCCTGACCTCAGCCACTGCCCGCCTCACTGAAAACCCACCCGCTGATCCACCTCCAACGCACCGCGCCCCGTCCAACCCGGCAGCCCCTGCCAAGGCCACAACCCAACCCGGTCCCCGGCCCCGCCGAAGAAACGCGCAGCCACACCCAGATTAACCACGAAATGACACCGTTTCCACCCCAAAATCACCACCGCGACACGCTGACCGCAGCCAGCCAGGCAGCCACGCCCGCGGCCGCGTCTCAGGATCTGCCGGCCACCTGCCTGGCTGCCTCGGTCGCGCGGCCGCCTTTCCGCCCGCGGCCCAACAGCAACAAAAGAAGGAAACGGGCGCACGCGACCGGCGCCCGCCCTCCCCTTCCCCACTCTCCCTCTCCCTCTCCTCTCCTCGGCCGCGCGCCCGGGACGAACCACGCCACGCCGCGAGCGCGAGCGCGTCCGAGCCTTCCTCCCTTTCCTTTCCTCCCCATCGAGCCAAAAGACTCCCGTCTCTTTCCGCTCCTTTCTCGCCCCCCTTTTCCAACCTAAACCCCCACTCTTTCCTTCCTTCATCCCTAGACTCCTCTCCTCCACGCCGGCCGGCATGGCCTCCTGTTCCCAGCGCCAGTCACCTACCGTGCCGCCCGTCTCCATCCCACGCCTCGCCCCCTCGGATAACTGCTAGTTGCCGTACCGTGGGAGCGCCGCCTCTCCAGTCTCCAGTCTCACCAACACCTGCCGCCGCGGCTCTCTCCGGTTGATTCCTCCCTGCGCGGGATTGGCGTCTTCCTGCTCGCCGCCGCGTCCGTTCCGCATTGCGAGGGCGCCGGGCCGGGTGCTCAGGATGGCGGCGTCCCGCGACGACGAGGGGCACCAGGAGGAGGCGCGGCGCATGGCGAGCCTCCTGGCGGCGCGCCGCGCGCTGCGTGCCGGCCTGGACAAGTCGCGCGCGCTGAGCCACGCGCTGGCGCCGAGGCTGGAGGCCATCCAGGCGCGCCTCCCCGCCATGGAGGCGTCGGTGCGCCCGATCCGCGCGCCGCGGGAGGCGCTGGCCACGGCGGGGCCCAACATCGACCGCGCCGTGGGCCCCGCCGCCGCCGTGCTCAAGGTGTTCGACGCCGTGCACGGCCTCGAGCCGCCGCTCCTCGACCGCGCCGCCGTCGCCGCCGACCTCCCGGGGTACCTCGCCGTGCTCGCGCAGCTCGAGGCCGCGCTCCGCCTGCTCGCCGACAACTGCGGCCTCGCCACGCAGTGGCTGTCCGACATCGTCGCCTACCTCGGGGAGCGAAGGCTCGCCGACCAGCGCTTCGTGGCGGGGCTCGCCGCCGCGCTCGACCGGCTCAGGGCCGCCGCCGCCTCCGCCGACCTCGACGCCGGCCTCCTCGCCGCCGCGCTCGACTTGCTCGAGGCCGAGTTCAGGCGGCTCCTCAAGGACCACTCCGCGCCGCTCGCGATGAAGGACCCCGCTGGCGGCGGCTCCGACCCGCCGGCCGTCGTGCCGTCTCGGATCCCTGCCTCCGTCGTGTACAAGCTCAGCCTCATCCTTGACCGCCTCGCTGCCAACGGCCGGCTTGACCACTGCTCATCGGCGTACGCGGACGCGCGAGGGGATACCGTGAGCGCCAGCCTCCGCGCGCTTGGACTTGATTACCTCAAGGAGACATCGGGGGACGCGCAGGCGCTCAGCCCGAGCGTCGAGCGCTGGGGCCGGCATCTGGAGTTTGCGGTGCACCACCTCCTTGAAGCTGAGAGGAAGCTCTGCGTCGCGGTGTTTGAACGGCGTCCTGAGGCCGCGCCCTTGTGCTTTGCTGAGATTGCAGCTCGTGCTGGCATTCTTGATTTCCTGAATTTCGGCCGTGCCCTGGCTGGTGTCAAAAAGGACCCCATCAAGCTATTGCGGCTGCTTGACGTGTTTGATTGTTTGAACAAGCTGAGGCTGGACTTCAACCTATTGTTTGGTGGGAAGGCTTGTGTAGAGATCCAAAGCAGGACTAGGGAGCTTGTCAAGACGGTCGTGGATGGTGCTGTTGAGATCTTTGAGGAATTGCTTGTTCAGGTGGAGCTGCAGCGCAATTTGCCGCCGCCAGTTGATGGTGGAGTGCCACGCATAGTGAGCTTTGTCGCCAAGTACTGCAATCAGCTTCTTGATCAGCCGTATCGATCTGTGCTGACACAGGTGATCACCATCCACCGCAGCTGGCGCAAAGAGGTGTTCAATGACAAGATGCTAGTTGATGCAGTGCTTAATATCGTTAAGACACTAGAGATAAACTTTGATACATGGTCAAAGGCTTATGGAGATTCGACACAGTCATCTCTCCTCATGATGAACATACACTGGCACTTCTTCAAACACCTAAAGGGTACAAAGCTGGGTGAGCTGTTAGGCGATCCATGGCTCCGGGAGCATGAACAGTACAAGGATTACTACTTAGCAATGTTTCTGAGGGAGAGCTGGGGAACACTTGCACCCCTGTTGAGCAGGGAGGGCCTGATCATGTTCTCCAAGGGCCGGGCTACTGCAAGAGATTTAGTGAAACAGAGGCTCAAATCATTCAATGCTAGCTTTGATGAGATGTTTCAAAAGCAGTCTAAATGGGTGATATCCGATAGGGATTTGCAGCAGAAGACGTGCCACCTCGTGGTGCAGGCTATAGTGCCTGTTTACAGGAGCTTCATGCAGAACTATGGGCCGCTTGTTGAGCAGGACGTTAGTGCGAGCAGGTATGTGAAGTACAGCGCCGATGATCTGGATAAGAAGCTCAACACACTCTTCCTGGCCAAGCCAGGCAGGCCCATGAGAGCTGGAAGTTTCCAAATCAAAAATTCGGATGACAAGATTACCAGTGCAATGACCGGATTGTATCGGAGTGCTTCTACTCTGAAGTAGCTTCAGTGGGAGTTTGGAAAGACTGAACGCACAATTTGTGCAATAAGCCAATAACTTGGTAGGCAAAGGATGGTTCGGGCCAGTAAGTCAAGATCCCTACTCCTGTGGGGGATGCAATAATGGTCCCATGATTAGAACAGCTGGAGCATAAGAACATAAAACTCTTCCAGAACTGACATTGTGGGGGAGAAGATGACAGGAGTGTTTCCTCAGAGGGTCTCCTTCCTGTCAATCATCTTTTCACCTTCTATTGCATTCTTATCTGTAGCAAGTATACTCAATTCATTTTAGGAACTTGTGTGGGAGGAGGATGTGTAATCAGTTATCTGGTACATGTTAGTAGATTGGTTGTATTATAGGAGGTATTAAGTTGTTTCATATGGTTATGGTATACTTTGTTTTAGATCTTATGAACATGCAGTGAATTATATGGTATAACTGGTGGCGAATGGAAATTACAGCAGTTAATTATATGGGACAGTATACTGTTTTTTCCCTTTCCAAATTTCTATTTTTTCACACTGTTACATCTTCCTTCCTCTTTTATGGAATGGTTTACTTTTTGATCTGTTGTTTGGCCTTTGATGTTGTGATGTACGGAAGCATGCAGTTGTATAGGAGTATAAACTTACTACCTTCTATGCTCATGGATTGCATAACACTGTGCCATTAAACTGATACTATCTACTGACAAAAGAAAATTGGGATAACCGAAATTCATACCTTTGGTGTCACTGATGATCATGTATTAATTGCAATCTTTTGTAGTTCTGTTGATATGCAATATGTGCCTGCTTGGTTAGTAAGTAAGTTGTAATCAGAATAGAGGCTAAATAGAGAGAGAGAAAAAAAAGGAACTTTAAACTTGACTACTTACATAGAACAAATATCACCATATGTTGGGATCACTACTCGTTCCTCTCAAGAAGTAATCGTGGGAGGTGGGAGGACGTGGCTTGGGTTCTCGGCGGCGAGCACGTGACGCCGTCCTGAAGGCCGGCGTCGAACACAGAGCGACAAGGGGTTTAGGAGCAGGAGAGATTAATTCAATCTCCAGCTAGCTTTTCATTATTCCATCGTTTAGGCTATATAGCCGGGTGTTCCATACTTTACTAACTGACTAACAAACTCAAATGAATAACAAACGTGAATCTGAGATCCTAGACTCAAGGTACTGCTGGAGCCCGTGGCCGTGATCACCATGCAGCTGCATGTCCTCCGCGTACGTTGTTTGGCCCGTTCAGCCACGGCTGCTGGAGCCCGTGGCCGTGATCACCATGCAGCTGCATCTCCTCCGCGTACGTCGTTTGGCCCGTTCAACCACGGCTCCGCTTGCGGCGCTCGTAGACGCGGCCCACCATAACATCACTCCCGCCGTCGACAAACAGCTCGTCCGCGAGCTGGAAGTCCGGGTAGGCCGCACGGAACTCCTCAACCGGCTCCCAGGTGGCATCAGCTTCCGGCAGCCCTGCCCACTGGATGAGCACGTGCCACACCCCACGGCGCAGCTGAGCACGCATGGCACGTTCGGGACCCTCCAGAAGCTGACCGTTGCGCAGGGGAGGCAGCGCCGGAGTGGTTGTCGGAGGCACACCATGGAAGGGCTTCAAGACGCCGACGTGGAAGACGTCGTGGATGCGGGCACCGTCCGGTAGCTGCAGGCGGTAGGCGACGTCGCCGATACGCTCCCGCACCTGGAACGGCCCGGCGTAGCGCGGGCTAAGCTTGCCGCGCCGGCCAGGCACAAGGGATTGGGTCGGACGATGAAGAAGGCGGAGTAGAACCCAATCCCCGACGTCGAACGTCAAGGCACGGTGGTGCGCGTCGTAGTAGCGCTTGGCGTAGTTCTGAGCCTGGAGAAGACGGTCACGGACGTCGGCGAGGAAGGCGTCGCGGTCCTGCAGGAGACCGTCCACCGTTGCAGTGCGTGCTGTGGCCGGTGCGTAGGGGAGTAGCGCCGGTGGCGGCCGCCCGTAGACCACCTGAAACGGACTCGTGCGCAGCGCCGAGTGGAACGCCGTGTTGTAGCAATATTCGGCCCAGGGGAGCCAGTCGAGCCACGCACGAGGCCGGTCGCCGGTGATGCACCTTAAGTACATTGCGATAGTCTTGTTCACCGCCTCGGACTGCCCGTCCGTCTGCGGGTGGAAGGCGGTGCTCATGCGGAGCTGCACCCCGGCCATCTTGAAGAGGTCCCTCCAGACATGTCCTGTGAAGACGGGGTCGCGGTCGCTCACGATCGAGACCGGAAACCCGTGAAGGCGAACCACGTCGTTGAAGAACGCGCGCGCGACTGATGACGCCGTATAAGGGTGGCCCAAGGGAAGGAAGTGCGCGTACTTTGAAAAACGGTCCACCACAGTGAGGATCACGCTCTTGCCGTTCACCTTGGGAAGGCCTTCAACAAAGTCGATCGAAATGTCAGACCAGACCTGTGTGGGGACGTCGAGAGGCTGCAGTAGCCCGGCCGGGTGCAGGGCCTCCGTTTTGTTCTTCTGGCACGTCGGGCAGGAGCGGACGAAGTCCCGGACCACGACGCGGTCGTGATCCACGGCGAAGTCGCGGCGTAGTCGTTGGAGCGTCCTCTGGACGCCTTCGTGCCCCGCCGTGTGCGCGAGCTGAAGCACCACCTGGAGCAGGTTCGACGTCGGGGGCACATAGACGCACGCGCCCTTGAGGATTAGGCCGTCCTGGACGTGCCATGGCTCGCCGCGCGTTGTGGCGATGGAGTCGCGCAGCTGGCGCAGCTGTGCCTCAGCCTGCAGCTCCGCGCGGAGGTCGTCGAAGAGGCGGAACGTCGGTGCGGACAGCATGGCCAGGTGCTCGACATCGGATTGGCGCCGAGACAAAGCATCTGCTACTGTGTTCAATTGCCCCGGCCTGTACTCCACAGTGAAATCAAAACCAAAAAGCTTACTGATCCATTGGTGCTGAGGCACCGTCAATAGGCGTTGGTCGAGCATATATTTCAGCGCATAGTGATCCGTGCGCACGACGAACTGGCGACCCCAGAGGTAGGGCCGCCAATGGCGAACCGCCTGCACGAGCCCAATGAGCTCACGCTCGTACGCCGCCACCTTCAAGTGCCGCGCGGCGAAGGGCTTGCTGAAGAACGCCAGTGGTCCAGCGCCTTGGTGGAGCACAGCGCCGAAGCCTGTCCCAGAGGCGTCGCAGTCCACCATGAAGGCCTTGGTAAAGTCGGGGAGGTGCAGCACTGGCGCCGTGGACAAAGCCTCCTTGAGCGCGGCGAACGCCGCGGTCGCCTCGTCGGTCCAGCGGAACCCCTCCTTGCGAAGGAGTTTGGTGAGGGGCGCAGCCACCGTGCCGAAGTCCTTGATGAAGCGCCGGTAGTACCCGGCGAGGCCGAGGAAGCCGCGCAGGCCGCGCGCCGACGCTGGCTGTGGCCAGGAGGCCACGGCCTCCACCTTGTCACCGTCCATGGCCACCCCAGACGCCGAGATGACATGGCCGAGGTAGGCCACAGAGGACGTGGCGAAGGTGCACTTGGAGCGTTTGATCCGGAGTTGGTGCTCGCGTAGGACGGTGAAGACGGCACGCAGGTGTTGCAGGTGCTCGGTCCATGTCTTACTATAAATCAATATGTCATCAAAAAACACCAGGACGCACTTACGAAGGAAGGGTTGTAGGACCGCGTTCATCAGGCTTTGGAACGTCGCCGGCGCATTGGTGAGGCCGAACGGCATCACGAGGAACTCAAAGTGCCCGTGATGCGTCCGAAATGCGGTCTTCTCGATGTCATCCGGGTGGACGCGCACCTGATGGTAGCCGGCGCGCAGATCAAGCTTGGTGAAGAACCGTGCGCCGTGCAGCTCGTCGATGAGTTCCTCCACCACGGGGATGGGGAACTTGTCCTTCACCGTGTGGTCGTTGAGAGCGCGGTAGTCCACGCAAAAGCGCCACGTCGCGTCGGCTTTCTTGACGAGGAGTACGGGCGCGGAGAAGGGCGACGTGCTGGGACGTATGAGGCCCTGCTCCAGCATGGTCTTGCACTGCGCCTCCAGCTCGTCCTTCTGGAGCTGGGGGTAGCGGTACGGACGGACCGCCACGGGCACTGTGTTGGGCAGCAAGTGGATCCGATGGTCACAGGCGCGCGGTGGCGGCAGGCCCGACGGTGGCTCGAAGATGTCGGCGAAGGACTCCAGTAGACGGTCGAGGAGGGCGGCTCGGTGCCGTGCGCGACGTGGAGGCGCCCAGTGGGAGGAATGTCGGTCCGCGTGGACCCGATCCCCTTCCACAAGACGCGCTTGCCGCGGTGCCAAAAGGCCATGCAGAGGTCGTCAAAGTCCCATAGAATGGGGCCCAATGTGCGCAGGTACTTGACGCCCAACACCATGTCATAGCAGTCGAGCGGTATGGCGTAGCAGTCGACGTTGAAGTACTCGTCGCCGATGCGGATGGCGACGTCGTGGGCGAGGCCGCGACAAGCGACGCGGTCCCCGTTAGCGACCACCACATGGGCGCCTTGGCTGTCGCTGAAGTGGAGGCCTATGCGGCACGCCGCCCCCGAGCTGATGAAGTTATGTGTCGACCCGGAGTCGATGAGGGCCGTGAGCTCGTAGTTGCCAATAGACACCCGGACCTGCATCGTGTCTGCAGTCCGGATGCCGGTGATCGCCGAGAGGGAAATGAGCGGCGGAAGCTCGTCCCGCGGCTCCCCGGGGGCGTGGTCTTCATCCGGCAGGGGAGGCTCGGTGTCGTCGAAGTCGGTGACCTCCAGGTAGAACAGGCGCTGACACTTGTGCCCGCGCACGTACTGCTCATCGCAGTTGTAACACAGGCCCTGCCGCCGACGTTCCGCCATCTCCGTGGGTGAGAGGCGACGGAACGGACGTGGAGGCGTGGGCAGCGACGCCGGTGCCGCGTTCACGGCCGCGACCGCGGCCGGAGGCGCTGGTGGCGGCAGCGCGGGCAGCTGAGGACGCGCCGGAGGGCGCGGTGGGCGAGCAGCAACGGGCGTCGCCTGTGTTCCGGCGCGCCGTTCGTAGGCACGGGCCAAGCCCATGGCGCGCTGAAGATCCGTAGGGCCTTGTAGCTCGACGTCGGTGCGGATCGGGTCTGGAAGGCCACCGGTGAAGAGCTGGACTTGCTGGAGCGGAGAGAGTGGCCCGGCATGCGCCATCCGGGCCTGGAACGCTTCCTGGTACCCAGCCACCGAGCCCGGAAACGGCAGCCGCGCCAAGTCGGCGAGGTGGTTGGTGGCGAGCGGCGGTCCGAAGCGCTGGTGACAGAGCGCTTTGAAGAGGGGCCAGGAGATGTTGCTGACGTCGCCGGCGTCGCGCTCCAGCATGCAGTACCAGTGCTGAGCCACGCCGTTCATGTGGAACGACGCGAGCCACACCTTGTCGACCTCCGGCGTGCGCTGGGCGCGGAAGAAGTGCTCACACTTGTTCAGCCACGCTAGAGGGTCGTCCGCCCCGTCGAACATCGGGAAGGATAGCTTCTGGAAGCGGGGTACGCCGCGGCCGTCTGGGTGGCCCTCATAGTGCCCCAGCGCGCCGCGGCCGTCGGAGTAGGCACGACCGTCGGAGTAGCTGTCGTCGTGGTTTGGCGGTGGCGGTGCACTGAACGTCGGCAGCGGCGATGGCGAATGCGGAAAAGGGATCTGGGTAATGGGCAGCGGAGCGGGCGGTACCTGGGGCGCAGGGAGCGCCGTGGTGTGGATCACGACGGACCCGGTGGTGGCCGCTGCCACCGCCGTCGCCGCCGGAAGGCCACCGTAGCCCGGGATGCCGTAGGGAAAGGACACAAGGGGTGGACTGCTCGCGGACAGTCCAGTGACGGACGGCGATGCACGCCCTTCCAGAGTGGAGAGGCGCGTGGCGAACTGCTCCATCTGGCGCTGCAGTCCAAGGATGGCGGCGGTGAGCGGATCGGAGGCGGAGGACGCCGCCGTGGCAGGCGACGCAGTGGTGGTGGGTGCGGTGGTGGTGGTGGAAAGGCCAGAGGTGGGCACACCGGTCATCGGACCTGTCATCGGACCTGACATTGCCGATACCAGATTGTTGGGATCACTACTCGTTCCTCTCAAGAAGTAATCGTGGGAGGTGGGAGGACGTGGCTTGGGTTCTCGGCGGCGAGCACGTGACGCCGTCCTGAAGGCCGGCGTCGAACACAGAGCGACAAGGGGTTTAGGAGCAGGAGAGATTAATTCAATCTCCAGCTAGCTTTTCATTATTCCATCGTTTAGGCTATATAGCCGGGTGTTCCATACTTTACTAACTGACTAACAAACTCAAATGAATAACAAACGTGAATCTGAGATCCTAGACTCAAGGTACTGCTGGAGCCCGTGGCCGTGATCACCATGCAGCTGCATGTCCTCCGCGTACGTTGTTTAGCCCGTTCAGCCACGGCTGCTGGAGCCCGTGGCCGTGATCACCATGCAGCTGCATCTCCTCCGCGTACGTCGTTTGGCCCGTTCAACCACGGCTCCGCTTGCGGCGCTCGTAGACGCGGCCCACCATAACACCATACCTGAGTATTAAATGATTTTCCCTCTTCGATTGTTAGCATCTCACAGCCTGTTCGCTTGAGCTTTCAGCCGCTTATTTTCAGTCAGCCAACAGTGTTTTTCTCTCACGTAAATCCAACAGTACTTTCAGCCGCTTATTTTCAGCCCCAGTGAACAAGCTGTCAGATCATTTGGAATGATAATTCTTGTTTTCTTGGACAAGCAAGAGGTTGCAGGTATGAATGCATTGCTTGATTCTGTATCAATGTTACACTGATCCTAGAAATGGTGGCCCAGATGCTTTACGCGCACCAATTTCTATAGGCAATTTGCAATTTGTAGAAACAAAATTGTTTGCACTTTGCGGGCTGCATCAAAATCAAGCAGGCGTGGCGCATGCCGCCGTGTGATTGATAAGGAAGCCAGTGGATAATGAACTGCCTGAACCCTGATGATAGGAACTCTCAACTCTTGATAATTGATATGCGCATTTTGACTATCTATAGCGAAGGGGGGGCGCATGCCGCCGTGTGATTGATAAGGAAGCCAGTGGATAATGAACTGCCTGAACCCTGATGATAGGAACTCTCAACTCTTGATAATTGATATGCGCATTTTGACTATCTATAGCGAAGGGGGTTGCGAAATTTCAGTTCCCTTTTCATCCTATAGCATAGAACTGGATTGGATTGCATGTTTATTGTTCATAAGCAGTGCACTGCATTCTTATATGAGGCAATTGTACTGCAGTCGTAGTAGTATAGTCCATAATCATCCGGCGCGGCGCTAAATGATCAGAAGATGGCAACGGGCATAAACCCCGCTGAGCTATGTGCCCTTGGAGTACGGCAACCATCCCTCCGATTTTATAGTATACCTGACCACGAGTTCTCTGCTCTACTAGCGAGGTGGAACAAATTTGATTCCTTGCGTCGTACTGTAGAGTGCACAAAGCAGCAGGATGCAACAGCACCGGCTTGCTCTTAGCTTTCTTCGTGTGGGCCAATAGCGCTGGTTTGGCCCAATAGCATTGGTCTGTGAGCTCTCACGTTGAGTAGCCCAACTAGTTTTCATTTCTTTCCCAACTAGTTTTCATTTCTTTCACGTTTCGTGTTTTTTAAAATTTTGTTTTCAAAGGTAAATAATGGAAATCAAATTAATATTTCGTAGCACTATGTTACGTAGGTACGCTTCTACAATAAACCCATGGGTTTGCGGGTTTGGGTACTACACTCGTAGACTCAGGGCCACAAACCCGCTGGATTGACTTTTTGCTCGTTGACAAACCCACAGGTAGATAAATTGACCCATATCCTGACGCTAATAATAGAGTAAAAACCCATCGAATTTTGAATTGCGCGTACCCATTGCCATCTCTATTCATGAATCATGAGTCCCTCAAGTGACATTTTTACCTGGGCCACATGGGCCTCGCAGGGTGGCCTATTGGGATGGGCTTGACCGACACGGTGTCCACGAGACCACAACGATGATAAGCCAAGCTAGCCCACGAGAAAAACGAACAGCAGTCCTTCTACCATGTTAATCGATTTGAAAAAGTGAGCGGCTTGCACTCAGTGCCAAACACCCGGTCATTGAGCTTCAAGTTGAACTATGTCTGGCGCCTTTGGGGTTTGGCTAAGAGAAATGCCTTTTGTTCCTGACTTACTGCATGCTTGCTTATCTGAAGCGGAGGGATTGTGCACATGCCTAGGTTCGAATAGGTCTCAAGGAGTTTCATAAAAAAGGGCCTCAAGCAACTTGTGCCCTGTAAACGAGTACAAGACCTAAATCTGGTCGAATCATGAAATGCCCAAAAGTGATCGATAAATCTACTACCGTACTAAATAGCGAGTGTTGTGAGTGTCTGTGTTGTACTGTGTAATTCGCACAAAAAAGCAAGCACTAGAGCTAAGCTATCACGATACTCTAAAAATGTCAAAAAAACACCAACAAGAACCGCACCTTTGGTTTCTTTGCAAGCCATGGAGTCGAAGCCCGTCAAGATGTTGAATAACCTCATTTTAGCATGACCATAATTGTCTAAAATTCAAGAATTCCTGCATGTGCATACGAAGGCCATCTGAGTGTGATGAAACGAGCTTAGAAGATATCTAGAGAGGCCTCCTAATTTAAGCATGAAATGGGAGCCTCCTTTTTTTGGTAACCGCATCGCTTTCAAAATCAAGAAAAAGAAGGAAAGAAGGAAGATATAAACTTCAACCAAAAAACTCCAAGAACATCAACTGTAAGAGAGGACCTCTTTCTTGGATGACCTCCTCCAACTCTAGAGATATCTGATTCAAGTTAGGATTAGGGGTCAGGATTAGGGATAGTGTTGAGGAGCGAATATGTGGCTATGGGACTAAAAGGGGATAATTTGGGTGTCAGACAGACCAGCGATAGTGAGGTCTATAGGTGGAATGGTGGTGGCAGTGGATCTATCACTGTTGGTACCGTCAGACGGAGGGATGACGATGAAGGTGGGGGAGCGTCGATCTAGAAAGGGGTACGGTGGGATAGGAGAGGGAGGGGAAGTTAATTCTTGGGAGGCGGAGGCGGGTGGGGATCAAATCTGTAGTTATTACTGGTGGCGGTGGATCCAACAATGTTGCTACCCTAGACGGATGAGGCGGCGATGAAGGTGGCGGAGCGTCGATATAGAAATGGGTATGATGGGGGCAAGGAGGAGGCCGACCACGCCCAGATCCGGCGAGGAGGAGGCCATCGCGCACACATCCAGCGGAGAGGAGGCCGGTCGTGCCTAGATCCGACGAGGAGGAGACCGGCCGCGCACACATCCGGTGGGGAGGAGGTCGGCTGCGCCTAGATCTGGTGAGGAGGAGGCCGTCCATGCTCACATCCGTGGGGAGGAGGCCGGCTGTGCCTAGATCCGGTGAGGAGGAGGCCGGCGCGCGCACATCCGGTGGGGAGGAGGTCGGTTGCGCCTAGATCCGGTGAGGAGGAGGCCGACCGCGCTCACATCCGAGGGTAGGAGGCCGGCCGTGCCCAGATCCGGTGAGGAGGAGGCCGGCCGCCCACACATCCCGCGGGCCCTCCTCCGGCACGGGTGGTGGCGCGCGGGTCCTCCAGTGCGTGTGGCCTGACGCCTAGGCAGCGGGTGGCCGCGGTGGGGCCCCACATGTCCTGCAGGCTCCCTTCTCTGACGATCGGCGCTGTGTCCCGCGGGCCTCCTCCGACGGACACGGCGGCGATGCGGGCTCGATTGGATCGCTCGCTCGGGCTTTTTTTTAAATCGTTTAACGCAGGATGGGTGGATCTGGCGGTGTTCCTACTGCAGACGGAGGGGTAGCGGTGAACGTGGGGGATCATCTATTTAGAAAGTGGTAGGGTCAGAGAGGAGAGGAAGGGGAAGCTAATTCCAGCAAGATGGAGGCGGGTGGGGCTATCTAGGAATTGAGCGAGTGGAGGAAGTTGGGCAAGATGGGAGAGAGGAGGAAGGATATAAGATTTGGTGATAGTAGTGGTAGGGACAGAGGTGTATGGGAAGATGGTTGTCCTTCGTTAGTGTTATGGGGGTGCTCTCAATGTTATCGCCTCCTAAAAAAATATGGGCTTATTTTATCGGTACATGGATGTTAAGAGTGGAAATAAAGTGTCAGAGAACTTCTAGCGATGGAGAGATCTTGAAGTTTTACGAGACATCTCTATTCTATTCCAAAAATAATAATTCCTATGGAAGACCTTTAATTTCGTCTTGAGCCTAGTCCATTCAACAACTATGGTGTGTACAACCTGCTAAAAATAAAACAACACATCATGTGGCAAGACATATAAAGGGGATGAGATAATAACTAGATGAATCATGATGAAATAGAAACATAGTCTCGACACAGAGATGGGAACATCACTATGGAGCATAGCTCTAAGGACACCGTGGCATGACAAGATAGAGGGCTCAATCTATGACAAAATGAACTCAAGAGTGGATGTAGGGGTGTCAAGAACATGTGATGCAATTTTCACAGATGAGCACAAGGAAACCGTGGTTCAACAAAAGAGGGCTCGATCCATGACAAATCAAAGTCAAGGGTGGAAGTATGGTGTCAAGGATCCCACGGATTTATAGGTCTTAAAATGTTAGAATAACAATATAACACCAGTGGCAGATGCATAGAGTGCTCACCAATGGTCCATGGTAGGATGCAAGGCCCTCAAGCCTCTCATGGTTGCTCATGTAGTTAGTGAGTAATTAGGTGTGAAACCCAACCCCACGCAACCTAGGCTGTGGTGGGGCACGCTGCTCACGCATGTAATCGGATGTTTGCTCCTTCTTATTATTATTAATCAAAGCCGGTGTATACCGGATCTTTCAAAAAAACATCCTTAGTGGATCTTGAAGGGCGTAAGAAATTCTTTAGTGGATCAAGTTAAGTAAATTGAAAGCGTAGTTGGATCTTGAACCCTGGAGCCAAATGTGTCAATATTGAATTGAGATTGGGCAAGATTGACGAAGGATTATTGCCCGAGACCCATCAATGATGATGAGCGAGCACCTGTTGTTTTTTTTTTTTTTTTGACAAAGAGGAGGGTGGCAGCCTTGAGGGGAATTCGGCGCCATCATGATCGGTTGACGTGAGTCTCACAATTGTCTTGGGCCTCGCAATTAGTAGTCAAACCCTTTTAACTTGACTTGGGCTCTCCGCTTGACTTGGTCTAGGCGGCAGAATAGGCGTTGGCCCATTATTCCAAACCGTTGGCCCGGGATCACTTTTTTCAACAAATAGTTCAATTTTTTCTAGAGTTGCAAAAAAATCTATTCAATTGCAATCCATCTGACCATCTTATGCTTATTTTTGTACGGTGTACATAATGTACTTCAGTAATTCACTTGGAAATTTCTAAGACTAGTAAATATGTCCGTGCGTTGCTACGGTTTTTTTTACGTTCATTTAGGTTGCTGGAAAATGATTTAGTTTTTTTATTGATTGAATTGGCTGAAATGAACTATCGGTTACTTCTTCCAAATATTAAAGAACAAAAACCAATGGAATCTGTAGATAGTTTAGCACACATGATAATATATGCGACCAACTTTTTGTTGACTAAACATTAGAATTTTTACAGGAAATTCATGCTTAAAAACTAATATTTTGTATTTCTAATACATTTAAGGAATTTTAGGACCCTAGTAGGCATGTTGTCTTCACATAGGCATGTTGTCTTCACATTCATTATCCTTGTATGTACGTAGTTGTCCCATGACTTTTTTTTTCTGATTTCATATCCATCCTGTACGTACAATCAATATTGTCAGTTAACGAATCTATAATGTTATTGTATTATAGAGTTATGTATGCGTAAAATGATAATGGATTTAATTATTGTGATATTCACCGCTAAAGATGTCAAGTTTAGTTATTCGCCTTTCCATGCTGACATGAAGATTGAAATAATATAACTCGAAAGTTCCTGCTATATATATAAAATCTAATTTAGTACAATTGGACTGGACGACTCCAACGTAAAAACAGGGAAGTACTCGACCGAAGAAAACTTCGGCTAAAAAACTGCCTCTCGAGGAATCCAAGTCAGACTATCCAAGGCTAAAACAAATCTTGGTAAAAAAGGAAAAAACGGCAAAGATCAAATACGCTAACTCTGGACATTACTCAATGAACAAAATCAAGTATGCTCCTATTAGTTAAGATTAGATATTTTGGACTATTAAAAATAATAGAGACAAATTAGGAGTTCGCTAGGATTTTGTATTTGGCTTATGTATATAGGCCTTATATATATGTTGGATCAATTAAAAAGTGAATTGTAAATACAATTTCTCTTACCCCATATACCCGTTTGCCTCGCTGGCTCTGCCGGCCATGACGTCAAAGCACTTCTGAAATAAAATGGAGGCATCTATGTAAATCTGCTTGAAACCTTATTTGCTTTAGCCTTCTCTGTCGACAAAGTTGCCGCAGATCAGGAAGGAAGGTAGAGAAACAGGAGCGGAGCTACTTGATTCGTCTACGGATTTTTTTCTTCTTTTTGGTAGGGGATGATTTGAGAAGTAACGTGAGAACGTGTCCATAAGAAAAAATGTCAGTACAGGATTTTTTCTTTTTTTTGATCTATTTGGATTAATATCAACTTAGTCTTACATGTAATCTTAGTTGTGTAGGAGTCTTACTTGAATTGGAGTT
Organism: Saccharum spontaneum; assembly: GCA_022457205.1. NCBI lineage: Eukaryota > Viridiplantae > Streptophyta > Magnoliopsida > Poales > Poaceae > Saccharum > Saccharum spontaneum. Next base: position 55,617,828 of record CM039618.1, read on the forward strand.
TGATCTATTTGATTAGTATCAACCTAGTCTTACATGTAAATGATTTGAGAAGTAACGTGAGAATGTGTCCATAAGAAAAAATGTTAGTACGGGATTTTTTTTTATCTATTTGGATTAGTATTAACTTAGTCTTACATGTAATCTTAGTTGAGTAGGAGTCTTACTTGAGTTGGAGTTCTTAATTGGACTCATATATCAATTCAGTTGTCCTATATTGAATGTTACATTTACTTTACCCATGCATCTTATGATCAGTTGGCTCGCTTGACGATCTTAATTACCATGCATTTTCCTCATCTGGCCTGGAGACGTTTTTCTGGGCATCGTCTTAATCGCCGCCTACTGCTACGTACATCCGACGTTGGTTGGACAACAACCGGCGACAGGAGGAAGTAGCGCCAAAAATGCCCGTGCATTGCAATGGGAGCACGGGATACATAGTTTATTAAATGGTCTTAAATTTGGAGATGACTTAATTTATAGTGGACAATATTACTTACTTTAACAGTGCTTAAACAAATCTTTAAATAAAACAACAAATTATAAGCACTGAAAATATTGTTTTGAGCAACCACTGAAAATAAATTAAACTGAGACTTAATTGTTTGCTTATTTTGACCCGAATCTTGAAATAAGAGAGGCCCTTTATGGCCTTTCGGCCTGCTGAACGACCGCAGGGGCATTAAGCATGGTTACCTAGGTCTGAGCCGTGCACCCACACTGGGTCACGTAGGCCCGCCGGTCTGCTCAGGCTTGGCTCAATCTGAGCCATCTAATCCCATCCGACGGCCGAGGACATGCTTGTGCGGAACAACCTTCGGCTCTCCCAAACCCAAGCTCATTTATTTCCTTCTCCCTTCGAGAGAGGAGCACCGGCGCGGGTGATCGCTGCAGGCATCGGGACGCGCGGGGCTAGACCGAGGGGAGCCGTCGGCGGGAGAGCGCACGGCGGACTGAGACGCGTCGCCGCCAGGCCGCTCATCGGAGCTCCCGTGCAGCAGAGGCCGCGCGCGGCCCCGTCGAGCTGCCCTACAGTGGCGCTCGGGCCTCCCGGCGGTCGGGAGCAGCGAGGCCAAGAACTCTGATGGCCGCGTGGCCCGCACCCTGATTGGCACACGGGCGGCTTCGTCGAGCCACCCTAGAGTGGCACTCAGGCGTCCCGGCGGCTGCGAGCGGCGAGCTTAGGAATCCTAGCAGTCGCGTGGCCCACGTCCCTGGTGGCCGCATGCCCCCACGGATTCATGCCAGCTCACGTGCAGCGGTGGCCGTGCGTGGCTCCATGTCTCCATCGAGCCGCCTTGCAGTGGCAATCAGGCATCCCGACGGTCACAAACGGGCATCCCAGGCGCCCCGGCGACCGCGTGGCCCGTGTCCCTAGTGGCCGCATGGGCGGCGAGCCGCCCTGCAGCGTGGCGCTCAAGTGTCCCGACGGTCGCAAGCGGCCAGGTGCGTGGATCGACAGCTGGTTAGCCAGATCAAAGTCCCCTTGCGGCCACGCATCCTTTCTTTTCTGAGGCGAAGTTCCTCGCGGCTGGGGTCGAATCGTCGTGTGATCTGCTTCGTAGGGGATTTTTCTATTACGTTTAACGTTATGGATTTGGGAATTTCTTGCCCCCACGTCAGCTCAAACTCTACTGCTTTTTTATTTGATTTACAGCTCGTTTTGGATTCGATTTGGGTGTCTGGCCGATTTCTTCTTTCCTTCTCCTTGCCCCAACGCTACTACCGTTAGGACTTAAAGTCTCCACCGCTTATATATTGGCTAGACGAATAGACGAAAATTTATGAATGTGCCTTTTCCTGAGTTTTACAAGATTATTATTCTCCACAATATGCAACCATGTTTTCATGGATTGATTAGGGTTTTTATTTTTAATACTAATTACTTAATTTAGTGAGCTTTAGTCTACTATAATACCATGGTGGTATCTAAACCATCCCATCGTTTATGTACGTTCTGGTTCGAACTCTACGCTGCTAGTATTTTTCTCTTTTTTTCCTGTGATGTGATGGCCGCCAGGGCAGAGAAATTTTGTCCCATGTATTTTTCTCTTCTTTCCTGTGATGGCCGCTGGGGCACAGAAATTATCTCTGGTACGAAACTGCAGGGAATCGAGTGGAACGGAATACTTTTCTCTGCTGCGGGGGCACTATCGAGCGGAACGGAATACTTTTCTATGCTGCAGACTTCCTCTCAACAGAAAAGCAGATGAGCCGTACCCGGTTAATCAATGGACTCATTTTTAAATCCAACATGGACACGAAAACAGAATAGATGAACAGAAGAAAAAAAACACAGGAAGGAGAGGCACGACAGACATACAAAGGGCGGAAACAAAAAAAACCACATAAATTTTCCTTTTTAAATATTAGGTATAGATATTATTATAGGTATATAGAGATATTAGGACACCTTTCCTAGTATTTTAAATTATTTAATATTTAAATATCTTTATTTAATAGAACACGTATCCGAGTTGTATTCAATTTATACCAGGGAGTTAATTAAAAATGTAAATATCCTTTATATTCAATAGAACACGTATCAAAGAAAAGAAAGGTGGAGTCCGAGAATACCTGGAGTGTGTGCTGGCCGGTATACATGCATGCGTTGATTATGAAGAGAGTCCTGTAGGAATTAATAAACATTAAAACTGTAGCGGTATAGTTGTTTATTTGACAATATGCATGTACACGAGTAGGATCTATTTGGATGAGTATTAACCTAGTCTTACATGTAATCTTAGTTGAGTAGGAGTCTTACTTACATCTTACGCGGAAATTTTGTCTCTTTATTTTAAAAAAAATTATTAGGTGGAATATTTGGTTTAGAAGGAGTCTTACAAAAAAAAATCAGAGTCTAGGAGGAATCTTGGTCTAAGAGGAGTCTTACATCTTACACATGTAAGATCTCAGACGACGGATGACTCATATAGTATGATGTTTAGATCCAACGGTTACTGTAGAAGGAAAGCGCCCCTAAAAAAACTCGCTCTTTTATAGTAAAAAAAAAGTAGGATATATAACGCGTGAGGCATTCCCTACGTACTCTCTACTAGTAGTAGTAGTATATCCAGCACAAAGACGTGACGGCGGCACGAGCGCTAGATATACAGCGTGGGGTTCCCTTTTTCTGTTCTCTCTCGGCACGCACCTTCGCAGTCCGTCCTGCACGCATGCATCCACCGGGACCCGAACCCGCCGCTCTAGCTAGCCGCCGACCGAGCAACATGCATAATGCATGCAACCTCCAAGCGGCGGCGAGTGGCGCCGCGCCGCGCCGCCGACGCTGACGACAAGCGGCGCGGCGGCGGAAAGAGGAGCGTATATATGCACGCGAGCAGGCCTACGAGCGAGAGAAACTCACACACTGCCGGACTTTGCCCTCGTAGCTTTCTGCACCGAACAAGACAAGACTCATCCGTGCAGTCCAGCTGGATGCATTGCATGCACGCACTGCGGCTGCGGACAGTGTGTGTGTCTATCTCTCTATCTAGTCATGCATGATGCATCTATCCAAGTATCCGTCCATAATTGTGGTGCTAACTGCTAAGCTACATGCAGGCTGAAAGCTCCGTGTGGTGTACGTGTATTCTAGAAAAAAAAAGGAGATGAAAAAGGGGACGAGAAGATGCGGCAGGGCTAACCGGCTAAAGTGGCTAAGGTTTTCAGAATTCAGACCGGCATGTTCTTTTTTCTTCTAGATAAAAAAGGAAAAAGAACCAGAACAAGAGAAGGAGGGGGAAGGAAGAATACAGACCGGCCGGGCCGGATAACAAGAGGATAACATGATCATCAATCTATCTGCATCTGTCCTCCTCCCGGCCGGACCGACCATCCGTTCCTGTCGTCTGCATACAGAGAACCGTCTAGTACTATAGAGAGTATTCCCGTGGATCCTTTCAGCCGAAACAGGAGTACGCGAAGCAGCATTGCAACAGTAGATTCCTGTTCCAAAAAGGGTTGCGGCGCCGTCGCGCATCGGCATCTCATGGCCCGACAGGACAGCTCCTCGTGAATTGAGACCATTTCCGCGTCCTTTTCAACTAGCTACCATCTTTTCGCTGTTATTTGACAAAATTTGTTTAATCATGAACTAACTAGGCTCAAAAGATTCGTCTCGACATTTACCGACAAACTATACAATTAGTTATCTTTTTACATATATTTAATGCTCCATACATGCATCCAAAGATTCAATGTGATGGGTGGAAGAGAAAATATTTTGGGTTAGCATGTGAAATGAACACACCCCTAGTAGTACAGTGCTCGGTTGCTTTGGAACTTAGGCCTTGTTTATTCAACCCGATGAATAGTACCACTTTCGTCTTATTTGGCAAATATTGTCCAATTGTGGACCAACTAGGCTCAAAAGATTCATCTCGTGATTTCCAACTAAACTGTGTAATTAGTTATTTTTTACCTACATTTAATACTACATGCAAGCGGCTAAAAATTGATGTGATAGAGAGAGTGAAAAAACTTGGAATTTTGAGGAAAACTAAACAAGGCCTTGGATAAAGAAGTAGCAGCAGCAGCAAACTGTTCGTAGCTTTGCCGTGGATCTTGGTTTATCACTTGTATTATCAGCAGGTGGCGTGAGGCGTGACTGCAGACGGCAGGAAGTAGGGGGCGAGAAGATGGTGACGAGGTGACTGCAACTGCTGGAAATGGTCTCAATACATACAAATGACAAACCAATACATACAACTAAGTGATAAACCAAGATAACTAGGATAATATATACATACATACAACCAATACATACAACTAAGTAGTTATGCAGTGCAAGAAACGGATGAGACGACAGGGTTTGGTTAAACAACAAAGAGATGTCAGACCGAAGCGCGTTAAGTTTGACGCTCCGTATATACAGGGTGTGTTCACTTCGTGAAAAGTGGGTGAAAAATTACTGTAGCATCTTTCGTTGTTATTTGGCAAAATTTGTCCAACCATAAACTAACTAGGCTCAAAAGATTTGTTTCGATATTTACAGACAAACTATGCAATTAGTTATCTTTTTTACCTATATTTAATATTATATGTATGTGTCTAAAGATTTGATGTAATGGGTGGAAGATGAAATATTTTGGGTTGGCATGTGAAGTGAACACAGCCACGGTATACTACTTCAGTTCAGAATTCAGAGTCCTGAAAACTGCAAAGGCCACAGGGCAACTCTCCTCTGCACTCTGGATTTTCTAGTACAATACCTTGCAAGGCATGCAGCCTACATGACTGGACTTGGTAATTGACTTAGACTTACGAAGAAGAAAAAGTCTTCACGCAGCCATTCTTTTACAGGACTAAAGTGCAGGTATATAGTCTATAATAAGCTCAAACAACACTAATCTCTTCGCCGTCAGGATAAGGCCTCGTTGATGGGATCTCATGAAAGATAGGCACGCGGTGGAAGAAAAGAGACCCGACTAGGATTAGGTCGTAGGCGCATCTTACACAAAACTCTCGTCTTCTTACATACTACCAATATTCAATCTGGATCTTTTCCAAAGAAAAAAAAACCATTTAGTAGATAGGTGTTTGCAGGGCCGAGATGATCTTCCCTCGCAAAGTTCCAAGCTTCATCCAACTCATGCTTCTTGGACGCACACTCAGAGTCAGAAGACGTTAGCGATAACGTTTCAGGACGCCACGTACGTTCAAAATATATTTTTTCTGAAGTACAAGATCGATGCTACGGGTAATACCTTCTTGCTAAGTTGCTTGGGAGCCTGCTGACTGATGGACACATTACTGTTAAAGAAAGATGAACTGGTCAGCATAGTCGAGTGATCAGCAGCCCGACTAAGCTACGATTGACGAATGATCCGATGACTCTGCATAGTGCAAATCATTTCAATTCTCTCCTGAGGACACGCATGCCTCAAGTCTGAGCCACCGTAACGTCCTACCTGGCAAGCAACACGTCGGCCGGCTAGCCGTGCCAGGGAAAATCCTGAGTATGGGCGTGTCACCTAGGAGTATCCACAAAGATCACGAAAACGACAGGAATAATTACCATCAGGGCAAGCTGAGGTTGTTTATGTTTCCTGCAGGATTCATGTGTCGGTAAAATCCGCTAGGAGAACGAAGTTGGCTGCAAATCTGGAAGAGGACACTCACTCGCAGTTGCAGATATACATCGCTACGTTACAGGAGACACAAATTCTGTTCAGATCAATATAATTATCGCAAATGGCGAACATAGAAAAACAAGAATTTCTTCTCTTGACATCCGTAAAGATGCATGCTGCTGACTTTTGCGAAAAGAAAGAGTGAGAATCAAATGAGCTTAAAGAAACGTATTACGTCTGGCTCATCTTGCCCTGATCCGAATCAAGCGTGACTTACTACCAAATCCGCATGAAATTCCCCGCATGAAACGTATTATTCATCATCAAGATATTTAGTGCAATTTAAAATTAAGGCAGGATCTCCCATAGGGATATGTATGTACATAAGAGGATCTGTAGATAATAATTCTGTCGGGAGCTGAAGTTTCACTATATACAGTTTTTAGGAAAACATTTATTCTTAGACTCTTATTCCTATTTTATATGTATTGTGCCAATAAAAATAGGGGAGGAGAATACTGGTTTAAGAGTAGTCCTTGACTACAGCAATTCAATTCAAACAAAAAATAATAACAATTATATGACCAACAACGACGTACGCGATTATTAATTTATTATTGCAGTTGCATGCAGATGATAACAAGCACCCTGTTCGGCTGCTCTTATCAGCACGGCTTATCAGCCGTGGTATAGTGTTTTTCTCTCAGCCTACTTAAAAGGGTGAAGATGAGGCTGATGATGATGCACCGCAGGGGGGGCTCGATCCCATCCGATCCGAGAAACAAATCCTTAGCTAGGCTAGGCAAATCAGCAAATGCAACTGCAATTTGCAAGAAATTGAAACGTGCCTGTGCTGCGCATGTTCCCGGCCGGTGCGGCGTGCGTGGTGTGCATGCGCGCGCGTTCCACCATCCTGCTGTGTGTGTCCGGTGCGCCCGCCACGTCTGACGTCTTCTCCGGCCCTCTTCTTGCCCGCGCTGCCGCTGCCTCTTCTTGCTGCCCCGCCTGCGAAGCTACCTACTCCAAGCTATCTATAAACACCCCCGCACCTCGCGCCTCCTCTCCTTCCCTTTCTCCTCCTCCCCACTTCGGCTTCCCCCGCCCGCCCCTCTCTCTGTCTCCTCGGCAGCGTCCGTCTCTTTCTCTATCTCGGGAAAAAGTTATATATAAATATACTGCATATCTTGCGTTGATCGGTGGCCATGGGCGTCTGAGCCATTGATGAGAGCAGCAGTACCGTTGGTTGCGGCGGCGACGGCGGCCGGACGCGATGTCCGTTGTGGCGGCCGTGGGGCCCGGCGCCGCGGCGGCGGCGGCGGGGGCTTACGGGCACGGGCAGCCGCTGTGCGGCGGCGGCGGGGCGAGGAAGAGGAAGGACGTGGGCATGGTCCAGGACCAGGAGGCGGACCCGGCGGTGCGGGGTAGTGACGGCCGCGCGGTGGCGGCGCCGCGGCGTGGCGCCGGGCTGTTCGTGCTGGAGACGGTGGAGGAGGACGCGGACGCGGAGAGGTCGTCCATCGGCGCGCCGTCCGAGGACGAGGAGGAGGACGGGGAGGAGGTGGACAGCGGCGGGACGTCGTCAGCGGCGGCGGCGGCAGGGAGGAGGAAGGGCGGCGCGCTCGCGTCCATGGACATGGACGCCCTCGACGACGCGCTCCCTATCAAGTAAGCACGCATCGCATCGCGTCGTCGTCACCGATCGTTGGCACACACGCACGCATGCGCCTTCTTCCTCCTCCACTCCACCGGTATGATTCTATCGATCGATCGTTCTGACGACACGGATGTGATGTGCAGGAGGGGTCTGTCCAACTTCTTCTCCGGCAAGTCGCGGTCGTTCGCGAACCTGCAGGACGCGGCGTCGGCGGTGACCAGCGCCCGGGACCTGGCCAAGCCGGAGAACCCGTTCAACAAGCGGCGCCGGGTGCTGCGGTGCTGCTCCATCCGGAGGGTCGCGTCCACCTCGCTCACCGCGCTGCCGCCCTTCTTCCTGCCGCCCACCACGGACGGCAGCACCGGGGACGACGACGACGGCGCCGGCGGCCGCAGTGGCTGATGAAGAACGCGCCGGCCGCCTGGTACAGATCATCAAGGAGTACTACTACACAGCAAGCAAGACGGATGGAATGGAACGCACCATGGATCCTTCTCGATCCTTTGTAGTAATAGTTTGCATGGGGATTCCATTTCATCCTCGTCAACAACTCAACTTCAACCATGATATACATATATACTAGTGGTAGGCGTTAATTTCTTCCTTTAGCTAGCAATCAAACACTCCATCCATCGTAGCTTGATCACCATTGCATGTATTGACCTGAGCAGCCACCAGATCACATACTATACGTGCCGTGATCCTTGCATCCCGGCCTAGCTAGCACCTGCTCCTGCTGTGTGATGCCATTAGAAGGCAAGAGAGCTTATTGCTAGCCAGCTCAGGGCTCAGCCAACAACAAATTAGAGTTAACCTTTTTTTGAGCAGCACAAGGCGTGCAGATGAAGCACTACTAATTGAGCAAATTTCATCACAGTCTGTTCATTTATTTGATGCTCTGGTAGCACTGATATATGCTCTGATGGCATGGGTTATGTGGAAAGTTTTATACTCAACTCACTCTCGCCAGCAAACCACACTTGTAACCACCTTCTGTGTGCTGCAGTGCAGTAGGTTGATGTCTCGATGATGCCTTTTGCCAAAGACCAGGATATCGATGAAGTGCAAGCAAGCATGCAATTTGTACTTTAATATCCTCCTTATTACCTTTTTTTTGGTAAAAAAACTCCTTTCTTATTTTACTACTTGTCTGCTCTAGCCTACTACTAACAGTTTCATTCGCCGCATCATCATACATATATAATCCGGGAATAAATTAAAGCTGTAAATAAACTTGAAGTAATGTTGCCGTGTTTAGTGTATATATAAATAATCGTGTGCTGGTAACAAAAATAAAATAAATAGTGACAAATGCAGTGATGCATAATGGTACTACTCATGGATGCGTGCCAGGACGACCAAGATAGGCTCATCTCATCTGCCTCACTGCGTGTGCCTGGCCAGCTACTACTAGCGGTGACGTGTATTGCCAGAGAAAGAGAGACAGGGACTGACGGACGGGAAGACAATGCTGTCCGAAGCGATGGTGTGGTGGTAGGATAAGCTTGCGGATAGCCGGCCGGCCGGACTGGAGGAGGTAGCGGCCGTCTCCGTCTCCGTCTCCGTCTCCGACTCGTTGCGGTCCGCCCGGGTCACGTCTCGTCGTGGAGAGCTCAGCTCAATAGAGGTCGCCCCAGGATAACGATGGACCACCACTGTCCCACTGCGTCTGCATGTACGTCGCGTGTCGCGCTGCCCGTTCTTATCCGCTTCGCGCGGGGCCCAGCCGTGTTGACACCTGGTTTCATTCATCAATGGTTTCGGGGCTTGTCAGCGCGCTGATTGATTATTACATGTCCACTGTCATCGCTAATTTGTAGGCCTAATTAGTACGGTTGTTTGGATCAGATCGACAAACGACCTAGCTTCCGCCCCTAATTGGCCGATCGAGATATTTCCACACGATGAGGTCAATTTTCCAAGATTGAGAGTTTGAGATAGGGATCGAGTTGTTGCATGGCAGTTGTTTCCGATCTTAGAAAAACAAAATCAAGATTAGAAGTGGGTTTTGAAAACTCTTAGAGATGCTCTCAGTAATCACAAATATTAAGAGCATCTTTATCCAACCCCTAAATTTGGCTTCCTATTTTAGAAAGGCTAAGCACCGGGACGTCTGGACCGTGTTGGCGTCCGGATGGCCACGCCGTACGCCTGCTTCATGTGGGCCCCCACCGCTGTGTGTCCCTCGCCCGCTCCGTCTCGATCTACGCCCGCACGATTTCCCGCACTTACCTCTTACGCTCCCTCCACACCCACACACATGCAGACGGGCTGAATAGCTGATGGAGGTCCACTGCAAGATGAGCAACACCAGATTTACTTTTGCAACATTTAGAGGAAACATTTGTAACATACGTCCGAAACAGTTGAAACACTTGCAACAAACATCTAAAACACGAGGGAAACACGTGTATAGTGATTGCAAAACATATGCAACATCTATATGAAACACTTGCAACATATGCGTGAAAATAATACAACATCCGGATGAAACACCTGCAACATAAGTGTGAAACATATGCAACACTCAGATAGAACACGTGCAACATACGGATGAAATACCTGAAACATAAGGTCAATCTTAGTGGGGGTTTCATGACCCAATTTCTAACACACTCATATTTTGGAAACAGTATAGAAGTGTTTCATCCCTACGAAACTATCTCTACTCTCATGAAGCTTTCATCATCTCTCTTAATCAATGCAGTGCCATGTCAGCGTATTTAATATCCATAAAACTTTATGACACCCCCATTGAGATTGGCCTAAGTGTGAAACATATGCAACACCTAGATAGAACACGTGCAACATCCGTCTGAAACAACTAAAACATTTGAAACAGACGCTTGCAACATACGTGTATAACCATTGCAACATAATATGCAACATCCTGATCTACTTTTGCAACATCCACACGAAACATTTGCATGCATATGAAACGCCTGAAATACTCGAAATACTTCCTCCATCCCAAATTATAAGGCATTCCAAGAATCTTGGAGAGTCAAATGATCTTAAGCTTGACCAAATTTATATGATAAGATAATAATATTTATGACACCAATTAAGTATCATTAGATTCTTCATTAATTATATTTTCACAGTATACCTATTTGATGTTATAATTTTTATAAATTTTTCTATAATTTTGGTCAAACTTAAGATGCTTTGACTCTCCAAATTTCTTGGAATGCCTTATAATTTAGAATGGAGGGAGTATATGCCTGTGACATCCGAGGAAGGGAGGGAGTGCAAGGTGCAATCGGAGAAGCCCGCTTCGGGTCTGGCCACTTCGAATCTCGTGATATCGCGAGCTGAGGTCGAGCGTCTTGGTGGTGCCAACGTCAACAGCGGCCACAACTTGCAAATCAAATAAAATTCTAAAAGAAAGTTTTTTTTAGAAACAAAAGGAAGTTTTTTTTAGGAAACTGCGCAGCCACTGAAGTAAGGGTCCATTATAACTGGGCCCTTTCTGGGCCTAGCGGCTCAACCAGGGGGGGAGTGGAACGGGTCTAACTGTTTCTTCCGCGAAAAACAAACAAACGCCATCCGGCCGCTAACCAGTAACCACCTCCAGCAAGGAGACTACCAGCTCCCCCTGTCGCACTCGTGTGCCGGCCGGTGACGGCGATGGCGACTGGCCGATCGCTCGCCGCGGTATACTCCGCCAGAGCCACCCGACCCGCGCCTCTCCGCGCCGGCGCACGGCCGCCCCGCGCCGCCGCCGCCGCCGCCGCCGATCCCGCGTCCGAGCACGTGCGGAGGCTCGTGGCGGAATTCGACCCTGCGGTCCCGCTGGACTCCGCGGTGACGCCGCCGACCGGGTGGTACACCGACCCGGGCTTCCTCCAGCTCGAGCTCGACCGCGTCTTCCTCCGCGGGTGGCAGGCTGTCGGTACGCTCGGTTTCCCCCCGTCTCGATTTGAGCTGCGTTTCCACAATCCATTTGCGCAGAAGATGGATCGTCTGTCAGGAGCTAGGAGTGACCTGTCAGTGAGTTTTAGAATCTTGGTATGTGTGTTGATGGCCCATTCCCATCAGTGGATGGGAGTGAGAGCCTGAGAGGGTCGGATTTTGAACTCGATGCTTATGCTCCCATTGCTTTAGTCACCATTTGCTGAATTCCAGGTTTAGTACTGCAATGGCTGAGTAGGATTTGATTTTTGCGATGGGCCCATAATTTATCATTGATACTGTTTTGTCAGTAGATTGTTCACTACATCTACATGTTCACATGTTTCAGTTTTGTCAGCATCCGTAGTTGCTCAGACCATTCCGCCTTTTAACTTTAACATAATGCTCTTTTCCAGGTCACATATGGCAAGTGAAGAACCCAAATGATTTCTTCACAGGAAGGTGCTTACATCTTCTTTTCATGCCTCGGTAATTCTATTAGTTTACACCTTCTGCTTTTTAAGGTATAGAGATTTAGATCTGGTCATGTAGAATTTAAACTAAAAGTAAATAATGGTGAAAGAGTAGGATTTCTTTTTTATTCTTTTCTTGTAGGACATTATCATAGCTGTTCTGTATTCATTACTTTTAAACTGAATTTGTATCTGAATAACTTGCAAAAGGTTTCATGTATATGAATTGATGCCAAGATCTGCCACCTGGGAATTGTAGACTGGCAGTAGGACAGGTTATTCATTCCTTTTCTTCTAGACAGAACTAGTTCTGCTAATCCTTTTCATAGCCCAATATTTGGTTGTTGATAAATGGTCTGAGATATCAATATGGTGGCTGGTGCGTAACACTTGCGATACTTCTTTTTAGGGCATAAATGCTCATGGGACTTGCCTTTCCTACATACATAAAACATTAAAAACAATTTACAGTCTTGTTACCTCAAATTGCTTGTAAATATGATGATTTATGTTGGAGACTGCTAACCTTCAATCATCTAATAAGATGAAGCAACAGACTGGGAAATGTGGAATTTGTCATATGCCGGGATGCAAATGGGAAACTTCATGCTTTCCACAATGTGTGCCGACATCACGCGTCACTCCTTGCATGTGGAAGTGGTCAGAAGACTTGCTTCCAGTGCCCTTATCATGTGAGTTCCTTGTTGAAAAACTTGTAGAGGCAGTTCGTCCTTTGGTTCTATGCTTACATCATAATCCTTCGTTGTCCTAACATAGCCATATTAATTTGCCCTAGCTAGTTGTTTATTTTTCAATCATCTTGTGTGAGATACTAGCCATGGAACTTTTTTAGGGATGGACATATGGATTGGATGGCACCCTCCTGAAGGCTACAAGAATATCAGGAATTAAAAGCTTCAATAAGAATGTATATCCCAAGTTCTTTCCCCAGCCTATGTGCTTATCAACCCAACAACACTACCTAATTCTTCTGTTGGCAAACAGGATTTTGGCCTCATACCAATCAAGGTGGCTACCTGGGGACCTTTTGTGTTGGTCAGATTTGATGATGAGTCCACTGAAGATAATGTTTATGATGCGGTTGGAAATGAATGGTTGGGTAGTGCTTCAGATCTGTTGGGTACAAATGGAATTGACACTTCACTGCCGCATATTTGCAGGCGAGAATATATTATCAACTGTAACTGGAAGGTTCATTATTGATAAACCGTTCATGGCTGACGTTTTGATCACATGTCTCTCAAATGCAATGAGTTTCCCTTAAACATGTTATAACTATTCTATATTTCTTATGCAGGTCTTTTGTGACAATTACCTAGATGGTGGATATCATGTTCCATATGCACATGGGGCTCTTGCATCCGGTCTGCAGCTTCAATCCTATGAAACACTTGTATTGTCCGTAAATCCCTATTCTGAAGGCATTTCATTGATAATATATTGAAGTGACCTGTTGCAAATTGAGGAGCTTGGCTCTGCTAATATTTAAATGAGTTGTTTGGATTTTTTTCTACATTTTTGGATTGTACTTTGTCAAAGGCACCAGTTTTTCAGTTTGTATCCATGGTCACAGTGTTAGACAGCTGCATATCAATCTATCGATTTCCATTGCCTTCACACAGTTCTAATCCTAGTACAGTAAAGTACCACATTATTTTTTCTCTTACATTTTCTGTTGCTTTCTCTTTAAGGGTGGATAATTAAGTACCATCTACGAATTTCTCGCAGACATATGAAAGAGTTAGTGTTCAAAGATGTGAAAGTGCACCAGCAGAATCAGATGACTTTGATCGCTTAGGGACAAAAGCTCTCTATGCCTTTGTTTATCCAAACTTTATGATCAACAGGTAATCAACATTGAGAACCTATTATATTTACTTCTCTCACTTTATGTTATTCCTTAGTTGCTTACAAGATGCGTATAACTTCTGAATTTTCAGGTACGGTCCTTGGATGGACACTAATCTAGCTGTCCCATTAGATTCAACCAGGTGCAAGGTGGTATTTGATTATTTTCTTGACAAGTCTCTACTGGTAGAGTCCATTTTCTTAACCTTATTTACCAACTTATGATCCTGCAATGCGTATCATGTCCACTGCATATAATATGAACGCAAGACCATATGCTGTATTTCATGAATCTTGGGTGGTGTGTCATGATAGTAGTTTAAATTGCCAAGACAAGCATCTTTTTATTACAAACATATCTTGCTTGTCCTTGACAAAATGAAACTGCTTTCTAAGAGCTTCATTCATTTTCATAGCAACTAGCAGCATCCTTTGACTCTTGTAATTTAATAGGCTAGTTTCAAGTTGTGAACTAGTAAAAGCCAGTGTTTGAAAATCTTAATGTTTTGGTCAATTATTTAACTTCCTTACCTTGCCAGTGTATCGACATGGACTATTATTATCAAAAGATCCCACCTAAAACTTTCCTCAGTTAATTTTCCCTATTGGACTTGCAGGATGACCAGAGTTTTATCGAAAAAAGCCTAAAAGACAGTGGGCAAGTACAGGTAAACAACCATAACACTAATGCTTGGTAGTGACTTGTGAGCTTATATGCTCTAGTTCATAGTCCGTATATGCTCTAGTTGATAGTCCTATCAACATTTTCTTCTCCATATAATGATACACAGCTCTCATGCGTGTTCAAGAAAAAAGATAGTCCTATCAACATGGTTAACAACAGCAGCAATATATACCTTGGTAGCAGTAGGCAATAGCATCATGTTCTCTATGGAGCATATTGCTAATACTATGGTCCTACAGATTTCCCTTTTTTACAAAAAAAATTGTAACATCCACCACACATGGATACATATCATGCAATGTGGGAAAACACAACCATGAAGTCGTTTCACATTGACCTGCAGCAGCATGAGCAAGAGGTTTATGCGTTTGACATAGATGTGTGTGCAATAATCTTCACCAGTTGTACAGTGTGACGTTTCAATGTTGTTTTTATTATGAAAAACATTTCAACGTTGTTGCTTGACATAATATGTTTCACCTGCAGATAGAAGACATTGCACTCTGTGAGGGGGTTCAGCGCGGCCTGGAATCGCCGGCTTACAGTGTTGGAAGATACGCTCCGTCTGTGGAGATGGCCATGCACCACTTCCACTGCCTCATACATGGTAACCTTAGTGTGTAGTTATTCTCATGGGCGCATCTTGCAAACTTGTACAGAACCAAACGCTCTTTTGTGCAGGACACTGCATGAACACTGATCTTTATTGTAATCTTGTGATGTGAAACCAACCACACCTCAATTACACAAAAACGTGTTTGCAGTTTGCTGGTTATTAAATTGAGTTCTCATAAACTTTCAGATGCATAAGATACTTTCTGAAACAGCTCTCTTCTGTGGACTCTGGCTTGGTGATTTTGCAATGACCTCAGTAACTAAAATTAGCATCAGGCCATGGTAATTGGTACAAAATATAACAGTTCATGGTTTCTGTGACCTGACGAGGTTACCTTTCTGTGACCTGAAGAGGTTACGGGACTTGCATAGAACAAGGAACTATTGTCTGCTTTTACACTACTTCTGATTCTTCCAGTGCCAACTGATGGAATCATACAGGGAAATGCACTGGGTGTATTGATGTTTTACCATGCACCAGAATAACAATTTGGTGATCTTCGTTGATTACTGAAAATGGTCTATGGATTTGAGATGAGAACTCAGGCTGTGTTTAGTTCCTCATGGAATGCAAAATACAAAATATCAACTACTTTGGAATGATGAAATGTAAAATACCAAAATTTTTATGGGTGTGTTTAGTTCCATCTAAAATGCCAAATTTTTCATGGGGTGGGTGAGAGCTTTTTGGTTTTTTTGGGTCTCTTGAGGCCAAAATCCAAAATGAAGAATGGATACCTTTTTGCTAAAAATTTTGCATGGTGTTTAGTTCCATTTTGTAAAATGGTGGGCCAAAATCCAAAATTTTTTGGGAGAAATGGGGAACTAAACACACCCTCAGTTACAGGCCCAGGAAAAAAATGTGCTCCCTCTTTTTGCGATATTTCTTATTTCATTCAGTCGTTGCTGCTTCTACCAGGGACACGTGAAAGTGTCACCGCCTCGTTCGTTTCTTTTTATCAATACAAAGATACATAGCTCTCCTGCAATAAAGAAAAAACATTCAAAAGTGTCACTTGCAAAATGCCCATTCTGAAACTGTAGACTCACTGTCGCACGCTGTTTCGAGCCTGCTGGTGAACTGAGATGCATCTTCATGTATGTTTCCGGTTCCGGCACGCAGACCGGCTATTATCCCTGAAATTCCATTACAGTTGCAGGTCTCTGAATCGCACGATAGTTTTCAGGATTTCTACCTTCCCCAGCACTCCAGCAGCAAGCAGGATCCTATTGAGGGGTAACCGGTCAAGTATCAAAATCCTTTACACTACTAAGTTCAAGCTCAATTCCTGGAAAAAATCTCAAACGGCTTGTTTGGATGCACTCGTATCCATTCCCTAGAGCAACCCTTCCTACCCAAATGATCTTCCTAACATTTTTCAGTATCTCTCCAACAGCACAGGAAAACAGGGAGGACTCTGGATCTGAGTACAGACAATGGTAATTGGTAGGCATAACAATTTACAGTACATATTTTGTACAAATTGACGTGTTTAGGAGTAGTAAAGTGGAAATTATGCTTCAACACTCTCAGGCGGGAACTGACTCATGTACACTGCGCATGCTATAATATGTGACCACTGAAATGCTCTACTTGTCAGATGACTCTAGTGATGGACATATTTCACAGAAAACAGACTTTTCATCCTCCATGCAGACAGATGGTGAATTCAGCATCTGTAAATCTTTATTTACTTAGGTGACTTCCACAAAATCCTTGTGCAAGGTACAAAACAGAAACATATTGTTCTTTCTTCAAATGACTGGCATTGGCCTTTTTTGCAGACAACTCCCACTGAACCGTCAAGAGCCAGATGAGCCACAGTTTATAGAGGCATACTTAATTGCACCAGAACCAAACTTCTTGGCAAGCCATGGCAGATAAATGGCGTTATTTACTGCAAAAAAGATCAGCATTTATTAAGCCGTGTAAATAATACAAGCACTATGGAGAAGAGGCAAAACACAATTTCTAGAGCTACTTTACTAATAAGATTTGCAAATAGTTGCCTTTTATATGATACTTTTTGTCTCATATTTTTCTAATTGACCTGTCTTGGTTTACATCTATTTTAGTGACTTATGACAATTATATTAGTTATTTCATAAGTTATTTCATATGGAACTTACCTGCTCGAGAATCAGAAGAGTCAAACTTATTGATGTTGGGTATGTGTTGAACAATGTGATTGTCACTTCCATGAAGTCTTATTATGAACTCATTTGACATGTCTGTCACAAACATCTCATCGAGTGTCCTAATGTACTTGATGCCCTCAGGTACAGCCTTTAGATTCCTTAAACCAGCAAGTAACAAAGCATGTAGATTCATCATTGTTCCATCCTCTATCTCAATCCAATTCAGATGTTCCATGTCAGCTAATAGCAGAGATTTGAGATTGGGGAACCATCCAGTGCAAAAAGTTAGCTGTTCCCCAGCATATGCTCCAGTGAGCAATAGATCAACAAGGTTTAACATTTGAGAGAAAGAGCTAATAGGATCCTTCTTCAGACTAGACCAATCCAGTTTTAACAGCTTTAATTTCACAGAAAAAATTAATGGGAGCACGCCTTCCTCCAACTTTCCTGACAGGTTGAACGATGTCAGATTTGGCAATGGTTTTAGTGTTTTCAAGTTGAGAATCTCATTGACATCACACGTGGAAATAAATAGTCTATTCAGGTTAGGCATCTTTGTCAGCGAATTCCATAACTCTGCAATGTAGCTTTGCCGGACTTCCACAATACCCAAAGTTCTCATTAACTTCAAGTTCCCCAGCTGTGAAACCAAATCTTTATTGGCTGAAACAACCTGCAAAGCTTGGAGGTTCTTTAGATGACAAATGTTACCAGGAATTTTTGTAGCGCTGAGGCAGTTCAATGATCTTAGTAGAATATCATAGACTGCACACACCTGTAACTGCCGTAAATTAGTTAGCATAGTTATTTCCAGTGGCAACTCCTTTACATAGGTGTCTCTGAGATCCAAAACTTGTAGGTTAACGAGTTTTCCGAATGATGCCGGAATCATCTTCACTTTTGTGTATGACAAATCTATATAATGCAAGTTATACAATTCTGTGACCACGCCTGGCACTTGTTCAATATTGGCAAATCTTAGGCATAGGACCCTCAGTAGTCTGAAACGTGATAAAATATCATGTATCCAAGAACATGGTACTTCAGTGTCAAACAAAATGAATGAGCGGAGCCGTGAGCTACTTAAAGACTTCAAGGTCTGGGCACCTCTTTGGATGCATAAACGGCGAGTTTCATGGGCAACTTGGGTTGTACCAGCACCACCATGTCCTTGTGCAATACCAAACTTCTCCTTTTTAGCAATGATTGACGTTACCTCTCGCACAAGATCATGCATCAGAAATGTTCTAGCTCTTCCACATGCTTTCCTTTCTGTGACCTGAAGAAGAGAGCGTTGAGTGAGCTCCATAAGGTAACACTCAGCAACTTCCTCCATTGTTGTTCCGTCTCCTCTCTCTTCCACAAGACCTTCCGCTATCCATAGCTTGGAAATAAGTTTTCTTCTAATTTTGTAATCTTCAGGAAAGAGGCTGCAGTATAGGAAGCAGCTCCTAAGATAACTTGGTAGATCATTCAAGCTCAACTTCAAGACACTGGAAATCCAGTTGAGCTCTGGATTGTTGGCTAATTGCCAGCTAAGTTGGTTGAAGAAAAGTGCCCACTCCTGTTCCTTTAAGTCACGGTATGACAGAATACTGCCAATAGTTATAATGGCCAGTGGCAATCCTTGGCACTTAGCAACAATTTTATCTGCCCAATATCTTATATTTTCAGGACAAATGCTATCTTCTGAAGCATGAAACGCCTTTTTACAGAACAGTTCCCAGGATTCAGCATGTTTAAGGGTTTTAAGTTCAATGACATAGTTGTCAACTGCCAAAGACGACACATCTTTTCTCCGGGTTGTTATCAGCACTTTACTTCCACATCTGTTTCTGACAAATGCATAGTTCAAAAATAACCAAGCATCTTTGTCCCATACATCATCCAGGACAATGAAGTATTTTTTGTCCCGCAAATAGCTTTGTATTACCTCAACTAATCTCATGCGACTCATGGTCATGAAACCACTTGGCATGCTTGCTCTCTCACCTATTATTAGCTGATTTATAAGTTCTCTTAGTAGTTCCTCCACTTGATAAGTCTGAGATACAATAACCCATGCGCGACAATCAAAAGATGTTATGATCTTTTGATTCTTGTAGACGGTGCTTGCGATAGCAGTTTTTCCTAAACCGCCCATACCAAGGATGGCAATTAGAGACCGGTCTTGTTTCTCCTCAAGTAGGCATTGTGTCAGTTTTCCAATTTCATCAACATTTCCTACTATCTCAGAGTTATCTATCAGGTAAGCAGAATCTGACAGACAAAACTGACTGGAGAGCTGAAAATTGTTATTCCTGTCTAGTTCACTGACTGAGAAACCATATCGATTCCTCATTTCCGCTAGCCTCTGAATCCTTGCTTCTACTTGGCTGATCCGGATGGGGAACTTCTGCCATGCTGCAATGTTCTTGATCTGGTGGAACTTTCTCTTGAAGAAGCTGCTTGTATCAACGGCTTGTGCAGTAAGGTAAGCATACTCATCAATGATGTCTTCTACCTCATGGGCAACATCTCTAACTTGGTCCAACCATGCATCATATGCCTTGTCACTGACTCTCTGTGC
Organism: Saccharum spontaneum; assembly: GCA_022457205.1. Lineage (NCBI taxonomy): Eukaryota > Viridiplantae > Streptophyta > Magnoliopsida > Poales > Poaceae > Saccharum > Saccharum spontaneum. The sequence continues at coordinate 55,637,800 of CM039618.1, forward strand.
ACTAACTTGGTTAATAAAGGCCTGCAGAACCGAAAGTTCGCCCTCAATTTGTTTCATACTATGCTCAAAATCTGTCATGAGGGGTGCTGCTTCTACCACCTCTTTGGCGATCTTTTCTAGTGCTCCTTCTCCCAGGGAGAAAGCAACTTTTCTGAGAACAACGAAGAGGGCATCTGCCATATCTGCTCAACTTTTCTGTAAAAAACTGTCACCTTGTCATAATATATAATTATATTTCTGAACAAGATTTACACGCAGATCTGTAACACCTGAAATGCAAAAACCGAATATTATTTATTTAAAAATGAATAGGACTTGACTCAAAACATCGAATGGAATTTGTTCAAAATGGAAGTGATATCAGGTACTTGCTACTTTTTCTTTCACATGGCGTATTTTATTTTGCTAGGACAAGTCTTTGACCAACTATTACTCTAATAACAGTTTATTTGTATGACACAAAATATAATCATAAGCATGTATTTACAAATAGGAAGACATCAACTTTGTGTCACAAAGATCATGCACTGTAGGACTTTCAAAAAAAAAACCATGCACTATAGGAGTAATAGGTAGTCAAAGACTCGTCCTAACGAAATGATATAAGCCTCTAACCTCAAACAGAGGAAGCATGAAATGGCTGCGCAATAATTAATTAGCAAGAAAGGTTCACGCACTCAAACCAACGATCAAATTGATAAGGGGACGAGGTTGGGTTCCAATAACCAGGTATCCGTGAGGACACCCATGGACCGAGTGCTCAGGATTTGGCCTTGTCCGGTGCCCCTTAAGGTGTTCGACGGATTGCTCCAACAGCAGCGTGCAGTAAATCTTGGCTCTACTCTATGGGTGTACAGAGTGAGAGGAACGAAGAGTCTAATCTCCACGGTTGGTGGCACCAGAGCAAGGATGGTAGAGAGGGAGGGAGGGAGGGCGGAGGAGGAGGAGGAGGAGGAGGAAGAAAGCCTACCTCGGGGAGCAGGTGAGGAGGAGCAAAGACGAAGGAGAAGCAGCCGAAGAAATGCAACCAACCCGAACACAAGCTGAAGGGATGCTCAGCACATGGACACCCATCCTGCTTACTAAACTTTGCTAGAACCATCTAGGTTGTTAAAAAAGGTTGCAAGATCAAAATCAGAGTAGGATTAACCCTTGACCACAGTGTTTTTAAATCGTAACATCAACTTTAGGTCCAAAACAACAAGTGTTTTTTAAGTTGAGAGTTGGTTTGATCTTTGACCGGGGCCGTACAGACCGAGGACGCCCTTGACGCACCCGCACTTCCTCGAAATTTTGGTGCCTCTTGTTTCTCAACTCACTAATTTTCAGTCCACTCTGCTTCCATTTGAAACATACGAAAGAATCAACTGCACACAATGTGTGCCTACATCACCCCCCATGTCCACAGTTTGTGCACACTGTTATTGGCAATCCTCTAGTCTAATAATGGAATTAGCATCTAATTCTGCACTGCTGGTGAACTGGACGCATATTCATGTATGTTTCCGGCACGCGGGCCAGCTACAATCCCTGAAAATCAATTTCAGTTGCAGATCTCTTGAAGGATATGATTTTGATCATTTGGGTAGGAACTATATGTATGTTATTGGCTTATAACAACTTTGTTAGCTATTTCATCAAGTAATTTGCATAATAAGAATATGAGATTACCTGCTTGAGAATCAGAAGAGTCAAAATTATGAATTTATGAATGTTAGGTATGTGTTGAACAATGTGATTGTCAGTTCCTTGCAGTCTTTCTATGAACCCACTTGACATATCTGTCAGATACATTTGGTCAAGTGTACTAATGTACTTGATGCCCCAAGGTACAACCTTTAGATTCCTTAAACCAGCAAGTTCCAAAAGATGTAGATTCTTCATTGTTCCATCCTCTATTTCAATATAATTCAGATGTTCCATGTCAGCTAATTGCAGAGATTTGAGCTTGAGGAACCATCCTGTACAAAAATGTTAGCTGTTCCCCAGCATATGCCCCGAAGAGCCACATATCAACAAGATTTAACATGTGAGAGAAGGAGCTAATAGGATCCTTTTTCAGACCAGACCAATCCAAGTTTAACTGTATTAATTTCTCAGGAAAAATTTTGTGGGAGCATGCCTCCCTCCAACTTTCCTGCCAGCCAGAAGAGATTCAGGTTTGGTAATGGCTTTAGTGTGTTCGAGTTGAGGATCTCATTGATATCACACGTGGAAATATATAGTCGGCTAAGGTTAGGCATCGCTGTCAAGGAATTCCATAACTCTGCAATGTAGCTTTATTTCACTTCTAGTATACCCAAACTTCTCATCAGTGTCAAGTTCCTCAGCTCTGAAACCAAATTTATATTTACTGAAATGGTGTACAAAGCTTGCAGATTCTTGAGATGATTACAACAAAAGACATTTCACCACTGATGGCCGAAATACACGAGTAACACATATATTACACAGAGCTGGCTAAAAAACGAATCTATTACAGCCAAGGCATTTTAACCGTCTTGTGAGGGTCTGGTAATTTTTTGAACCAATACTTTGGTAAACTCACGATTTACATACAACTAATACAAAGTACAAACTGTCCAAGTCTAGCGGTGGTACAATTGAAATTCTCATACAGGCCTTGCTATCATAAAATGTTGCAGGTTCCACTGAGATTAGCAAGCCACTGCCACTCTCATATCTCAATCTCTGGCAGCCTGTTCAAGCAAATGTCTACTGTTTTTCTGCTGGACATTTTCAGCAAATACAGAATTTTTCGACCAAAACTCATGCTTCAGCCTCCATGGAAACATATGCTGAATATTTCCTGAATTCATCATTGTTGATGGCTGCAAATTGTTTCAGTAGCTAGGTTAAAAGCCACATATGAGGCACAGTACAAACAATGAGCTCGTCTCAAGCTCTGGCACCAAGATCAACAGCATATTGCTCGGTGGGTTCATAAAATAACTCTCGATGACTGTCACATGCCAGATGAGTAGGGGCATACTTAGTTGCACCAGGGCCGAACTTCGTGGCAAGATATGGCGCAAGGCAGAATTTATTTACTGCAATACCAACAAAACATTTTTATTCTGCTGTACAATATACAAGACCTTATGGTGAATAAAGAAGACACAGAACAAAATGTTTCCAGAGTAAACCAACAATTTTTAAATACTACATATCTTGCCTATTGGGTTAGTTTAACCTTTCCTAACATAAAATTTATCTTGAGAATGTCTCGCGACACCCGTATTAGTTTTTTTGTCAAGTAATTGGCATAGCAAAACGAAATTTACCTGCTTCAGAATCAGAGGATTCAAAAATATGGAGTTGCGTATATGTTGAACAATGGGACGCTCGCTTCCTTGCAGGCTTCCTAGAAACTCCTTTGACATATCTGTCAGATACATCTGGTGGAGTGTCCTGATGTACTTGATGCCATAGGGTACAGCCTTTAGATTCCCTAAATCATTCAACTCCAAATTATTTAGACACATCATTGTTCCATCCTCTATCTCAATGCAATTCAGATTCTCCATTTTAGATAATTGCAGATAATTGAGCTTGGGGAACCATCCTGAACAAAAAGTTAGCTGCTCCCCACCATATGACCCCACACATCAGCAGATAAACGAGGTTTGACATGTGAGATAAGGAGCTAATAGGGTCCTTCTTTAGACCAGACCAGTCTAATTTTAACCATGTTAACTTCTCAAAATTATAAAACATCGATGGAAGCACACCTGCCTCCAACTTTCCTGCGAGCTTGAAGAAAATCAGATTTGATAAGGGCTTTAGCATTTTTAAATCAAGAATCTCCTCCATGTCACATGCAGAAATAACCAACCTATTCAGGTTAGGCATCTTTGTCAGGGAATTCCATAATTCTGCAATGTAGCTTTGCCACACTTCCACTATAGCCAAACTTCTCATTAATTTCAAGTTCCCGAGTTGTGAAACCAGATCTTTGTTGGCCGAAACAATCTGTAAAGCTTGCAGATTCTTTAGATGACAAATGTTACCAAGAAATTTTGTAGCACCAAAACAATTCAATGATCTTTGTTGAAAATCATGGACTGCAAACACATGTAAATGACGTAAGTTAGTTAGCTTAGTTATTTCCAGTGGCAATTCCTCTACATAGGAGAATCTGAGATCCAAAACTTGTAGGTTGACAAGTTTTCTGAATGATGCTGGTATAATCTTCACTTTTGTGTATGAAAAATCAAGATAACGCAAGTTATACAATTCTGTGACCACGCCCGGCACTTGTTCAATATTGACAAATCTTAGGCTTAGGACCCTCAGTAGTCTGAAACGTGATAAAAAATATAAAATATCATTTATCCAAGAACATGGTACTTCAGTGTCAAACAAAATGAATGAGCGGAGCCGTGAACTAGCTAAAGAGTTCATGGTCTGGGCACCGCTTTGGATGCATAAGCGGCGGGCTTCGTGGGAACCTTTGGATATACCAACATCTCCATACGCAATACCGAACTTCTCATTTTTAGCAATAATCGATGTTACCTCTCGCACAAGATCATGCATAACAAATGTTCTAGCCCTTCCACATGCATTCCTTTCTGTGATTTGAAGAAGAGAACGTTGAGTCAGCTCTGTAAGGTAACACTGAGCAACTTCCTCCATTGTTGTTCCATCTCTCTCCTCCACAAGGCCTTCTGATATCCATAGCTTGGAAATTAGTTTTCTTTTAAGCTTGAAATCTTCAGGGTACAGGCTGCAGTACAGAAAGCAGCTCCTTAGATAGCATGGAAGATCATTCAAGCTCAGATTTAATACATTAAAAACCCAACTGAGCTCTGGATTGTTAGCTAGTTGCCAGCTAAGTTGGTTGTAGAAAAAAGCCCACTCATGTTCCTCTAAGCCACGGTATGACAGAATACTTCCAATGGTTACAATGGCAAGTGGCAATCCTTGGCACTTTGCAACAATTTTGTTTGCCCAAGACCTTATAGTTTCAGGACATATGTTATCTTTTGAAGCACGAAATGCCTTTTTACAAAACAGTTCCCAAGAGTCAGCATGTTTAAGGGTTTTGAGTTCAATGACATAGCTATCCTCTGACAAAGAAGACACATCTTTTCTCCGGGTTGTTATAAGCACTTTGCTTCCACGACTGTTTCTGACAAATGTGTAGTTCAAAAATAACCAAGCATCTTTGTCCCATACATCATCTAAGACAATGAAATATTTCCTGTCCTGCAAATGGCTTTGTATTAGCTCAACTAATCTCATGCGACTCATGGTCATGACACCACTTGTCATGCTTGCTCTTTCACCTATTAGCCGATTTATAATTTCTCTTAATAGGTTTTCAACCTGATAAGTCTGAGATACAACAACCCAGGCGTGGCAATCAAAAGATGTTATGATCTTTTTATCCTTGTAGACAGTGCTTGCGATAGTAGTTTTACCTAAACCCCCCATACCAAAGATGGCTATCAGAGTTCGGTCTTGTCTCTCTTCAAGTAACCACTCTGTCAACCTTCCAATTTCATCAACATTTCCAACTATCTCAGAGTGATCAGTTAGGTAAGCAGAATCTGACATGCAAAGCTGATTAGTAAGCTGTAAACTGCTACTCTTGCCTTGTTTAGCCTCTACTTGACTGATCTGGCTAGGGAACTTCTGCCATGCCACAAAGTTTTTGATCTGATGGAACTTCCCTTTGAAGAAGCTGCTTGTATCCAATGCTGCTTGCGAAGTAAGGTAAGCATACTCATCAATGATATCTTCCACCTCATGGGCAACATCTCTAACTTGGTCCAACCACGCATCAAAAGCCTTGTCACCCACTCTCTGTGCACTAACCTGGCCAATAAAGGCCTGCAGAACCGAAAGTTCACCCTCGATTTGCTTCATGCTCTGCTCAAAATCTGTCATGATCGGCGCTACTTGGACCACCATCTCTGTGCCAATCTTCCCCAGTGCCTCTTCTCCCAGAGAAAGAGCAATTTTTTTGAGAACCACAAACAGGGAATCTGCCATATTTTCTCCGCTTGCTAAAAAACGATCACTTGTTGGGTCAGATACCTTTCACACCTATCTTCCTGAGCAGTATTCACATTTCACACACAGGTCTGTGATAATTGGGAAAGTAAATAAATATCAAGTCAGTCAAAACACGTGTAGAATGAAAGAACGGAGTAACCAGAGTGACGAGGTAATCAAGAAAAAGTTCTGCTGTCCGATTAGGAATTTAATTTTTTTGCACCTGCAAAGCCAAGAACTAGGTATGGCTGTTGAGATCAAATTCACCAAGAAACAATGAAAAATGAGTCATGGCTATTGTTACCCTTCGATCCATGACACTCATGAATCATGATTCCAAGTTTCTAACAACTACCCAGGATTTGTCTTGGCCCGATGTCCGTAAGGTGTTCGGCGAAACGGCAGCGCCGCTAGTGGAGAAATGGGAAAAAAAAAAGCATCGACCTACTGTACTACGGAAATGAGAACGGAGGGGGACAGCGCGAGAAAGATGGAGCTCCACCTACGTCCATGGCTGGTAGCATCGGAGCAAGAGGTGTAACGGAGGGGTAGGACACGAGTCGGGAGGATTGCCTACCTCGGCGAGCCAACGACGGGAGCACCGAGCACGGCGAAGGAGTACTGCGGATCCGCGAACACGCCTCCCCCGCTCCGCGCGTCACTTCCCAAATCGCAAGCAAGTCTTCGCCGGCGCTCTGACGCTCTGTCACTCTTGTGATTTGATGCAGCCAGTCTCCTCGTATTCACGGCACGGCCTTGTTTTAGGCTGCGTTTAGTTGCGGAAAAGTTTTTTTTAAAAGGTCACATCGTGTTCCGTGCGACGTCGAAAGGAGTTTCCAGACACTAATAAAAAAATAAATTACAAAACTCATCAGAAAACTACGAAACAAATCTAATGGTACTAATTAATCCGTCATTAGACTTAAGGTTTTTCATGGGCTAATTAGGCTTAAAAGATTCGTCTCGTGATTTCTCCGAGAACTGTGTAATTAGTTTTTTTTTCATTTGGTACTCTATATATGTGTCCAAACATGTCCTTTTACCGTAGAAAACTGAAAATTTTTGGGAACTAAAACTGGCCTTAGTTCCTGGCCGTAAAGTCTTAGGGCGGATATCACGTGAGGTGTCGAATCCGTCGGTAAATCACGAGATAAATTTATTAAGCCTAATTAATCCGTTATTAGCACATATGTTACTATAGCCCTTTATTGTCAAATTATAGTCTAATTAGGCTTAAAAGATTCGTCTCGCAAAGTAATCGTAATCTGTGCAATTAGTTATTTTTTAGTCTATATTTAATACTCTATGCATGTATCCAAACATCTGATATGATAAGGTATAAACTTTTAGGGGAGAAACTAAACGAGGCCTGAATAAGTTGGAAACAAACACTACCCTGTCCACAAAAGAAAACCGTCCTGGTCAAAAGCTAGCCCCCTGTTCGGCTGAGCTTATCAGCACGGCTTATCAGCCGTGGAACAGCGTTTTTCTCTCACAGCAAATCAGCCACAGCCGGCTTATAAGAAAAAAAAAAACAATCTGCCGAACAGGGCCTAGGTAATATTTGACCAATTTTAGAGTAAATAATATTAGTATTTATGTTTTAAAAAAATTATTATAAAAATATATTCTATAATAACTAATCTAACGATATTTATTTTATATCATGAATGCTAGTATTTTTTATACAAATTTAGTCAAATTTTAAACTATTTGATTCCTCCAAAAGTGAGAATTGCATTCTTTTGTGCAAATGACCTCCGTCCTTTGTTAATAAAAGTCAAAATTACTTTTAGTTTTGAGACAGACTGATGCCATTTGGTAAGGGAAACTATTACGTGGAGCTATTTCTCCTGTGTAAATGTGAAGACCCCAAAAAGTATTAGAATTTCAAAAAATTCAAAATTTAGGTGTAAAATTACTCTTGGAAAAATCCATACAAAAGTGACGAATGTGAGCCACACCTGCGCTAGAGGACATAAATATTAGAAAGTTCTCTGATGCACAGCTACATGCATTCCAGATTTACCATTTTTTTCGAGACCATGCTATTGCACTTATTTCATTAAGAGGAAGTACAATTTTTTGTTACAACTACGACCCACTAAAAGGTAATGAGAATTACCATCAGTTGCCGCGCACTGAAATAGTGTTTTGCGATATTACAAACCAGTCTCGCGACACATTGTGGGAGTACCCAAGAACTACATGAGCGTCGACAGCGAGCTCAGCGACCTGTAACCAGCGAACGTCCAGACTCATCGGAGGTGTTCCTGGTTTGCCGAACGATTTGGCACTGCGTTCCTTCCAAATGGACCAGTTAATTCGGAAGAACAAGGAGTCAAAGCCGGCCCTGGCAATCTTCGGCACCGACTTCCTCTCGCGCATCCACCAGGCAAAGATATTGTCACTGCCGACCACAGTTCTTTGGTGCAGACGCACCCAAGCAGCAGATGCTTCAGGGTTCCGCAGCACTGATCGCAGAACAAGGAGTGTTGTACCATTTTTTTTCGTGTGGGTTTTAAAAAATGATCGTAGTGGGCGCATCTCAACTTTTGTGACATGTTCCATACTCCCGTCTATATATTTAACAATCTTTGTTTAAGCTCAAATTCCACTTCACAAATGATTGCATTCTTTATCCATCATTATTTGTTTCACGCAAATTTTTGTTCAAGCTTAGTTTTTGTGAACATATGTCTATCAATATTTTTGTTACAATTTTTCGACCATCAGTTTTAGGTGCTGCTATGTTTGGTAACACAATAACATTAGATCCACCATAGTCTTTCATGCTCACCCTATGAATATATACATGCATAACATACCCTCTAAATGCATCAGAGAATTGGTTCAATAAACCTTGGTGTTGGTGAAGTTGCTACATGCGCTCGCTATTAACGAGTATATTGTCTATAAAAGAAATAACATAAATACAAGCACCGTACCTATGCTAAGTAAATGATTCAAACCTTGACGAATAGGTTAAAAAAAACTTTACCAGTTAAGGCACACTCATTTGACATCTGTGCCCACAGTCTAATCATGTAGTTAAGTCAAGTTAGCCAATATCATTGACAAGCCACTCTAGATCCGAGCATGAGCCAAGCCAATAAAAAACCCTAGTTTGTTTAGAACCCAAAATAATAAAATGGTCCACTATACAATCATGTTCGGCTGATGTGGTTTTTAGAAACCGTAGCAAGAAATTTTAGTTTTAAACCTGTGATTAGAAAAATACGTTTAGCGTAGAGTTTCTAAAGCTCTAACAAATTTTAGTTTTAGCAATACCATATTTTCAAAGTTACAAAAACCGCTACTTCTAAACACGTTGTGATTTTCAAACCAAAGTATTTCACAAAATCATAATATTTTTTTTTCAAAACAACAAAAAAACTTTGCAGCCAAACAAAGTCTTAGGCCGTGGTTAAGCCATGCGTATGCTCTTTTTCTTTGATAAAGGAAGTACTTTATTAATTCACAGTCATTATTTGATACAATAAAAATGAATTCACTCCCGGCTAGTGACAATCAATTTTAAGACTAGATCGCCACCTATGCATAGGCTCTAGTGTGAGGGCCAAATGGGCCTTAATGTGGTTTTTTCTTTGCCCAACAAACAGCAGCCTAAGCCCACCCATAGAACTCAACGTGTTCCATGGGCCAGCAAAAAACTGTGCCATATTTTTTTAAAAAAAATTACGCTCATGTACCCTTGGTGCAGAGGTTTGACACATTTGCTGTTGAGGAGGATAATGCTTGGAACAAGATGTCTATCTGTCCGTCATGGGCCGCGACGCCAACCCAATGACCTCCACGCAACCACGTATCCCATGCCAGTTCAGCAAGCAAATGTGGCAACGGGCAAGGCACCACCGACCTAGCAGACTGAGCAGAGCACAATCTCCCCGTTCAAAGGTCTCCCTATTGAAAGGTCTTGATGGCTAGAGGGGGGGTGAATAGCCTTTTAAAATTTTCTACAAAGACAAGCTAAACAAGTTTATCAATACAACAAATAGCGAGATGCGAGTTTTGCTTAGCCTACGGGGTGTTTGCAAGCCACCTATCCAATTCACAATTCTAGTATATTTGCACTCAATCGTACAAGTCAAACCGAGGAGGTAACTACCACTACAACTAGCAAGCTACACAAAAGAGCTACTTTAGCAAAGCTAACTAGCTAGCAAAGATAGCTAAGAAAGTAATACAAGTGAGAGTTAGGAGGGTATCACTGAGGGGCGAAGTATTGAGCCAACCAATATGATCAACAATGAAAACCAAGACAACCGAACACCGGGATCAATCAATCACAATATGAAAGTGATGACACGAAGATTTATCCCGAGGTTCACGTGCTTGCCGGCACGCTAGTCCCCGTTGTGTCCCTTTTCACCACGTGGTTCGGTGGCTAATTGGTCTCACACCGAGCCTCTCAAAAGGCGCCACAAGAACCTACCAAATGGCAAAAGGTTGCAAATGACACGAGCAATCCACTAATGTTGCCTTTGGCGCTCCGCCGAGGTAGGCACAAACCCCTCACAATCACCGGAGGTGGCCAAGAACAATCACCAACTCTTGCCAACGCCTCCAAGCTGCTCCAAGCCGTCTAGGTGGCGGCAACCACCAAGAGAAACAAGAATCCCGCAGCAAATCAACCACCAAGTGCCAACTAGATGCAATCTCACAATGCAAGTGCACTTGGATCACTCAATCTCACTTCGAATATGCAAAGAAGCAAGAGAGATGAGTGGGAGGGGAGTTGCTTAGCTCAAAGTGCTCACAAGTATGTCAAAAGTCCAAGAGTTAGAGCCTTGAGCTGGCCAACGAGTATTTATAGACGTACCCCTTCGAATATAGCCGTTAGGAACGAGATCCAGCTGAAATCGCGCTGACCGGACGCGCTGGTCCAACTGACCGGACGCTCCGGTCGCGTAACGGCTAGTTATTGAAATGCCGACCGGACGCGCCGGTCGCAACGACCGGACGCGCTGGTCACGACCGGACGCGCCGGTCCCGTGACTGACCGGACGCGCCGGTCAACACTGAGTCGCGCAAAACAAACCATCGACCGGACGCGCTGAAGAACTGACCGGACGCCACAGTGCCCGCGTCCGGTCGGAGTCCAGTAAGCTCCCTGGACGACCGGACGCGTCCGGTCGCCTGTGACCGGACGCGCTGCGCGTCCGATCAACCAACTGAAAAACGCGCAGACGCTGAACGCTGACCGGACGCGTCCGGTCAAACAGTGACCGCGTCCGGTGCAGCGTCCGGTGCAGCGTCCGGTCACCACTGTGACCTCCGTTCGCCTCCGTTTGATTTTCGTTTGATTTCCGACTTCCGGCGTAGTGGAAAATAGGCATTTCATTTCCCCGAAATCGCCTGAATCCCGCGCTCGCACGCTCGGCGGGAGGGAGAGAGGACCCCAAACCCTCTCTACCGCTTAAACTCCAACGCCATCGCAAATGTGCTAACACCACCATGTGATCTCGTCAAGTGTGAGTGTGTTAGCATTTTCACAATCATTTTTCGAGGCGTTATTAGTTCTATCCAAATGCATATGATCATGAAATGCACACCTAGAGGCACTTAGGAGTTCAATAGCCGCGTCATTCCCCTCTTTATAGTACGGCTATCTATCCTATAATGTAACCACACCCACTAGGTGTCTTGGTTACTAAAATACAACCCTTAAGCATATACCTTTGCTTTGATCACGTAGGGTCGCGTCCAAATCCAAGTGTGGCCATCATGATCACCATGTCCATCTTGCCACCAACCTTGGAATGTACTAATCCTCATATGCTACATACAACTTAGGCATAGGATTAGTACTTAGGCATTGTCACTAATTACCAACACCAAACATAGGACTTTCACCTATCCCCTCCCACCCACCCTCTCATCTCAGGCATGACAGCGATGTCCAGGGCCCTGCGGCGCCCCGCATCTACCCCCGTGGCCTGTCACCGGCGCCGACCCTGATCCGCACGACACCGGCATGCGCTCCGCCATCGCCGATGAGCGCATCCTCACGAAGTTCCTCGAGGCCTCCTTCCGCGTGCCCAACCTCTCCCTGCTCCGCGCTTCAAATTCTTGCCGGCGCCGGCATCGGAATCAGACGGGACCTCATCGCACGCCCTCGTTTCGGACGACATGGATGCAGTGTTGTGGGCGGTTACCGCAACCGCGGAGTCCGACGCATTCTGCATGACCGGCGTGATCGATGCAAGGTTTCTCTTCTCTACATCGGTGAACTCCACACGCCGACGAGCCTCTATTCTCCCAAGCAGTAAGGAGATGTTACGCTAGAACCGCATGTTGCAAGTGTTTCATCTGGATGTTACAAAAGTAGATCAGGATGTTGCAATGATTGTACATGTATGTTTCAAACATATGTTCTCAATGTTTCATTTGTTTTTTAGACGTATGTTGCAAATGTATTTATCTAGATGTTGCATATGTTTCACACATATGTTGCAAGTGTTTTATCTGGGCGTTGCATATATTTGCAATAGTTTTCAAGTATTTTAGGTGTTTTTTAAGTGTTTCAGTTGCATGTTTTAAGTGTTTCATCTGTCTTTAAATGTATGTTACAAGTGTTTCAGATGTACGTTGCCTTAAAAAAAACTACATACGTATCCTTATTGACTACTACGACTACGGGTGCCCAAAAACCGTCATAGAAATCCGACATGTATACTCGGTGAAAGCCTAAGTTTGGTTTTGGTAATTAATGACACCAAGTTGCTAATGCTATTGTGTCAAGTGTGATTAAGCTAGGCATAAGCAACATGTGATGGAGGTGGAAATGGCATGGAGAGATGGCCACAAGACCACATGATTTGGTGCATGAAATGATGAGCAAGATCATGGTGGAGATGCACATAATATGATGGACATGATGATCAAGTAGAGGAGAAGGATCTAAGAGCGCAAGGCAAAGGTATAACCATAGGGTTTTCCTTTTGTCGGTCTAAGATGAGTAGAGAAGTGATTGACCGGGTTTAGGAACATAGCCGACTATCAAGAGGGGCAATCACGGTTAACTCGGGAATCAAGTGCCACTAGATCAATGTCTTGAGCATATGCATTAGGATCTAGTTGAGAGCTAACATAACGCCTTGAAAAATGTTTGTGAAATGCTAACACACATGCACATTGATGGTTTACACTTGGTGGTGTTAGCACATTTACGAAGGCGGTGGTGTTTGAACGGTAGTATGGGGTTTGGGGTTCGCTCTCCCTCCCGCCGAGCGTGCGAGCGCGAGATTCAGGCGTTTTTGAGGAAATGAAATGCCTATTTTCCACTGCGCCGGAAGTCGGAAAAGTAACGGAGGCGAACGGCGGTCACTGTGGTGACCGGACGCTGCACCGGACGCGGTCTCGGTTTGACCGGACGCGTCCGGTCAGTTCAACGCAGTGCGGGCACTAGGGTTTGTGACCGGACGCTGGTCTGACCTGACCAGCGCGTCCGGTCAGTTCACTTGTGCGCAGAAGGAGAGCGCGCGACCGGCGCGTCCGGTCCCTCACGGAACCGGAGCGTCCGGTCAGGCGTCCAGAGGAGCGGAGTGCTGATCGGACGCGTCCGGTCTCGTCGGGTGCTTACTGGAACGCGACCGGACGCTGGCACTGTCGCGTCCGGTCAGACGCTGGGGCGCGTCCGGTCAGGGCAACGGCTAGTTCTGACGCGCACTGTTCACGGTTGTCTGGTAGTGACCGGACGCGTCCGGTCACACTGACCGGAGCGTCCGGTCAGCGCGATTTTCGCTGCGTCGTCCGTAACGGCTAGCTGCGTACCCCTTCGCTATAAATAGAAGATGTCCGGGGTTTGAGGGCATCTCTTGCACATTTTGAGACCTAGAGACATCCTTTGAGCTAGAGAACAACCCCTCCACTCATCTCTTTGCTTAGTTGCACATCTTGAGTGAGATTGAGTGAGATTCAAGTGCATTGCTTGAGAGTTGCATTCTAGAGGCACTTGATCTTCGAGTTGCTGCGGATTTCTTGTTACTCTTCCGTGTTTCCCGACACGGTAGACGGCTTGGAGCAGCGGAGGTGATTGAGCTCACAATTGGAGATTGTTGGAGCCCTCACCAAGTGTTGTAAGGGGTTCTTGATCCTTCCCCGCGGGAGTTCGCAAATTGGATACTCTAGTAAAGCTCGTGGCTTGGAGGATCCCCATCTTGTGTGCGGTTGTGCGGCGCCCTCCGAAGGCTCGACTCTTGATAGTCGATTAGCTCGCGAACCGACAAGTGGGTGCATCGCCACAACGAGGAGTAGCTTGCCGGGAAGTAAGTGAACCTCGGTAAAAATCTTGTGTCATCTCTTTGCCAAGGATTTCTCTTGTGATTGATTCTTCGAGTGCATTACTTCTCTACATCGTTGGTATAAGAATCAAGTCTCTTGCTCTTTACTTTCTTGTACTAGTTCTAGTGTAGTTTGCTTAGTGTAGCTTTTATCACATAGGAGTAAGTAGCTTAGTGACTTAGCCTTGTTGGTGTATATTAGAGATCATAGCCTTGCTTCACTAGAATTGTATAAGTGGCTTGCATAGTGTAGTTGAGCTAGTGCTAGAATAAGCTTAGCCATCTTTTATACTAACGTGGTTGTTTAGTGAAGCTTGTAGAATTTTAAATAGGCTATTCACCCCTCCTCTAGCCATTTGGACCTTACACTCGGTAACAAAAAAAACAAGTATACGTGTAACCGTCAGGCGTGCCGCGTGAGCGTCTCCGATTTCCTGCCGATAACTGGGACACGCAGACGTGCAACTGTCAGCGTGCCGCGTGAGCCTAAAAAATACGGAGGACTTTCGTCAAAAAAAAAACTGGTGCGCGCGCCTCCGCCCAGATTTGGAAAAGCAGCAACCGCTGGGCCACATCTGGGTACAGGCAGTTCCAATAAAAGAAACTAGTAGTTTCTATAACATAGGATACCGCACCAAAAAAAAATATTGCTTTCCAACCCATAGTTTCTATGAGTAATAATTATTTTCTCTTTCTCCTCACAACTCTATCTTCTTCCTCCAATGGGAGTGCGATACGAGCTCCCTAGAAACTGGTGGTTTCTCCCCAATGATGATTTCATGGTTTCTTGATGCATTGGGTCAAAAGTAGACCTGATTTCTTCATGAAGAAACCATTTCTATAATTTTTGCTCTCTTTCTTCATTAATTACATTGGCATGTCAGCATTTTGCCTACGTGGCAAGTCATTTAATGAGGATAGAAACCATCATCAATGCACTATTGGGACTGCCACCGTGCCCGTGGCCTTTCGTCCAATGGTGCGCGGGCGCAGCCGGCTTCGCACCCACATGCAATTGTCCAAGTTCTTTTCACGGTTGGTGGCAACCCCTCCTCAAGATCGTGATTACTCGTGATCATGAATGGTGAAGTGCGCCAGCAGCACAACATCTTGTTGATGGACGCCGCGAACTGGGCCCACTCGGGCCCTAGCCGCAGGTACCGTTGACGGCGCACGCGTGCGTGCTGAGCCCTGCGAGATGAAGAAGAAGCGCCAGTCGATGTTCCGCGGCGCGGTGGCCATGCAAGTATTTCGCGCTCGCAGCACACGAACGTTGCTGTTGTTGGTCTGCCCCGAAGCGATGACGAGGGTGTCCACGGTAAAGGGCTTGACATAGAACGCGTCGACGTCGACGACGGTGAGCATGTGGTTGGCCATAGAGAAGAAGAGCTCATCGTTCTGTGTGGCGTTGATGAGCCGAGGCAAGAATTTCTTGTCGGGCTTTATGTACAAACAAAATTCATGACTCCGGGCAACACACGGGCACATATCTAGCATGTATTGTATTATAAAAATGTGTATCAATATCACGATTTTTCTCTCGAGTAATATTAGTGTGCAAAATATAGTTACTTTATTTAATATGCACAAGTATTTTATTTCTACTTTAGCCAACTAGAAAAATAATACCAATTCAAAATCATCTATTTTTGTGAATCTGAATCAACTTATAAAAAAAACGTCAATCATACACCATATCCACTCATTAGCATTCCGGCCTCAACCAGATAGACCTTCTCTATACTTGATTGGCCAAGCACTTTTTGCCCAGCAAGTAGGGCAAGTTCACTACACATTCAACTAAACAGCCCAAGGCCCAGAAACCATGAAATTGAAAAACTACACTCAGCACTCAAGTATTGGCTGCTTATTTAAGAAGCTATTTAAACATATCTTTCTCGACAAGAGCACATAATTACAGTAGGCAGGACATATTGAAACCCGTATATGAGACAAACCATACGTGTGCGCACACACAACACAATGATGATGAAGTGCATATTTCACTCGTGAATAGTTCGCAAAAAAATTACATATTTCCCACAACAAGCTGGCACTCAAGTGTCATGTGCCAGATGAGCCACAGTACGTGGGGGCATGCTTAGCTGCACCAGGACCAAACTTCTTCACAAGCCACGGCACAAGATGGAGGTTATTTACTGCAATATCAAACTGAACAATTTTACTTAAATGATAGAAAGACATTAACAGAATGTTTTGATCTGGCTCATCGATAAGCTTTCCAGACAGTTACTTTTGTAGATACTATTTCTTGGTTACCTATTTAAATTTGATCTTTCCTAGCCTAAGTTTATGAAAATATCTTATGGCCACTAAACTAGTTGTTTCATCAAGTAACTGGCAGTTACCTGCTTGAGAATCAGAGGAGTAAAAAATATGGATGTTAGGTATATGTTGGACAATGTAATTGTCACTTCCTTGCAGTCTTTGTATGAATCCCTTCGACATATCTGTCAGAAACATTTGGTGGAGTGTCCTAAGGTACTGGATGCCCGCAGGTACTGCTTTTACATTCCCTAGCCCAACAAGCTCCAGATGATGTAGACCTATCATTGTCCCGTCCTCTATCTCAATCCAATCCAGATGTTCCATGTCACCTAATTCCAAACGAATAAGCTTAGGGAACCACCCTGCACAAAAGGTCAGCTGTTCCCCACCATATGTCCCATAGAGCCTCAAATCAACTAGGTTTAACATGTGAGAGAAGGAGATAATAGGATCCTTCTTAAGACCAGACCAGTCCATCTTTAACCTTGCTAATTTCTCAAACTTGGAAAACATTGATGGAAGAACACCTGCATCCAACTTTCCAGCAAGCCAGAGAAACTTCAGATTGGGTAAGGGCTTGAGCATTTTCAAGTCAAGAACCTCATCCGTATCAATTGCGGAAATAAGCAACCTGCTGAAGTTAGGCATCTTCGTCAGGGAGCTCCATAACTCTGCAATGTAGCTTTGACGCACTTTCATTATAGCCAAACTTCTCAACAGCGTCAAGTTACCCAGTTGTGAAACTAAATCTTTACTGGCTGAAACAATATGTAAAGCTTGCAGATTCTTTAGAAGGCAAATGTTACCAGGAATTTTTGTAGCACTAAAGCAATCCAATGATCTTTGTAGAAGATCATGCACTACAAACACCTGTAAATGCCGTAAATTAGTTAACATAGTTATTTCCAGTGGCAACTCCTCTACGTAGGTGAATCTGAGATCCAAAACTTGTAGGTTAACAAGTTTACCGAATGATGCTGGTATTGTCTTCACTTTTGTGTATGAAAAATCAATATAGCGCAAGTTATACAATTCGGTGACCATGCCAGGCACTTGTCCAATATTTGCAAATCTTAGGCATAGGACCCTCAGGAGTCTGAAACGTGATAAAATCTCATCTATCCAAGAGCATGGTACTTCAGTGTCAAACAAAATAAATGAGCGGAGCCGTGAACTAGCTATAGAATTCATGGTCTGGGCACCTCTTTGTATGCATAAGCGGCGGACTTCATGGGGAACTTGGGTTGAACTAGCATCGCCATATGCAATACCAAACTTCTCCTTTTTCGCAATGATGGAGGTTGCTTCTCGCACAAGATCATGCATAACAAATGTTCTAGGCCTTCCATATGCATTACTTTCTGTGACTCGAAGAAGACAACGCTGAGTGAGCTCCACAAGGTAATAATTGGCAACCTCCTCCATTGTTGTTCCATCTTCTCTATCTTCCACTAAACCTTCTGCTATCCATAGCTTGGAAATCATTTTTCTATTAATATTGTAATCTTCAGGATAGAGACTGCAGTACAGAAAGCAGCTCCTCAGATAACTTGGGAGATCATTCAAGCTCATATTCAGAACATTAGAAATCCAATTCAGTTCTGGATTGTTAGCTAATTGCCAGCTAAGTTGGCTGTAGAAAGATTCCCACCCGTGCTCCTCGAATTCACGGTATGATAGAGTACTTCCAATGGTTACAATAGCCAGTGGCAATCCCTGACACCTAGCAACAATTTTCTCTGCAAAAAACCTAAGGTTTTCAGGACATTGGCTATCTTTTGATGCACGAAATGCCTTTTTACAGAAAAGCTCCCAGGATTCAGCATATTGAAGAGTTTTAAGTTCAATCGTATAGTGATCTACTGCCAAACAAGATACGTCGTTTCTCCGAGTAGTTATCAGCACTTTGCTTCCACAGTTGTTTCTGGCAAACACATAGTTTAGAAATAACCATGCATCTTTATCCCATACATCATCCAAGACAATGAAATATTTTTTGTCTAGCAAATAGCTTTGTATTGCCTCAACTAGTCTCATGCGGTTCATGGTCATGAAACCACTTGCCATGCTTGCTCTCTGATCTATTAGCTGATTTATGATTTCTCTTAGTAGTTCTTCAACTTGATAAGTCTGAGATACAGTAACCCATGCGTGACAGTTGAAAGTTCTTGTGATATTCTGATTCTTGTACACACTGCTTGCAATAGTAGTTTTTCCTAAACCTCCCATACCAAAGATGGCAATGAGAGTTCGCTCTTGTTTGTCCTCAAGTAACCATTGTGTCAATCTTCCAATTTCATCAACATACCCCACTATTTCAGAGCTATCAGTTAAGTAAGAAGAATCTGACATAAAGAGCTGACTGGGTTTCCTCAATTTGTTACTCCTGTCTATTTCACCTGCCAAGATGCCATATCGATTCCTAATTTCGCCTAGCCTCTGAATTCGAGCTTCTACTTGACTGATCTGGCTATGAAACTTCTGCCATGCTGCGAACTTTTTTATCTGACGGAACTTCCTCTTAAAGAAGCTGCCAGTATCCACGGCTTGAACCGCAAGGTAAGCATACTCATCAATGGTGTCTTCTACCTCATGGGCAACATCTCTCACTTGGTCCAGCCAGGCATCGAATGCCTTATCACCGACTTTTGCCCCAGCCTGAGCAATAAAAGCCTGCAGAATCAATAATTCGGACTCGATTTGCTTCATGCTATGCTCATAATCTGTCAAAACTGGTGCTGCTTCAACCAGCTCTGTGCTAATCCTCTCTAGTGCCCGTTCTCCCAGGGAATCAGCAAGTTTCCTAAGAACTACAAATAGGGAATCTGCCATGTCTGAATTCCTTGTGATAATATAAATATATACCTGAACAAGATTCAAGTACAGCTGTCATAATATGAAATTAATAAATGGCAGATTATCTAAAGCATCATATGGATTTGTTCCAAATGAAAGGAACATCAAATAGCCGAGACTTAAGAAAACAGCTGTGCTATGATCAGGTCAATAAGCAGAGATTTCAAGAATAAGGGTATGAACAGGGCTTATGTGTTAAGACTTAAGACCAACCAGGGACCTCATTAAGAGTACAAGGTTTCATCCCCAGTGAATGAGCAAGTGAGCAACTTTCCTGAGGACAACAAGATAGTATCTGCCATGTTTCTGAACAAGATTGGCAGGCAGGCCTGTAGTAATTTGAAGTAAATACATAGATTGGATTGGAGCATTGGGCATACATGGCATGGATTTCCCAATTTACTAAAGATGTACTAAGTAACATCAAATAGGATCAAACGGTTGTGAGATAAACTATATTACAAGAAAAGAGTTGTGCTATTTGATTAATAAGAAAAGGCTGTAAAAACAATAAGGGGAAGAAAGAAAGAAATTGAGTTGCCGATGCCAACCAAGGAATCAAGAATATATGAGCACAGATTTTGATATTTGCGCAGAATCGGAAATTCCAGAGGCGGTGTAGTGTAGCTACACCCCGGGATGAAACTAAAAAATTCCCCAAATAGTAATGGAACGGGATTTGGTTCCCAGAACCCGGTATCCATGGGGAGATAGCCATGGATCAGCTGCGCTACGCACGATTTGGATTTTGACTTTAAGGTGTTTGATGAATCGCAAGTGACAGCAGCGTGCAAGAAATTAAAAAGCACCGTCTTGCTACGGATTGGCAGCAGTAGGGATAGGAATAGGATAACAGCAAGCGCAAGAAATCCTAACTGTCTAACACTCTCTCCATGTTGTGAACTTGTGATTAAATCGAAGCCTGAGGCAAAAAGTGAAGAAGGCCTACCTCCGCCGCGAGCAAGATCGAGGAGTAAAGATGACTCGATGATGAGTCGTCGCTGGCTGGCCGTCCTGACTCCACGAGACAAACAAGTCTGGCAGACTTTTCATTTCAAGTCTTCAATGTCTTCCCTTCCCCAGAGCAAAGATGACCAAAATGCCCGTCTCTCTCGCCACACGGCATCCAGACGGACCAGATTTGAAAGAAAAAAAAATAGCAAGAGTTGAACCGGATCTAGAAATTGCACCAATCAAACAAATCGGGAGCTGATTTGAACTAACCTTGGTATATGATTTTAATGAAAACATTGTCATCGGGACTAAAGCATTTCATTGCGACTAACATTGTTTACTACTCCCTCGTCTAACAATGTGGCTAACAAGCTGTAACTTTTATAGTAGAAAATTGGTATCTTTAGATCTCTCATCCGACATATTTTGCTATTTTCATAATTATACTGTCATAATAAATAACATAAGGCTATTCTCAGTGAAGAGTTTTATGCTATTGTTTCCAACACTGCCACATCATGTAAAACAAAATTTAATATGAATGAAACATTTATTTTTAATGCATAGTTTTACTCTAGTGTTTTATATATAGACATTTAATTTCATGACTTATAGAAAAATATCTATGTGTCAGCTCACTAAATACAGATGAAACTCATACGAAATTTTCATTGAGACTTCTAGACAGAAGTTATTTACACCGTTATAAAGATGGTTGTTCGCACCGTCTGCTCTTGGAGCCGTGTGTCGTGGTCCATCCCATCACATCCAGGACTTTGTTAGGTAGACAGCTTGAAAAAACTACTAAACCGGCAGACTCCAGCCTGGTTTAGTTTCCTAAATTCATCCTTAAATTCCACTATGCAAAAAAAAGATTCATCATCACATTAAAATATCGACACATATATGGAGTACTAAATGTAGATGAAAAAAACTAATTACACAGTTTTATTGTACTTTGCGAGACGAACATTTTGAGCCTAATTAATCAATGTTTAGACAATTTTTATCAAATAAAAACAAAATTGCTACATTGATCTACAGTAATTTGGGGTGTGCAAAATTTGGTACTCCCTCTATCGCAAATTATAAGACGTTTGACTTTTTTGACACTAAATTTGACCACTCATCTTATTCAAATTTTTTTGCAAAACATCACTTGTTTTGTTGTGGCTTGCTTTATTAATAATAGTTCTTTAAGAATGACTTAAATTTGCTTATATTTGCTCAAATTTTTTGAATAAGACGAATGGTCAAAATTGAGGTAAAAAAGTCAAACATCTTATAATTTGGGACGGCCAAGGCCGTTTGTGGACGCCTAGGCTAGGATTCCTCGCGTGGCAGGCAAATGCCTCCCAGGCCCTATTTAGTTTCCCAAATTCATCCCCAAATTCTATTATGCAAAAAGAAGATTCTCTGTCACATCAAAATGCCGGTATATATATGGAGTACTAAATGTAGATAAAATCAAAAACTAATTGCACAGTTTTGTTGTACTTTACGAGACGAATATTTGAAGCCTAATTAATCAATGTTTGGACAATTATTAGCAAATAAAAATAAAATTGCTATAGTAAGAAACAGTGATTCGGCTCCTCCTATTCGGTCATCTAAACACACGGCCCCAGTCCTCGTTCAAACACGCTCTCAGAGTCTCAGAACAATGACCCTCCTGCCCGCCCCACCAATCGAATTCAAACTGTAACCCACTGCATGCCGACCCCACTTTCATCCCCGCAACAAGCCAGTCAGCCACGTAGCCGAAGCGTCTCCAGGAAATCCAAAGAACCCCTCCTGCCTGCCGCATCCTCCTCCAACGGCTATCTTATTTCGCACGGCACCACTGACACGTGGGCCCCAACTCGCGTTCCGATCAACTACAAAACAAAGGCCCCCCGAGATCCCGAATCAAAACAACCCAAACAGCCAAGCGAGGCAAATCGTCGAACAAATGGAGGCCATGGCCGCGGAACCGTCCTCCCCGGCGCCGGCTGCCGCCGCCAATCTCCCTACTCCGCCGTACCACCACTGCCCAGCTCCAGCTGATGAGGTAGCAACGCCGCCGCCGAAGCAATCAACCGCGGGGCCGGGGCTGAGGACCCCCTCGCCGTCGCCGTCGGTTCAGGTGTCCGCCGGGCACTCTCTGCACGATCTGCTGCTGCTGTCCCCGCCACCCCCGAGCTCTCGCCGCCACCGGTCGAGGACCCGTGGGGCCGCCGGGACGAGCGTGGACGAGAGCCTGGAGATTGTTGCGGGGCTGGGGACGCCCACGCCGCCAAGGCGGAGGCGGCGCGGGGCCGCGGAGCAGTGCGTGGCGCCCGCTCTGGCGTCCCCGAGGAACGCACGGCGGGCGAGGCGGAGGCTGGAGAAGGACGTCGAGGCGGCGGAGGAGGACGCCGCCAGGAGGGCCCGCAGGAGGAAGTCCACAAGGGCTGCGCCGAAAGCTGCAGCGGCGGTGCTGAACGAGGACGATACATCCATGGCTTTGGTCCCGGCTTGTCCTGTTACTACCTGCGGTGAGCAATGGTCTTTCTTCCCCTTCTATTCGCATACAGGATGGTTACAAATGTTCTCCTGCTGTTCATGGTTATAACCTATAGGATGTCTGCTTCAATTTTGCTAAGCGTTCCACTGTGATTGTTCCTCTTTTGACACATAGGAACTGACTTCGTGGAACAATCTGAGTTGGAAGGTCTCTGGGAAAGGATCGTTGAGTTGGTGATGTGGAGGAACGTGGCTAAATCGGCACTCTGGTTCGGAACGGGATCTATGTTCTTCTCATGCTCATTTTCAAGAGACGTCACCTTCAGGCATGCGAATTTAGATATTCATTTACCTGAAAATTACTGATTTACCTATGATTCTTCGTTGTAACTGGTACTTGGCTTTGGGTGATGATTTGCAGCTCAATCTCAGCTCTCTGTCACCTCGGCGTTATGATCTTAGGCTTGGCTTTCTTCAAGGATTCTGTTCCTCAGAGGTATGATTTTATCTTTTTTTTTTTGGTCCATATGGATGATTGAACCAGAGGTAATATGAGTTTGCAATTGGGCAGGCTGCAGGTGGAGAATAAGAGAAGCTTCCAGTTGACTGAAGAAGACGTGCTTCGTGCTTCTCAAGTTGTGCTTCCGATTGCAAACTCCATGATATCCACGGCACAAGTGATCTTCTCTGGTGAACCCTCAATGACTCTCAAAGTAAGCCTCAAATTTGGTTCATGATCTGGCAGTACTGCAAGAGACATTGTTTTCCTTAATAATTTTAGGAGCCTGTGTTTGCTGGAATTTCAGGTACTGCCTGTACTTTTGTTCGGTGCTAAATATGGGGGCCTTGTTACAGTGCGGAGGCTTGTAGCTGCAGGTATAATCAAATGCACAAGGTACAAGCAGCAAGTCTTGGCATGCCTGTTGTAATATAATGTTGTGTTTGCTATAAACTGCAGGATTTTTCACCAGTTTTACAGTCCCAAAGCTATATAGCTGTTATTCAAGTCAAATTCATAAAAGAGGTGTGATTCACTTACCACTAGTGACACATTATTTGTTCTCTCTAGCAATCCTTCTCAGCATAAGACTGAATACTCTTTGTTCTGTTACCTCAGTTGAGATTTTGAGAGATCAGGCTCTAGAAGCATGGAAGTCTTGCCCACGCAAAAAACTTGTCGCAGCTATGGTAGTGACAATGTGCTGGAACATGTTTAGTGTGAAGACACGCGTCATGGCAGGTATCTCTAACTAATATGGCTGGCACGGTTGACATAATTTCTTCTGTTAATGTTATCAATCGATGCAGTTTCCATGAAACATATCCTTTATTATTTACATGTTGTTAGGTGATACAATATTCAACCGTGCAATTATTGAGTTATATCATGCAAAATATTAAAGTTTCCAACTTCGTAAGAAACTGATTCCTGCTTAATTCAGGCAAATGTTCATGCTTGAAATTGTTAAATAAGATAATTTACCTGTTTCAAAAGGCATTTGAGCTACCCTTTAGTTATGATGATTAATGTTGATGGTCTATTTAGACCAGCAGTGGCAATATGCATACAACATTACAATAGTGCACTTGTGGTTCAAAGTGGAAATAGGGAACAAAGTGTCATTTCGGTATGTAGGAACCATATTACTGACTCGCAAATCAATTGTGATAAAAATAAAGACTGATGGACAGTAGGCCCTTGCCACTTCACTAGAACAGTTTGCTCAACATATGCACTGTGATGCCAAATTCAGCAATCTGCCAATTTTTTTATTGTCAGTGTGTCATTTCAGAATTGCGCGACTGGAATGTTAATGATGTAGCACTGTTTATTACGGAAACACTATTGAACTTGACAACATGTGCAACTAAAATCTGTTTCAATTCTTTGTGATTCCTAAATGATGTATGGTTTGTTTTTTTAGTATGGGAGCAGTTGTTGCCATTCTGTTTTCCTGCACTCGAGGAAAAAGAATCATTTGTAATATGCCCAGCAGTTTAATGTATGCTTAGTTTGTTCTCTTAATAATAAATTAACATGGATGTATATCTTTTGTCCAGCCTTTGTTTCACTTGTAATACTGCGCTATAATCAGAAGTACCACAAGGCGAACATAACGACAGAAGTTGGAAGTAGCCGAGATGAGCAAGGGCAGACAATGCAGATGGATGACTAAAGTTTTCAGTATTATGCGGTCCTAAATGATGTAGGGTTCCCAGAGTGCAGCCAGCAGTGCTGCTACTATTTCTGTGCAATAATATTCAGTTAGTTCCACGTCTAGTGGTCGTACTAGCTAAGATGTATTTTCTGCACGTTGCATTGAGGGATCTTTTGTTGTGCCGACTTATAAGCACTAGTGGAGAGTTGTATGCTGATAAGTAAAATGTAAAGAGCTAGTCGTGTGCATTATAAATTTTGCATATCCCTCTGAACTTGTGGCTGAATTTTAAAAACACACCAAACTTTAATACCAGAAAACCTACCCTCCTTAGCTTTAAAAACCCATAAAATACACCCCTTGAGGCCTTGTTTGGATGCACATGTATTCACCTCAATCTAAATGTGTTGAAGAGGGTTTGGAGTGGAACTTAAACTAATTTCCACTTCAACACATGTGGATTGATATAGATATATGTGTATTTGAACAAGGCCTGAAATAGTTTATAGTGGCATGCGAGTCCCACAGGTCTACGGTTTTTTAGTTATGTCATCTTTTAGTGAATATTTGGGCTCCTAGATTGATGTGGATATATGTGTATCTGAACAAGGCCTGAAATAATTTATAGTGGCATGCGAGTCCCACAGGTCTTCGGTTTTTTAGTTATGTCATCTTTTAGTGAATATTTGGGCTCCTATATAATCTCAAATGAAAAAAAACAACTAGAAAGTTTTAGATCTCTTTAAGCACTACAAATTTGGTATAGAGTGTTTCCATATGTGTGTCATGTACAGGCGCTGCTACAGGCGCCGTCGTGACACCAGGAGGGCCGTCGAGCACGCGGCCAAGGCAGGTGCCACCATCAGTGGCTAAGTTTAGAAAGATAGGACCTAGTTTCCTTTTGCATGCCTTAATTATAGGAGATATTGTTTGGGCCATTGGCCATATATGTCGTGTAACAAACTTGGAGGAAATCTAGTCAGATCAGTTATCCTAAAGTTGCTTCCCTCTCCCTAAACTCTCTCAAGCCACCGGTGAGATCTTCTCACGGTGAAGGCCTGGAGCGCGACTACGAGTTACGTAGCCGCGGTTCGGCGACGTTGGGCGTTGAGGCGCTTGACAACCTGGTATCAGTGCCACGTAGATCCTCTCCCACCCGCTCCAGCCATCCACCATCCCCTTCCACCTCCAATTCTTCCACCGGCCACTCCACCACCATGGCTGAACCCACCATCCAGGACCTCATGGAGCTGATGAAGTCGTTCCAGACTGAGTTGTCATCCGTGAAGGCTGACCTGGCCACCATGAAGGACAAGTCGTCATCGTCGTCGGCAACCGGCGGCGCCGGGCGCGAGGACCACCCTCGTGATCTGGATCGGCCCCCACGTTTCCAGAAGCTCGACTTCCCCCGCTTCGACGGCAAGACCGATCCGATGCTCTTCATCAACAAATGCGAATCCTATTTTCGCCAACAACGCACCATGCCGGAAGAGCGTGTGTGGATGGCCTCCTACAATCTGGAGGACGTCGCGCAGCTGTGGTACATCCAGTTGCAGGAAGACGAGGGTACGCCGCCATGGGGACGATTCAAGGACCTCCTCAACCTTCGTTTCGGTCCACCCCTCCGCTCGGCGCCCCTGTTCGAGTTGGCGGAGTGTCGCCGCACTGGGACCGTGGAGGAATACTCCAACAGGTTCCAGGCTCTGCTGCCGCGCGCGGGTCACCTAGATGAGGGCCAGCGCGTCCAACTTTACACCGGCAGCCTTCTTCCCCCGTTGAGCCACGCCGTCCGCATCCACAATCCGGAGACGCTCGCCGGGGCCATGAGTCTCGCCCGTTAGGTCGAGCAGATGGAGTTGGCGCGGCTACCACCACCGCCCGTCCGGGGAGCATCTCGTGCCCCGGTGCCAGCGCCGGCGCCTACGCAGCCTCTGCTCGCCCTCCCTGCACCACCAGCGGGCGCGGCCCAGCCGCGACAGGAAGGGCCGCCCTTGAAGCGGCTGTCCCCGGAGGAACAGGCGGAACGGCGCCGTCTCGGCCTCTGCTTCAACTGCAATGAGTCGTACTCCCGCGGCCACAATCGTGTCTGCCGCCACATCTTCTACCTCAACGGCGTCGAGATCGCGACCGCCGATGAGGAACCAGCGGGGGACGATCAGCAGGAAGGTGCCCCTGTCTTCTCCCTTAGGGCAGTGGCCGGTATGCCCATCTGTGATTCCATGCAGGTGCGGGTCTCCCTGGGCGCCACCACCCTCGTCGCGCTCCTGGACACCGGCTCCACACATAATTTCATCGCCGAGGACGCTGCCCGCCGCACCGCCCTGCCGATCCAGTCGCGACCGCGCCTCACGGCCACCGTGGCCAACGGCGGGCGCGTCACTTGCCCGGGCGTCATCTGCCGCGCCCCCATCATCATCGAGGGCGAGACGTTCTTCACCGACCTCTTCGTCATGCCACTCGCGGGATATGACCTCGTCTTGGGGACTCACTGGATGGTCACCCTTGGCCGGGTGGTGTGGGACTTCGTCGACCACACCGTCTCCTTCCTGCGCCAAGGCCGACAGATCTCCTGGTCGGACGTCGCCGACCGTCGGCCACCACTACTCGCCGCCACCACCACGACACCGAACGCCCTCCTTGAGGAGCTGTTGCACTCCTTCGAGGGGGTGTTTGCCGAGCCGGCGGGGCTGCCACCGCAGTGAGCCCGGGATCACGCCATCATCCTCAAGCCCGGCTCTACACCTGTGGCGGTTCGGCCCTACCGTTACCCGGCGGCGCACAAGGATGAGCTGGAACGGCAATGCGCCGCCATGCTGGCCCAAGGCATCGTACGCCGCAGCGATTCGGCGTTCTCATCGCCGGTCCTGCTGGTCAAGAAGCAGGACGGGGCTTGGTGGTTTTGCGTGGATTACCGCGCCCTTAATGCCCTCACCGTCAAGGATGCTTTTCCCATCCCCGTCGTCGACGAACTCCTTGATGAGCTGCATGGTGCGCAGTTCTTCACCAAGCTGGACCTCCGTTCCGGCTATCACCAAGTCCGGATGCGGCCGACTGATGTACACCAGACGGCGTTCCGAACCCACGACGGCTTCTATGAGTTCCTGGTGATGCCGTTCGGGTTGTGCAACGCCCTAGCCACATTCCAGGCGCTCATGAACGACGTGCTTCGTCCATTTCTTCGGCGGTTCGTCCTTGTCTTTTTTGATGATATATTGATTTACAGCAAGACTTGGGCAGATCACTTGAGGCACATCCGCGCCGTCCTCGCCGAACTTCATCGCCATGTCCTCTTCGTCAAGCGATCCAAGTGCATCTTTGGGTCCCCTTCCGTGGCATACCTGGGCCACATCATCTCCGCCCACGGTGTGGCCATGGATCCGGCCAAGGTGCAGGCCATTCACGACTGGCCGGCACCTCGCTCGGCGCGCGCCGTGCGTGGATTCTTGGGCCTCGCCGGATACTACCGCAAGTTCGTCCACGACTACGGCAAGATTGCGGCGCCTCTCACTTCGTTGCTGAAAAAGGAGGGCTTTTCCTGGAACGACGAGGCCCAGGCAGCCTTCCAGGCGCTCAAGGCAGCCGTGACGTCAGCCCCTGTGTTGGCGCTGCCCGACTTCACCAAGGGCTTCATCGTGGAGTGCGACGCGTCCACGCATGGCTTTGGGGCGGTCTTGCTGCAGGACCACCATCCGATCGCCTATTTCAGCAGGCCGGTCGCACCCCGCCACCGCGCTCTGGCAGCGTATGAGCAGGAGCTTATTGGGCTGGTGCACGCCGTGCGCCACTGGAGGCCGTACCTGTGGGGGCGCGCGTTCCTCGTCTGCACCGACCACTACAGCCTCAAATTCCTCCTCGACCAGCGCCTCTCGACGATCCCGCAGCACCATTGGGTGGGCAAGCTCCTCGGCTTTGACTTCTCGGTGGAGTACAAGCCGGGTGCCACGAACACCGTCGCCGACGCGTTGTCCTGGCGCGACACCAGCGAGGAGGGCTCGGTCTTGGCGCTGTCCGCGCCTCGCTTCGACTTCGTCATGCTCAACGACAAGAACCAGCGTTGGTCGCCCTCCGGGATGAGATAGCAGCCGGCACAAGGGGAGCGCCGTGGTCGCTGCTAGACGGCATGGTGGCGTATGCTGGCCGGCTCTACATCCCACCGGACTCACCACTGCTGATCGAGGTGGTGGCTGCTACACACGACGACGGCCATGAAGGGGTGCAGCGGACTCTACATCGCCTCCGCCGGGACTTCTACTTCCCCGCCATGCGCCGCGTGGTCCAAGACTTCGTCCGCGCCTGCGCAACGTGCCAGCGCAACAAGTCTGAACATCTACACCCGGCAGGCTTGCTGTTGCCCCTGCCCGTTCCCCAGGCCGTGTGGTCCGACGTCGGCTTGGACTTCATCGAGGCGCTGCCTCGTGTTGGGGGCAAATCGGTGATCCTCACAGTGGTCGACCGGTTTAGCAAATACTGCCATTTTATCCCCCCTGGCTCACCCCTACAGTGCAGAGTCCGTGGCTCAGGTGTTCTTCAGCGAGATCGTTCGCCTACACGGGATCCCTCGGTCCATGGTGTCGGACCGGGACTCCGTGTTCACCTCGACGTTCTGGCGGGAGCTGATGCGTCTCACCGGCACCAAGCTGCACATGACGTCTGCCTTCCACCCGCAGTCCGATGGCCAAACGGAGGCGGCCAACAAAGTCATCGTCATGTACCTCCGGTGTTTCACTGGGGATTGCCCACGCCAGTGGCTGCGATGGCTGTCATGGGCGGAGTACGTCTACAACACGACGTATCAATCGTCGCTCAAGGACACTCCCTTCAAGGTGGTCTACGGTCGGGACCCCCCCTCCATCCGCTCTTATGAGCCTGGAGAGACACGGGTGGCGGCGGTGGCCAAGACAATGGCTGCACGCGAGGAGCTCCTAGCGGATGTCCGCTATCGTCTGGAACAAGCCCAGGCTATCCAGAAGTAGTTCTACGACCGCCTGCACCGACCGGTCTCCTATGCCGTGGGTGACTGGGTGCTGCTGCGCCTTCGCCAACGGGCAGCTTCCTCTCTTCCCCAGGCGCCCAAGGGCAAGCTGAAGCCGCGTTTCGTCGGGCCTTACCAAGTCACCGAGTGCATCAACCCGGTGGCTGTTCGTCTAGCGCTGCCCCCGCGTGCCAAGCTGCACGATGTCTTCCACGTCGGCCTTCTCAAGAAGTTCGTTGGCGCACCACCGGCTACGCCACCTCCCCTCCCACCCATTCACCATGGGGCGGTGACTCTAGAACCTGAGCAGGCTGTTCGGTACCGGCTGGACAAGGGTGTGCGGCAGGTGCTCATCCGCTGGAAAGGGCAGTCCACTGCTGGTGCTACATGGGAGGATGTTGCAGACTTCCGCGACAAATTTCCCCAATTTCAGCTCGAGGACGAGCTGAACGTCGAGGGGGGGAGAGATGTCATGTACGGGCGCTGCTACAGGCGTCGTCGTGACACCAGGAGGGCCGCCGAGCGCGCGGCCAAGGCAGGTGCCACCATCAGTGGCTAAGTTTAGAAAGATAGGACCTAGTTTCCTTTTGCATGCCTTAATTATAGGAGATATTGTTTGGGCCATTAGCCATATATGTCGTGTAACAAACTTGGAGGAAATCAAGTCAGATCAGTTATCCTAAAGTTGCTTCCCTCTCCCTAAACTCTCTCAAGCCACCGGTGAGATCTTCTCACGGTAAAGGCCTGGAGCGCGACTACGAGTTACGTAGCCGCGGTCCGGCGATGTTGGGCGTTGAGGCGCTTGACAATGTGGTACGAGTTACGTAGCCGCGGTCCGGCGACGTTGGGCGTTGAGGCGCTTGACAATGTGGTTGTTTAAAAAAATTAAAAAAATAAAATTTATAATTAGAGAACTTAAACGCATTTTTTTTGAGAAAACCAGGAGGGGAAAACCCCTACTGAACTCATTTTATAGATATAAGTCTGTACAAAACTAAAAAGAACTATACAGCAAACTAAAAACAGAAAAGCCAGTCTCTGAGAAGGGATTCCTTAGTGGACCTACAACGGAGAATACAAAGAGAGAGCTCCTCACGAAGACTAATCTTCCAACGCCCAAGAGGAGACTTGCCATAAAAAATAATACTGTTTCTCATAGTCCAAATGCACCAGGCAGCCACAATGTCGAGCTCTAGAAAAATCAGAGATCCAAAAGATCTAAAAGTGACACATTCTGAGGCCACTGTACATTCATCAAACGCCAACACCACTCACTGAACGGACATTCAAAGAATAAATGCTCCACCGTTTGTTCCACATTACCTTGACAAAGAACACAGTTATAAGATGGCAAAGCGAAATGATTTCTTTTAAGCAGGTTCCTTGTATTGAGTCTGTCCATGAGGAGCCAAACAAAGAATTTATGCTGCCCCTGCAACTGCTTTTCCAAAGTCAGGTAAATTGAACTTGCTTCAGCATGATACCCTGTATAGCTGAATATGCTTGCTTGCAACTAAAAGTGGAACCCCACTGATATGTCCAGCAATCTGTACCATGACTATTGCCATGGATATTTAGGATCCTCCCAGCTAGCTCAGTTAACTGCATAGATGCTTCAATTGATAAAAGGAGGAGGAAATTATTTTTAATGTCCCTTGATAAGAAAGTGGCCACTGAAATTTTTGTATCCTTGGCAAATGAATAAAGATGAGGAAATTCCAACTTGAGCAGCCCCATATCCCAAATATCCTCCCAGAAACTCACTGATGTACCGTCACTGAAACTACAAGAAGCAAGTCCTCTGAGATCCACAGATAAGCTCATTACATCTCTCCACCAAAAAGATCCCACTGGCCTTTTAAAATGCGGAGGCACAGAAGAATTATAGAAGACCGACCAAGTTAGATTGACCCAGGGTGTGTCTAGTAAAATTTATCCGCAGATTTCAGAAGAAGAGTCTTATTCTGTGATCCCAAATTTAAAATGCCGAGCCCTCCTTCCTCTTTGGTTCTACAAGCTTTTGTCCAGGCAACCAAGCACCTACCTTGCCTGTGCAGATCTTTGCCTTCCTAAAGACAATTCTTTCTAAAGACATCTATTTGCTTGATCACTGCTTTAGGGAATTTGAAAGTGCTCAGTCAGTACATGGGCAGTGAAGAAAGCAGTGAGTTAACCAGGACAGTCCTCCCATGATAAGAGAACATATTTGCAATACCAGCCAGCCTTCTTTCAATTCTGCATACTAGTAAGAAATTATTGCTGTTTTAAGATAGTACTATACAACAAGATCTAAGCCGGCACAGATGGCCTCTGTGCAATGGGTGCGCATTAGTTTGCCTGCAACTCTCAAGCACCGCCTCCCCATTAAGTATGTGAGATTTCTGCGTTGTGTCCAGATTAATGGTCTACTTGTCCAAGGCTCCTCACTCCTGAAGTGCTGATGCCCATTTAAAAGTCAATGAACAATCTTTTTGCTTCCACATGTTTCGTTCTCCATGTCTGGATGGTGGATTCTGCTCGAATAATTCATTATTGGCAGTAGGAAACCATTCAGTAGCGAGGGCCAAAATCCATGAGTAACATATATTGTACAAAAGACACTCATCTAGAGTTTTGGCACCAAGATGAACAAGTACATTTTGATGATTTGCTCGCTGCTCAAGTGGTTGTTCTATAAATCAACGGCATATTTACTGCTGAAACCTCCCGGTAATCTTCCAGGTTCCATATGATCCTCATTTTCTTGGGTCATACTTAGATGCACCAGAGCCATACTTATAGGCAAGATGAGGCCAAAATATGAAGTTATTTACTGAAATATCAACAAAGTAGTAGTTACAGTTCTGTACAGATTATAAACATAAATATGAGTGCAGGTTGCAATATCAGCAAACCTGTATTTAAAATTCTGAAAACACTAAAAAAAACTAAAGATGAGAACAGATCCGTAAGGGAAAAAAAGATCCACGAGGTATATTCCTTCAGATAATTCATTCAATATACGCCAACATAATTTGAACTACAAATTGGAAGGGACGCGGCATACCCAAAGAAGTACTAAGTATGTTAACCTCATCCCATAACAACAAACGAGTACAGTTCATGTATGGACTCCTTTAGACAATTGGTATTCTACACAGTAAAGAGTTTGAATAGGAAAAGTAAGGATGAATATTGGTAGATAAGAAAAGAGATGGGATTTTTTTTTGGATCTAGTTCATTGATAAGCTTTGCAAATAGTTGTTTTTTAGATACTAAGTTCTTGCTTAGGTTTTAAATTGATGATTCCTAGTTTGTATTTATTTTAAAACTATTAATTGGTATACTAAGAATGTGGAGATTACCTGCTTCAGAATCAGTGGAGTCAAAAATATGGATGTTAGGAACATGCTGAACAATGTGACTATCACTTCCTCGCAGGCTTTCAACTAACTCCTTTGGCATATCAGTCAGAAACATCTGACGGAGTGTTCTAAGATACTTGATACCCTTAGGTACTACCCTCATATTCCTTAAACCAACAAGTTCCAGATGATGTAGAGCCATCATTGTTCCATCCTCTATCTCAATCCGAGTCAGACATTCCATATCAGCAATTCGGAGAGATTTGAGATTGGGGAACCATCCTGCACAAAAAGATAAATGTTCCCCACAATATGCCCCGAAGAGCCACAGATCAACTAGAGTAAACATGTAAGAGAAGGAGCTTATAGGGTCCTTATTCAGACCAGACCAATCCAATTTTAACTGTGTTAGCTTCTCAAACTTATTGAGTATTGATGGGAACATGCCTCCCTCCATCTTTCCTGCCAGCCAGAAGAACTTAAGGTTAGGTAAGGGCCTCAGCATTCTCAAGTCAAGAATCTCATCCATATCAGACGCAAAAATATTCAGGACGCTCAGGTTAGGCATTTTTGTCAGGGAGTCCCATAGCTCTGCAATGTAGCTTTGCCGCACATTCATTATAGTCAAGCTTCTCATAAGAGTCAACTTTCCCAGCTGTGAAACCAGATCTTTGTTAGCTGAAACGGTATGTAAAGATTGAAGATTCTTTAGGCCACAAATATTGCCAGGAATTTTTGTAGCACTGAAGCAATTCAGTGATCTTTCTTGAAGATCATGAACTACAGCAACATGTAAATGACGTAAATTAGTTAGCATAGTTATTTCCAATGGCAACTCCTCCACATAGCTGAACCTGAGATCTAAAACTTGAAGGTGCACGAGTTTTCTGAATGATGCAGGTATCTGCTTGACTTTTGTGTACGAAATATCCAGATAACGCAAGTTATACAGTTCTGTGACCATGCATGGTACTTGTTCAATATTGGTAAATCTTAGGCCTAAGACTCTCAGCAGTCTGAAACGTGATGAGACATCATATATCCAGGAAGACGGTACTAGAGTGTCAAACAAAATGAATGATCGGAGACGTGAATTTGCTAAATAGTTTTGGGAATGTGCACTTTTTTGGATGCACAAGCGGCGGGCATCATGGGAAACTTGGGTTGCACTAACATGGCCGTGTATAACCGCAAACTTTTCCTTTTCAGCAGTTATTGAGGTTACTTCCCGCACAAGATCATGCATAAGAAATGTTCTTGGCCTTCCACTTGCATTCCTTTCTATGACCTGAAGAAGAGAACGGTGAGTTAGCTCTGCAAGGTAATGCTCAGCAACTTCCTCCATTGTTGTCCCATCCCCTCTCTCTTCCACAAAACCTTCCGCAATCCATAACTTGGCTATCTGTTTTCTTTTAATCCAGTGATCTTCAGGAAATAGGCTGCAGTATAGAAAGCAGCTCCTCAGATGACTTGGGAGATCATCCAAGCTCAGATTCAAGACAGTAGAGATCCAGCTTAGCTCTGAATTGTTAGCTAACTGCCAATTAAGTTGGTTGTAGAAAAATGCCCACTCCCATTCATCTAATGCATGGTATGATAGAATACTTCCGATGGCTATGATAGCCAATGGCAATCCTTGACACTTATCAACAATTTTCTTCGCCAAAGATGTGAGATTCTTAGGACATATGTTGCCCTCCAATGCAAAAAACGCCTTTTTGCAGAAGAGTTCCCATGATTCAGCATAGTTAAGAGTTTTAAGTTCAATTACACGATTGTGAACTGCCAAAGAAGACACATCTTTTCTCCGGGTTGTTATAAGAACTTTACTTCCACAATTGTTTTTGACAAATGCATAGTTTAGAAATAACCAAGCATCTTTCTCCCATACATCATCCAAGACAATGAAATATTTTTTGTCACGCAAATAGCTCTGTATTATCTCAACTAATCTCATGCGACTCATGGTCATGAAGCCACTTGCCAAACTTGCTCTCTGCTCTGTTAACTGATTCATGATTTCTCTCAGAAGCTCTTCAACTTGGTAAGTCTGAGATACAGTAACCCATGCATGACAATCAAAAGTTCTCCTGATCTTTTGGTTCTTGTAGACACTGCTTGCAACAGTTGTTTTACCTAGACCTCCCATACCAAAGATGGCTATTGGAGTTCGGTCTTGTTTCTCCTCAAGTAGCCATTGTGTCAGTCTCCCAATTTCCTCGGCATGCCCTACTATTTCAGAATCATCAGTTAAGTAAGCAGAATCTGACACAGAGAGTTGATTGGATTGCTGCAACTTGCTACTCCTGTCTTGTTCGCCGACCGAAATCCCATACCGATTCCTCATTTCAGATAGCCTCTGAATCCGAGCTTCCACTTGACTGATCCGGATTGGTAGCTTCTGCCATGCTGCAAAGTTCTTCACCTGATGGAACTTTCTCTTGAAGAAGCTGCTTGTATCCACGGCTTGCGTGGTAAGGTAAGCATACTCGTCAACGATATCTTCCACCTCATGGGCAACATCTCTAACCTGGTCCAACCATGCGTGAAATGCCTTGTCACCAGCTTTCTGCGCTCGGACCTGCCCAATAAAGGCCTGCAGGATCAAGAGCTCACCCTCGATCTGTCTCATGCCATGCTCAAAATCTGTCAAGATCGGTGCTGCCTCGACCACATCCGTGCCAATCTTCACCAGTGCGCCTTCTCCCAGGGAAAGGGCAACTTTTCTGAGAACAACAAACAGCGCATCTGCCATATCTCGTTACTGCTGTATGCTCTATTTGTGAGCAAGATCAAGAGACAGCCCTGCAACAGTCTGAAATCCATAAACAGAATATTAGTCAAAACATCACGTGGATTTTGCTCGAAAGGGAAGTAAGATCAGGTAACATGAAATGGTTGTGAGATGGTAACTAACATTTGCCTTCTCCTTACTGCTGTATGGTATATTTCTGAGCAAGATCAAGAGACAACCCTGAAACAGATTGAAATCCATAAACAGCAGATTAGTTGAAACATCACAAGGATTTGCCTCGAAACGGAAGTAAGATCAGGCAACATGAAATGGTTGTGAGACGGTAATAACTAACAAGAAAACAGCCGCCGCGCTGTCCGGCTAGCAAGAAGAGATTTCGGGCTTCAGTGTGTAAGGGAAAGAACGAGGTTCAATCGCTGAGACCAACAACCGAATTCATCAGGAAAACAACAAGAACGGTTATGGGTCAAGTGCCCGGGTTTGGCGTTGCCCGATGCCCATAAGGTGTTCGACGAATTACTCACATGACAGACGGCAGCGTGCAAGAAGGCATAAACTCCTGCTGCTCCTATGGGTTGATAACACTAACCGCAAGTGCAAGAGAGGAAAGGGGTAATCTATCTATCTGCCTCCATGGTTGGTAGCATAGCTCGCGGGTGGGTTGGAGGAACAAGGAAAGCGTGCGCGCTTACCTCGCCAGCAGTCTGCAGAGGACCAAGGGAGGAGAATCCGGCAAAAAATGAGACAGGGCGCAAGGCAGTAGGTACAACACACTTTGGCTACATTATCAGTCGCTGCGTCCAGATGGAACCGCACTCAACGAGGTGTGCTCACGTCATAAGGTGCGATCAGCACATAGATATCTAGGTTAGATAGCTTTGGTAATGAATGGAGATGGGTCACAGAAATCCAGGTTAGAAAACTTACTGTAGGTAATGAATGGAGATGGGTCACAGACTCACAGAAATCGGTAACAAAATGCGAGTGGTAATGAATGGAGATGGGTCACAAAAATCGGTAACGAAATACGAGTTGACAAGAGCAAAATACGAGTTGACGAGCTTGACCTTATTGCTTGTAAACTATTCGACACCCAGTACCGAGTCTTCGTCCTGACAAGTCAGGGGTTGCGTTCAACACCCAGGCTTTGTTTAGTTGGTCCGAAAAGGGTGAAAAATGTACTGCAGCACGTTTTGGCTTTATTTGGTAAATAATGTCCAACCGTTGACTAATTAGGTTCAAAACGTTCGTCTTGCAAAGTACAACCAAGTTGTACAATTAGTTTTTGATTTCATCTATATTTAATACTCCATACATATATCATAAGTTTAATGTAACGGAGAATTTTTTTTGCATAGTACATTTTTAATGAAACTAAACACAGCCCCGTCTTCGTCCTGACAAGTCAGGGGTTGCGTTCAACACCCAGTACCAAAAGTCGTCGTCCTGACAAGTCACGGGTTGCAGCAAATGCAGGGAAATTGCAGAGTGCAACAAGCACCCTGTTCGTTTTGCTGGTTCAGCCAAATCAGCAGCCATCCAGCAGTATTTTTCTCTCACAATAAACCAGCGAACGGTACTTTCAGTCACAATAATCCAACGAAACGAACAGGCTAAAGGTCGTTAAGTACGTATCGCTCACTACAACCACCCCACCCAGGTTCCAAACAGAGGCCTATATTTATTCAGCTCGAATCAGCAATCTAAAAAATAAATGTTTGTAAATGAATATTACAGCATTGTGTCAAAAAAAAAAAAGTTGGCCAACAACTGTAGTAACAGCAGTGCATTCACGGAGTATGGGCTGGTTCGGCTGGTAGATAAGCCGGCTGGTTTCGGCTGATGTGAGAGAGAATAAGCTGAAACAAGCTGAAACAAGCCGAAACATGACCAGCAGAACAGGGCCTATATTGTTCGACAGACGCAAGAGCAAATATTCATTCAAGTTACAACAAAATCTAAGACAACAGGTGACCCAAAATTTGGTTTACTTGTCCGTAACCTTCGATCTCTGCCTTCATAAAGAGAACACAACCCGATTCTCCAATGGGAGCACGGGGGAAACTTTACGACCCTACAAGCTTCTGTAGTCAAGGACAGTAACTTCCTCATCAGGGGCATCGAGGTCGTTATAACTGCAACCAAAGTCAGGTATGAGTCGCATGCCATTACTAAAAATCTCACTAAAAAGTACAGTGCCCTTTTTTTAAGTTCGTCCCAAAAGAATAGTTAGCCTTCACAGCAACAAAATAGCGAGTTGAACATCAGAGCAAGCAAACATGAGGAAAAAGAGATTCTGGAATTGGGGGTAAACCTTCTCAGACGACGAGGGTCATGGCGGAAATTTGGAGGCATAGCTATAATCGGTGCTGGGCCACCCATCATTGGTCCGAGCATTCCTGTGTTGCCATGTGGTGGGCCATTTGGTTCAAACGGAGGAGGTGGCCCTTGCTCTCTCAGCATATGCATGGCTATCTCTGGAGGTGCAGGAACAAATGGTCCCAAGGGACTGAAAACAATAGTGATCACAGTAGTTAGCACTTAGCAGTCCATAATTGCAATCAGAATATACTGAAATGCATGCCTTTTCACTTACCCAGCACCAGGTACTGGCATCAATATCGGTGGAGGGGGGAACTCAGCAACAAAAGGACCATTAGAGGGCCGTCCACGGAAACCATCAAACATCTGATCATCGGGCCCATCCCGGCTTGGAGAGTGATCACCTCTACCATATCTGCCTCCATCTCTCTCAGCTTTATCATGTTCTCTGTTACTGCCACGGTCAAATTTCAGACGATTGTCCATGCTAGGTCTCCGTCTTCCTCTGTCCTGCAAATAAGTTGGATCATGTATTAAAGATATCGGCCCAGTTCGCACTTCAATAAGCATCAAATTTGGCAGCAGTCTCCTGTATTTGGTACATTTTGTTAGCAGCCCACCTACTAAACATACAAAATTATCATGATCCAAATTTGAATTCCCCTGCGTTTTTAACAGAAGATCCCAAAAGCCAGACTGTTCATAGAACTCATTAATTGACTAATCCGCTAATGTTATTTTGCGAGTTATATTAACTCCACCAAGGCTGCCAAAGGCTAAGCAATCCTTTACTCCGTCACCCAAGCAAGCAGTCAGCCATTCATTCAAAATCCCCAACATGCAGACACATCAGCTACATCCCTAAGGACATAATGCTTCGCCCTCAAAAGTTGGCAATGTTATGGCACTGGACCTCTGGTCCAATGGGTCAGTATAACAAAAGGGCACAAACAGTACAATGTTCATCACCAAAAGAAAGAAAAAACTTCTAACATAGATTAAGTTGCATGAAAGCAAAAATGGCCCATAAAATGATTTTAGGTGAAGCAGAAAAATAGATTTACAGAATTTCCCCAGAGAAGAAGTGTGTTAACAATTACACAAACAACCTACTCTAATTGAAGTCTTAATCATTATAACCAAACACATGTGATATGTCAGAATAACAATATACTTTGTAGATTAGAAATTTTATTAAAGCAAGAACATGGAGTGTGTTGTTCTTACTGGTGCAGACTGTTGCATCACTGGGGTTCCACCTGGTGCATTAGGATCACTGTTTAAAAAATGAAAGGAATAGATAAGTATCACCTCCTAAACTTCAATGATACTGTTCTTTAGCTGTAAATAGAGCATCACATATACATACTTCATGTAGTTTTGGAAATAAAGATCCTCTCGAACTTTTGACGTTGACTCTAATACAAGGTCTGGATGCTTGAGCCTCAAATGCTTGTGAACAAACTCAGGAGCATGAAAAAGCTTTGTACAGCCCTTGGCTCCACAGCCATATTTCCATCCATACTTCTCATCCCTGATTTTCCTGACAAGAGGTTCTAAAACTTCAGCAGCTGCTGCATCAATTTTGTCCTTGGCGGTAAGTATGACCAGCGGGTCCTGACCATTCAGTCTTTCCTGCCAGAAAGTATCCAGCTTCTTCTCCCAATCAGCAGCACTGACATCAGATGTGCTAGAAGTCTTACTGTCTACTCTCACATGACGAAGGCCCTTGGCCTCATGTGACTCTGACGTGCCATAGTAATCAACACCATGAATACGCCATAAATAGGTAAGAATAGTGTCTAGGAGCTCAACGCCTTCCAGGCCTTTGACAGTCGTTAAACCTCTGATTATAATTATAGGCCCCATAGATCCAATGTGTGATTTGTCTACGTCTGACTTGTCATGATCACCACTTGACAGTACATTGCCCTCAATGCCCTTCTCAGCATCAAGCTTCCGCACAAGAGCTAGAGTCTGCTCTATGTCAGCTTGGACTCGACGTGATTCAGAACTAACTGGATGAGCCTTGGGGGCACCAGAAAGAGAATCAGTTCCTTTTGCAGAATCTTTGCCATGCTTTCTTCTCTTGTCACTGTCCATATCATCCTCAGAATTTCCATCACTACCACCCGGTTTACTTGCTGCACCCGCAGTTATTCCAGGGCCTCTGTTCAGCAGGATATCAAGATATAAACAGCTCATCCATAAAAAGGCATCATGACACAAGCAATTTGAAAATAAACTCACAGCTCCAGAGTTCCATTCTGCAAATCAAGAAAGAAATCCTTTGCTATAACCTTACAACGTTCATTCCTCCTGCATAAACCGACAATAAATCGTTAAGATGAGCTGGAAGGTTACCGTTCAATGGACACCCTTATACTAGAAAATATCATGTCCTAGATATTACAAGGCGAAGGCCCACACAGGAATATTCACACAGAATGCAACTCCACCTTTCGATAACAGATAACAAGTTAGTTGGGTGGTACTTGTCTTTCAACCTGCAAGTGTAAGCAAACAGGAAAGACAAATAAGTGAATGGACCATATGTAACTCCTGCATACCTAAAGGGCACAATTAGTGTCTGAAATAAAATCTCTTGGAACATACCAATCTTCATTCTTGTGGAGATCAAAATAAGCGCGTTTCTGAGTAGTGATATACTCAGTTCTATATTCTTGGTACCTGGGTAATACGGCACAAAAGTTGTTAAGAAACACGATGGAGCACATGTATTATATTTCTCAACGTGCTCTTTTGTTATTGGTTTACCTGCGTTCAGCTTCACTTGGTGAAATATCATCCTCAAGAACTTGCATGAACTGTTTGTATGTCATCAAACCTTCCCTGGAAAGATTCACAACTAGTAAGATCACAAAAGCATGTTGCCGTAGACTCAAAATATGTTATAATACTTCTGTTTGAAATGTTAGAATGGATAGCTCCAGAAACTTAAACAAATAGGATGATTAGAAAAATGGCTGCTCATAAATATTTCATAAAATGTATGGAAAAGAATACGGTATATGCAACAGTAATCTTCAGTAAGAATCATTGATTTGTTTCATTAGGATTAGCTCAGACATCTCATCAAATGAATACCTCGTGGACTCCCTGAGGGGTATGCAGTAAGCCTGTCCAAACTCAAGAGTATCAGAATAAGAAAGCTTTTATTTGTTCCAGTGTTGTTCACATGTCAAGTTGGCATGCTTCCACTTGCACGTGGAGTTCATGTGAGGTCTTCAAACCAGAGTGTTTTTATTAAAACTTTAAGTGAGAATTGCTTACAGCGAAGGATCCCAATCAAAATCTACTTGATTCTATAGGTTCCCAATTCCAACAGTGGACACTGGACACTAAGGTTTATTGCACACAGGCACGCAATGGTACTCTGTATCTTATTTATTTATTTTTCTTTTTTTTTGTAGTGGAAAAGCATTCTCCTTATTTTTCATTTGATGTTACAAAATTTCAAAGAGATTAGTAAAATGGCATCATCTCATTTTGCATATGATTCATTGGTCGTTAAAATTAAAGATGGGTGAAATAGGAGAAAAATGGAATTGCATAGGTGGCAGGATAAAACAAATTTAATCAGGGGGTGTAACGATCTGTGCTTTTCCTTTAAGTTAGCTCAAGCATGAACATAAAAAATTAAATAAGAAAGAGCAGACAAAGTATAAATCAACTCTCAACAGCATACGAAATTGTCAGGCTGCCCATTTTTAAGAGAACCAGGACCTGTAATGTTCCATGCTATACTAGCGTTCATGTCCCTCTTCTAAAGAGGGGTCATCAATTATTAGGAGCTTCATTGCACTAACGCAGGAACCAATATTGTTCAGAAGCATACGTTTCTGAAGTGTTTTAAGTTCTTATAATCTATGGAGTTGCCAATATAGTTGTATGCATAATGTGATACGCGCGGGGGGGGGGGGGGGGGGGGGGGGGGACTTGTGAGTTCCAAACGAAGCCTCTGCCATTTGGTTGTTAACGGATAGAGAATGTTCTCATCAGATTCTCCATTTGACTGCATCCAAAACATATACGTCCTCTACTTCGAGTATATAGCTGCATCTCAATATATACATATACTAGTAGTGGTATACTGGAGGAAGCTTTGTTGTAGTACAAACTGTAAAGAGAGCAGAAGGCTTGCTGGTGGTGGGTAATAAGAGTAATTAGGTTGTAAAGTAGAGAGAAACTTTGTCTTGATAAACTATCCACATCTTTTGCTTCCAAACGTCAAATATGGGGAATTTTCTGAGAAGATTCTCTATCCGTTAACAATGCATAGAGCATTTAACAGTATGAGGCTTGATTCGAATTCCTCACGAGCAGTGATGAGTTATGAATTATGATGATTCTTATACAGAGATAGCAACCAATACCCACAAAGACAAAATTTTGAAGTGGCTCATAATGAGGAGTCAAAAAAACAAGCAAATAAAATGTCCGAGTCATTAGTTACATCATCAGTACCTTTGGGTGACCCCTGGACCATCATTGGTCGCCCCATACCCCGAAACAGGCCAATCTGGGTATAAAAGTTGCATGTCAAGTGATAGTCATAAATCATAAAGCAAATAACAAGAAGTCATTCCTCACAAGTTATTTGTCACAAGCCATGAAAACTAAAGAGCAGCCATTTTATATAGAAGCAGAGAACATATAACTACTTAAGTTGAAAAGGTTCATGTGATCAACATTGTACTGCAATAAGGTCACACCAAGAAGAAACGAACTACTCCCTCCGGTCCGTTTTCTAAGGCACAAAGAGATGGATTCCAGATACCAGGGAGCAAATTAATCCAGCCCTTTGATGCCATGCCAAGGTGCCCGTATTAATTGGATTTGATTCAATACTATGCATGAGCAAACTGGTGCACGTGTTAAATGACAGATGCTAGTTACTTGGACTCCCGTGGACAGACATCTTGGAATAACCGCAAGCGTTACATACCGGACTTTAGGAAAAAAACACGAGAACGCCTTATAAAACGGACCGGAGGGAATAACATCTGGTACACGAAGATCTCCATCTTTTTCAATTTTAAATTTATATTCACATTTGTTAGACTAGGGGCTCTTGGTGGGTTTCAACTCTAGCCTACCCCAACTTGCTTGGGACTGAGTGACTGACAGGCTATGTTGTTGTTGTTGTTGTATATTCACATTTGTTACACTAAATCTTCTACTAACAAGATTATTAATATATTCCTACAACTGAACTTTGCATGAGAAAAGTCCTCACCTGGAGCACGGTTCAGATATCTGCCATGGTTCCTGTCATCTTCATACCCAGCTCTGCCACCACCTCGCTCATGGTCATAACCTCGCCTGAACAACCACACGGTAAGCACACATACCCACCCGCAAACACTTGCCGCACAAAGAAACTCCCCAGAGCCCCTCACCTCCTATCATCGTACCCGTAACGCGGCGGGCTCCCGCGGCCCCCGCGGCGGTCGTATCCGTCGTCCCTCCGCGACCGCTTGAACGGCGGCGACGGGGACCTCCTGGGCGGCGAGTGGCGGCGGCTGCCGCGGTACGGCGGCGGGCTGGGGCTGCTCCCGCCCCGCCCGCCGCCGCCGCGGTGGTCCCGGTACCTCTGGGGCCGCGACGAGCCGAGCGGAGGCGGAGGCGGCGGCGGCGGGGAGCGGCTCCGCTTCCGGCTCGCCGCCGGGGGCCCGCCGGGCGGAGGCGGGGGGAGCTGCGGCGAGCGGTCCTCCGGGCTGTCCGGGGGAGGTGGCGGCGGGCGGCGAGCGCGCGGCGCGTCGGAGGCGGGGTCAAGCACGTCGGCCATTCGCGCGGTGGGGCTAGGGTTTGGAGCCGAGTCCAGTCGAGCAGTTGGGGACGGAAAGCCGGCGGAGCCGATATGAGAGTACTGGCAGGTCCGGCGCAGGTGACGGAAGCGTCTAGAAATCTGGTGTTAGGAACGATGGAGATTGACGGATGGACACGTGTACGGTC
This sequence comes from Saccharum spontaneum, assembly GCA_022457205.1. Classification (NCBI taxonomy): domain Eukaryota; kingdom Viridiplantae; phylum Streptophyta; class Magnoliopsida; order Poales; family Poaceae; genus Saccharum; species Saccharum spontaneum. The sequence goes on from CM039618.1 coordinate 55,682,223, forward strand.
CTAGATCAATCTCTGTTTTAGGACAGCTTCGTCCAAAAACGAGCTCGTGCAATGGTCGGCGGAAATTTTGACGTAGATAAAAATGTCGACATTTCGCAAAGCAACATTCCAAAGCGAGTTGTTACCCCAGTGCCGGCCCTTAAGTTTTCGAGGGCCTAAGGCGAACTCATCGCAACGGGCCCTTAAGACCATGTACATGTTTTGTAGATATATGTGCATAGTATAAATTTTCAGTTGCAAAGCGAAACAAAATCCATGATATAGTATATTCTCGATTTAACACTATTTGAACCTGATCTTCTAATTGAGATTGAATAAACATACGTATACCACCCTTTTATGACTTAGTAACACAAGGTGAAACTGAATGTAAACAAACCTTTGATGTGGGGTGTGTCGCTGCTGATGGAGGACGAGGAGAAACCAATCTGGTGCCCTATCGTTTATGAGTTTCTTCCTGATTTTTTGCTACACCTGTGGTATTATTGGGCATACAGATAAGGCTTGTGGGGTGGTGGTAGCTGAAGGAGAGAAGCAACAATTCTCAAAGAAGCTTCGTTTCCTGCCTGAAAAGAAGAGCTGGGAGGAGGTTTCTGATCATTATCATAGGGGACCGAGGAGGAGCGGGTTCTGGAGATCAGGTAGTGGTGATGATGATCGTGGAAGTGGGGATTTTTATTCACGTCGGAGTCCTCATTCCAGGAGTGAAACACTTTCATGGCGAAAGGATATTGACAAGTCGGGTGAGGGAGAGAAAGAAGTGCAGGATTTGATCAGTCCTTCGAAGAAGTTTATTCCTCCACAGCGGCGAGAGGAAAATCAGAGTTCTGCATGTCAAAGTGAAAAGGTGCCAGCGGATTTGGAGAAAGCCCATGGTTCCAACGTAAGTTTTGAGGGGATTGTAAACCAGTCCAATATGCTGATTGATAATGTGAAAGACAAGGAGAAGAAGAAAGGTTTATACAAGAAGAGGCTGAGGGAGATGGAGGGAAAGATAGCTGAGGGGAAAGGTGTGGAGGTTGGCGAGAAGCGAGAGGGGGATGATTTGGTGGCCGAGACTCCAGAGGAGAAGAGGCGTAGAGAGAAAGAGACAGATGCTCAGGTTATTGTTTCAACAAATGAAGCGGGGCTGGCGGACCAGCTCCGCGAGCACCAATGAAGATCGTGGCATGGAACTGCCGGGGTCTGGGAAACCGCCCGGTAGTTCGGGGACTTCTAGAGCTCCTGAAGTCTGAGGAAGCGGACATACTGTTCTTGTCCGAGACGAAGATGGAAGATAAGCGAATGCAATGATTTCGGTGGTCTTTGGGTCTGATAAACATGGTGGTGAAGGATTGTGAAGGAAAGGGGGCGGGATTGCTGTTTTGTGGAGGAGAGGAATTGATGTGACGCTAGGAAACTACTCGAAGTATCACATTGATATGGATGTTTGTGAGGAGAATGGGGTAAGTTGGAGGTTCACAGGAGTGTATGGTGAGCCACGTACAGATTTGAAAGAAAGGACATGGCAAACAATAAAGGACCTTGTTACGGTGTCGGCTGTACCTTGGCTCTTAGCAGGAGATTTTAATGAAGTTCTCTCTGCACATGAGAAGGAAGGGGGAAGGCCTAAAAGTCAAAGGTGCATGGATATGTTCAGGGAAACTTTTGGAGGCGTGTCGAGTAGATGACCTCGGCTTTGAAGGGAATTGTTTTACTTGGCAAAACAACCAATTCACGGAGGAGGACTTTATTAGGGAGAGGTTGGATCGGGTGGTCGCAAACTTGGAATGGTGAAGTATGTTTCCTGATGCTACTGTGACGAACGGTGATCCAAGACATTCAGATCACTGCCCGCTCATTATTCAGACACGGTCTGTTGATCAACCAGTGCTACGTAGAAGTAGCGGTGGTTTCCTTTTTGAGGCAGCCTGGGTGGAAGAGGAGAGGTGTAGAGAGATTATAGAGCAGGCGTGGGAGCAGGCTGCGATGGGCAGTGGGGTTGGTCGGGTGGCTGGTGCTCTAGCTGAGGTGGCGGGAAACTTATTCAGCTGGAGCACAAATGTTTGGAATATGATCCGAATTATAACGTTGGTCTTGTGGGGACGTCTGGAGGGCCTACGGTTCGGTCATGTTTATTAGCGGATTTGTTTTCGTATTTGACTGCAGTCAGTCCGTCCTATAAATACATCTTGTAAGCCGCACGGGAAGAGCTGACGACTCATTGTATTTCCTGCGTTCTGTAAACTCTCTCCATATAGTGAAGATCGCCGGTTGGCGCCCGTGGTTTTTTTCCGCAAGGGTTTTCCACGTAAAAATCTGTGTCTCGTGTTCGATCTTGATTTGCATTATTTGCTAACAAGTGGTATCTAGAGCCAGACACGAGATTAAAAAAAATTAGGGTTTCAATCCCTGTTCGTGCGCCGCCGCCCGTATTTTTCTCCGTGCTATCAATCGGCTGTTCCAGGCGGAGGAAAATCGGCTGTTCCAGGCAGAGGAAAATTTCCGCTGTGCTGCTGCAGCCTGTCGTTCAATCTACTCCAAAAGCTGTGCACGAGGATCGAAGCCATCAGAGATCAATCCATCTGTTGCTGCTGTCCCTGATCAGCAGTAAATCACGTGCACGAGGATCAAGGGTGTCCAGCTGTGGAGGTAACTGCGCACGAGGATCGAAGCCATCAGAGCGCTGTTGTCCCTGATCAGCGTAGATCACGTGCACAGGGATCAAGGTGTCTAGACTGTGGGGGTAAAATCATTTTTTTGGTGAAGTTGTGTTATGTGCACTCAGGAAGGCTACCAGAGGTGTTTTCTATTCAGTTTATTGCTGATTGTACACAGTTAGTGTACCAGGCTGCAGGTTATTACTAGGGTTACACCTAAATTTCCGCAGATTATTATTCTTCTGGTCATTGCTATTATTTATTTACCATGTCTTCAGTGAAATATGATATTCCTCAACTAGATCGTGATACAAGGTTCACTCTATGGCAAGTCAAGATGCGGGCTATTCTTACGCAGGCTGATGTTGATGATGCTCTTGATAAATTCGGTAACAAGGATTCTAAATCTTGGACCGATGATAAAAAGAAAAAAGATCGTAAGGCCTTGACTCAAATTCAGCTTCATCTTTCAAATAATATTTTGCAAGATTGTCTGCAGGAGAAAACTGCAGCTGCTCTATGGCTCAAGTTAGAGTCAATTTGCATGTCTAAAGATTTGACAAGCAAGATGCATATGAAGATGAAGTTGTATTCGCACAAGTTGCAAGAGGGTGGTTCTGTGATTAACCATCTGACGGTCTTCAAGGAGATCGTTTCTGATCTACAGGCTATGGAGGTAGAATATGATGATGAGGATTTGGGTCTGATTCTTTTGTGCTCTTTGCCTAGTTCCTTTTCAAACTTCAGAGATACTTTATTATATAACCATGATACACTAACTCTTGATGAGGTCTGTGAGGCGTTGCATGCCAAGGAAAAGATGAAATTGATGGTGTCTTCTGAAGGTTCTGCTTCCAAAGGAGAAGCGTTGTCTGTTCGTAGGAGGACAAAAAATAAATCAAATAATGGCAATAGAGGCAAAAGTTCTAATCGTTACAAAGGCCGATCAAAGTCTCGAGGTAGAGGTGATAAATTCTGCAAGTATTGCAAGAAGGATAATCACTTTATCGAGGATTGTTTGAAATTGAAGAATAAAGAGAAGAGAACTGGCACATATAGAGAGAAAGGTAAACCCAATGATGAAGGTAATGCTTCTGTTGCTACTTCTAAGGCAGATTATTCCGATGGTGATTCGCTTGTTGCTTTTGCTGGATGTGCTAATAGTGATGATGAATGGATTCTTGATTCCGCTGCTTCTTTTCATATATGCACTAATAGAGATTGGTTTGTCACCTATGATTCTCTCCAAGGTGGAGGTTCTGTTAGATTGGGTGATAACAGTCCACGTGATATTGTTGGCATTGGTTCCATTCAGATTAAGATGCATGATGGCATTGTCAGAACATTGGCTGACGTGAGGCATATTCCTAGCATGAGCAAGAACCTTATTTCTCTCAGTACTCTTGATGCTAAAGGGTACAAGTACTTCGGTGGAGATGGAGTATTAAAGGTGTCTAAAGGTTCTCTCATTGTGATGAAAGGTGAATTAAAATCTCCAAATTTGTACTGTCTTCGTGGTACTACAATTACAGGTGATGCCGCTATAATTTCTAATTCATCATCTAATTCTGATGCTACTGATCTTTGGCATAAGCGTCTTGGACATGTGAGTGAGCAAGGCTTACATGAATTGTGCAAGAGAGGACTTCTTGATGAACATAGCATCAGTAAGTTGAAGTTTTGTGAGCATTGTGTGTTTGGCAAACACAAGAGGGTGTCATTTAATATCTCTACACATAAAAGTAAAGGTATTCTTGATTATGTGCATTCTGATTTATGGGGACCGTCTCGTAAGCCTTCTTTTGGTGGTTCTCGTTATATGTTGACAATCATTGATGATTATTCTCGTAAGGTATGGTCTTATTTCTTGAAGTATAAATCAGAAGCATTTTCAGCATTTAAAGAGTGGAAGATTATGATTGAAAATCAAACTGAAAAGAAGGTTAAAAAGCTTCGCACTGATAATGGGATGGAATTCTGTTCTAATGAGTTTAATGCATATTGCAAGTCTCAAGGCATTGTTAGGCACTACACTATTCCTTATACGCCTCAACAGAATGGTGTAGCTGAGCGTATGAACAGAACTATCATCTCCAAGGCCCGTTGCATGTTGTCTAATGCTGGCTTGAATAGGCGTTTTTGGGCTGAAGCCGCTTCCACTGCTTGCTATCTTATTAACCGTTCACCCTCTATTCCTCTTGATAAGAAAACTCCAATTGAGGTATGGTATGGTTCTCCAGCTGATTATTCACAATTGAGAGTTTTTGGTTGTACTGCTTATGCTCACGTTGATAATGGTAAATTGGAGCCTAGAGCTGTTAAATGCATTTTTATTGGTTATCAACATGGTGTTAAAGGTTATAAATTGTGGAATCCCCATACTCAGAAGGTTATGCTTAGCAGGAATGTTATCTTTAATGAGACTATTATGTTTGTTGATAATCCTTCTGTTGATGCTCCTATTGAGGGAGAGAAAATAAGTGTGCAGGTGGAGCACTTAATTGATTCACCAGATGTTGATAATGCTATTGTCCAAGATGCACCGATTGCTGAAATTTCTCCAATTGTTGATGATTCTTCTATTGCTGAGCATTCTTCTCCAGTTGTGCAATCTCCACAACGTTCTATTGTTGTTGATAGGTCCAGAAGACAGCCAAAGCCTGTTAAAAGGTATATTGAAGAATGCAATGTTGCTTATGCTATGAGTGTTGCAGAAGAGATTGAAGGTAATTCAGAACCTTCTAATTATTCTGAGGCTATTACTTCTGCTGATCGCAACAATTGGATGACCGCTATGCAAGATGAGATGGAGTCACTTGAAAAGAATGGTACATGGGATTTAGTGAAATTGCCCAAGAATAAAAAGCATGTCCGTTGCAAATGGATTTATAAAAGAAAGGAGGGTATTTCTCCTAGTGAACCAGCAAGGTATAAAGCGAGGTTGGTTGCTAAAGGCTATAGCCAGATTCCAGGTATTGATTATAATGATGTCTTTTCCCCAGTTGTTAAGCATAGTTCTATTCGCACTTTGCTTAGTATTGTTGCCATGCATGATTATGAACTTGAGCAACTTGATGTTAAAACTGCATTCTTACATGGGGAGTTGGAGGAAGACATTTATATGAACCAACCTGAAGGTTTTGTTATTCCTGAAAAAGAAAACCTTGTGTGTAGACTAAAAAAGTCTCTTTATGGTTTGAAGCAGTCTCCTAGGCAATGGTATAAGAGGTTTGACTCATTTATGCTCTCTCGTGGCTTTAAGCGGTCTGATTATGATAGCTGTGTTTACTTGAAGATTGTTAATGGCTTAGCTATTTATTTGCTTCTTTATGTTGATGATATGTTAATTGTTGCTAAAGAAAAATCAGAAATAGCTAAACTGAAGGCACAATTGAGTAAAGAATTTGAGATGAAGGACTTAGGTGCAGCTAAGAAAATTCTTGGTATGGAAATTACTAGAGATAGAAAATCTGGTAAATTATACCTCAGTCAACGAGGTTATATTGAAAAGGTTCTTCGTCATTTTAATATGCATAATGCAAAACCAGTGAGTACTCCATTAGCTACACATTTCAGATTATCATCAGATTTATGTCCACAGTCAGATCATGAGATTGAGTACATGTCTAGAGTTCCATATTCCAGTGCAGTTGGTTCTCTTATGTATGCCATGGTTTGTTCTCGTCCTGATTTATCTCATGCATTGAGTGTTGTCAGTAGATTCATGGCTAATCCTGGTAAGGAGCATTGGAGGGCTGTTCAATGGATTTTCAGATATTTGCGAGGTACTTCTAATGCCTGTTTGCAGTTTGAAAAATCTAGAGATGGACTTGTTGGTTATGTTGATTCTGATTTTGCTGGTGATTTGGATAAGAGGAGATCTCTCACGGGTTATGTTTTCACCATTGGTGGTTGTGCTGTTAGCTGGAAAGCATGTTTACAGTCCACTGTTACTCTGTCTACAACAGAAGCTGAATATATGGCTATTTCTGAAGCTTGTAAAGAAGCTATTTGGTTGAGGGGTTTATACTCTGAACTTTGCGGGGTTACTTCTTGTATTACTATACATTGTGATAGCCAGAGTGCTATTTGTCTGACTAAAGATCAGATGTTTCATGAAAGGACCAAGCACATTGATGTGAGATATCATTTTATTCGAGGTGTCATTGCTGAAGGTGATGTTAAAGTATGCAAGATAACTAGATAAGTACTCATGATAATCCCGCTGATATGTTGACAAAGCCAGTTCCTGGAGCTAAGTTTGGGCTATGCTCAAGCTTAGTTGGCATTACAAATTAAGTCCTAGTGACTTTTGGCGCCGGTGATTATTTATTATTGAAGTGAGTTGATTGATGATACTTTATTCACTACAAGATGGAATTCGTCTCAAGGTGGAGTTTGTTGGAATATGATCCGAATTATAACGTTGGTCTTGTGGGGACGCCTGGAGGGCCCACGGTTCGGTCATGTTTATTAGCGGATTTGTTTCCGTATTTGACTGCAGTCAGTCCGTCCTATAAATACATCTTGTAAGCCGCACGGGAAGAGCTGACGACTCATTGTATTCCCTGTGTTCTGTAAACTCTCTCCATATAGTGAAGATCGCCGGTTGGAGCCCGTGGTTTTTTCCCGCAAGGGTTTTCCATGTAAAAATCTGTGTCTCGTGTTCGATCTTGATTTGCATTATTTGCTAACAACAAACATGCTTGGTGACTTGGAGAGGAGACGGAAGCGTTTGAAGAAAGAGCTTGAATGTTGTAGGCGTGGGGAGAGGACTAAAGAAAATTTACAAAAGGAGGACGTGTTGTGTTATAAGGTAGAGAAGATTGAGGAGCAGATTGATTCATATTGGCGCCAGAGAGCCCATGTCAAATGGATGCAGTTGGGAGACCGAAATACGGTGTTCTTTCACGCGTCGTGTTCTAAAAGAAGGAGGAGGAATTGGATTGGAAGACTAAGATTGGAGTCGGGGGGCTGGGTGGAGAATGAGGGAGAGAAGAGGAGTTATGTTGCTAATTACTTTTTGAATTTGTTCGGGTCAGGGGGTAGCCATGATTCTCATCGGATCCTCAATTGTGTTGAGAGGAAAGTATCTAACCAGATGAATGAAGAATTGATGAAGGAGTATAGCAGGGAAGAGGTGGTCCAGGCGCTGAAATCAATTGGCAACCTCAAAGCACCGGGGCCTGATGGTTTGCCTGCCTTGTTTTATAAGGAATATTGGGAGATTGTGGGAGATCGTATAGTTGATGAAGTGCTGCAAGTTTTGCAAGGTGGACAGATGCCAGATCGGTGGAATGACACAACCATAGTGCTGATTCCCAAGGTGAAACGACCAGAAAATATCAAGGATTTGAGGCCAATAAGCTTGTGCAATGTATTATATCCAAAGTCATTTCAAATCGACTGAAGGGCATTCTACCCGAAGTGGTGTCAGTGTCACAAAGTGCATTTGTACCAGGTCGTCTTATAACTGATAACATACTTGTTGCGTATGAGATGACACATTTCTTGAAAAGGCGGAAGAAAGGAGAAGGTGATGGATATGCAGCTATAAAGCTAGATATGAGTAAGGCCTATGATAGGGTAGAGTGGGACTTTTTTTTAAAGGAAATGATGCTGCGGTTGGGTTTTCATGCAACTTGGGTGGATTTGGTGATGAACTGTGTCACAACCGTTAACTACAGATTATGTGTGAATGGTGAGTTGACTGATGAGTTTACTCCAGAAAGAGGGCTACGTCAAGGTGATCCGATTTCGCCATATTTGTTCTTGTTGCGCGCAGAGGGTTTCTCGGCACTGTTGTCTAAAGCGGAAGAGGAAGGAAAAATCCATGGCATCCGTATATGTAGATCAGCTCCATCAGTTTCTCACCTGTTGTTCGCAAATGATTCGCTCATTCTATGCAAAGCTGATACAACTGAGGCACACCATCTAAAGGAGATTTTAGTAATATATGAAGAGGAATCCGGGCAGCTAATTAATACGGACAAGTCCACTGTTATGTTCAGCCCAAACACAAAGGCAGAGGATAAAAGTGGTGTGATGGAAGCGCTAAATATAAGGTCAGAGACAATGAGTGAGAAATATCTCGGTCTTCCAGTGTTTGTGGGTAAATCGAGGTGCAGTGTTTTTGCCTATTTAAAAGAAAGGATATGGAAACGCATTCAAGGGTGGAAAGAATGATTGCTTTCAAGAGCTGGAAAAGAAATTTTGATTAAGGCCGTGGCTCAGGCCATACCAGTTTTTGCAATGGGATGCTTTGACATCACACAAGAAATATGCAGCCAGATTAGTGCAGTGATAGCTCGGTTTTGGTGGAACAATCAGGATAAGGAGGGAAGTATGCACTGGATTGGGTGGGAAAAGTTAGTGAGTCCAAAAGTAGGAGGAGGATTGGGTTTCAGGGATCTCCATTCTTTCAATATGGCAATGTTAGCCAAACAAGCTTGGAGACTCTTGCATAATCCGACATCGCTTTGTGCCCGTCTGTTAAAGGCTAAATACTACCCAAATTCAAGTGTAATGAAGGCAGAGGCAAAGCAAGGATGCTCCTACACATGGCGAAGTATATGCTTGGGTATCCAAACGTTGAATGAGGGAATTATATGGCGGGTAGGAGGGGGGGAAAATATCAATATTTGGACAGACCCTTGGATGCCGAGGGATAACACTAGAAGGCCCATCACACCAAGAGGAAGAAATATGCTAACTACGGTGGATGAATTGATTGACCCAATTACCGGCCAATGGGATGTCGATCTCCTAAACCAAACATTCTGGGAGGAGGACGTCCAGATTATCAAATCGATACCGGTGCATGTGGAGATGGAGGATGTCATCGGCTGGCATTATGATAACAAAGGCCAATTTTCAGTTAAGTCAGCATACAAGGTTCACAGATGGGCTGTGCTGCGAGGACAGCGTAGGAACTCAGGATCTGCTTCGGGAGACTCAGGTGATGAAGCAAGATTTTGGAACAAATTGTGGAATGTTGACTGTCAACCCAAAGTGAAACATTTTCTGTGGAGGCTGAGCCACAACACTTTAGCTATGAGAAGGGTGCTGCAAAGGAGAGGAATAAAGCTTGACACCAAATGTTGCATGTGTGGGCGTCTGGATGAGGATGGTGGCCACCTCTTACTAAATTGCAAGGAAGTTAAGAAGGTTATGCAAACTGGCTGAAGCCGGATCTGCTAGGGAGATGGTTGAAGCCATTCTGAACCTAAAGGAGAAAGAGAGATTGACGGTGATAATGCTTCTGTCGCTATGGTGGGGAGAACGAAATAAATGGAGGGAGGAAGGTAGGCGGAGAACTGCTGTGGAGCTGGCATACATAGCTGCTATTCAGGCTGATTCAGTAAGGAAGTCTGAAAGCAGGCTGTTGCCGGTTTTTCGTCAGAAACAAAGCTGGCGAAAACCGATGAAGGGTGTACTCAAGCTGAACACGGATGGAGCTTTCGACTCTTTGCGCAGAGATGGCGGATGGGGCTATGTTATCCGTGATGATCAAGGCCGAGCGATATGCTCAGGTGCAGGCCGAGAGGATCATCTCCTTGATGCTTTTCATGCTGAACTGAAAGGGTGCTTGGCAGGTTTACAAGAAGCAATGAAACTTGGGATTACCAGACTTACTCTGGAGGTTGATGCTTCTCTGGTGAAGGATGCTCTCCAATCTGATGAGTATAGATTAGCGTCAACTGGTGGTATAATCACGGAAATAAAGCATATTATTAGTGATGACCTAGGCAATTGTGCGATCTCTATCTGTAATCGTGCTTGTAATAGAGTTGCTCACTCTTTAGCTGCTATTGGTTGCAATCTTCCAAGTGACAGTTATAACACTTGGGAGGGTGTTCCTCAAACAATTGAGGATTTGGTAGCCAGTGATTCTGCTGGGTCGGATGATTAATAAAGTTTCCGACATTTTCAAAAAAAAACACCTTTGTAATTGAATAAACTTAAATATAGCCCCTGGCCCTTTTGTGATTGAACAACACTAGAGAGACCCACTAGAAAATAACACTACTCAGAGCTGGGCTCTCATTGTCTAGGATGTTGGAAAGGCCATATATTGACTAATAGCTATTATTACATACTTGGGTTTGGGCCCCTCTCCAGGCTAGGCCCCCGGTTGTCGCACCCGCTGCACCCCTCCAGGTCACCCTAGGCGTTCGGTTCTTCGGTTCTTCGGTACCTATGCAAATTCGGTTCCTCAGGAAACTGGTACCGATCGGTTCCTAAAAAAACTCGGTACTGAGGAAATTCGGTATCGGTAAATTCGGTTCGGTTTCAGTATTTACCGAACTGATCATAGAGACATGTAATAGCAGGTTCAAAAGCTAATTTTGACATGATTTCATAGAGAATAATAGTGCAAAATACATATACATATAAAAGTCCACAAGACTATAAGTGTGAGTACCAAAAATACATAATATAATAGTCTACAATAATACAATCAATAATATAACAACACTCAAACTCATCACATTTTAGGTAAATTCGGTTCCTGGGAACTCAGAACCGAACAGGGAACCGAATTTTTTGGTTTCGATAAATTCGGTTCGGTTCTCGGTAAATTCGGTTCGGTACTCGGTTCTCGGTATTTCGTGCCCAGGGTGACCTCCAGGGACGGCCTACAGCACCCGAGGCGACAGCCGGACGATTCGTTGGATCCTGGCCGGATCCAGTTGATTCCTCCCCTCCGGTGTCCTTGCCGGGGCTGGCGGGAGTGGAATCGGCGTCGGATCACGGCCGGTTGTCCATATTTCTAGCTATAGTTGTAGGTTTGATAGTCTAGAGTTGTGTCGTAGGGTAGGGTTCCCGGTGTGGTGATGTCCTCTCCACCGGTGCGTTGCTCCCTGCGAGTTGTCTCCGGCGAGTGCGGCGTCGAGGCGCATTCTGGTGATGGGCTCGTCAGGTATGTGTACCTTGAACTCGTGAGCTCGGGTTCGGGTGTCCAAATCCCCTTCTTGGGTTCTTTGTTCTCCGTCGATTGGGGTCTCCTGTTGAGGCGTCAGGCATCAAATCCCCTTCGTCGCGACGAAGCTACGGCCGTCCGCCGGAGCGTTCAGTGGTTCAAGTACACGCCATTTTTGGTGTCACTGATGGCGATTCAAAACCTTGAAGTTTCTTCGTCTGCATGGGTGTCGGCTTCAAGCTTCTTCCTTGGTGTTTTTCTCTTCACTTCAGTGGCGAGGCAGAGCACCGAGCAAAGGCGGCTCCAACCGGCGTCGACGAAGAAGATACTGTGGACCTCAAATGGGTGTCAATGTAATTTTCTTTTCTTTCAGGGGTCCCTCGGTATGAGGGGTTTGGATGTAAAAGTTCTGTATCAATAAACGTCCTACCCTTTTCTCAAAAAAAAAGATATAAAATAGCACTTTCTTTATTTTAAATTATAAGATATTTTACATTTTCTAGATACATAGTAAAAACAAAACAGTGTATAGAAAAGCCAAAACTTTAGGATTTGGTATAGGATATAGGAGTAACATTGTACTCCTTTGTCCTAAATACAGATTTACCCTACACCATAGTAACCAAGAGATCCCTATATTTTGATATGAAAATCTTTGTCGCTATGCTATTTTTGTTGGACTTAACTGTTGACTCAACCTTATGTAGTTCATTAAATAAAAAAAGTTCAGGTTCATAATAAATGTTAAGTGCAATAACTTTATTAGTCTCGCATGGGAAATTGACTCATCTCTACGTGTTGCACGTGTTGTAAGACTCTGAAAAATGGAAGGTCAGCCACCAGCCCGAGGGGATGTTGAGCCGCCCCGTGCCAAGTCATAATGCGACAAGCTCTGTCTCCATGACATAAGTAGTATGACGTCGGCTGTGGTTTGTCGCTCTAAGTTGTAACCAGTGTCAATATTGAAAAACAATGAAATCTACTTCTACTTGAACTGAGTGATGTAATAAAAGGGTCTCAGAGCAAGAGACATAAGAAATGGGATGGAAGCAAAGGGTCTAAACTTGCCATTCATAAAAGAAAAAGAAAAAAAGTCGAAGTGAGGAACAACGAGGTAATAGAAAGAAGAAGAGAAGAAAAGCAGTGGAAGTAAGGGTGACATGAACCAAAGAAATTAATTTGCTTTGAATTATATATATGGTTCAACTAAAAAAAAGATAAGCATAACTTCACTAGGATTTAAGAATTTTGAAAGAAATCATAATGAATTGAACCCAATTCCTCGGAATCTGTAAGAACTATTCATTTGCACACTAAAATACCTAGGAAAACACAACCATACTAACTAATCACCACCAAACATAGTCATAGCCATGCATCTTTGAACTGCCACAAAGTAAGGATGCGTTTGGAAGGATCTAGATTATCTTCAAAACGTTTGAGTTCTGGATTCTGTAAACATCACATTTCATATGATGAATCAAAGTCATTTCACCATATTGTTTGGCTAATAGGCTAGATATTAATTTTATAATACAACTCATTTTAACTTATGACGATAAAAAATATTATGCAACTAAAAAATACAATTTTTAGTTTATAAGTTTAGCAAAGAAACGGAGATGATTTGTATGGCAGCCAAAATTTTGCCGATTCGACGACGCGGTGCAAAAATGAGACCAGGCCGATTCTAGTTGACAAAAATGAGAATCATCCCAGGCCGATTCTAGTTGTAAGGTTTCGGTGGTTTAGCTGTTAGGCAGGGATTCTTGGTTTCAAGGCCAGAATCCACAACGTTTCCGTGTGCCGAAAGCTCCATACGTACTAAGATATTGGGCTGGTTCGGCTGGTAAAAAAGCCGGCTGGTTTCGGCTGATTCAATAGTATTCTGTGAGAGAGAATAAGCTGAAACAAGCTGAAACAAGCCGAAACCTGACCAGCAGAACAGGGCCATTGATAGGCTTTGCTGCACGGTTAAAACATCTGAGATCTAAGTATAACTACATGCACGTAAGGAACGAACTTCATCGGTTCTTAACAGTCACAACTCAAGATAAGAAACAAATTCGCTATAGCCGCAACGGCAGCAAACATGATTACACGGGATAAAACACTGTCGCAGCTCTTAAAACCTACAGAACGCAAGGATAAAAGGATTCCATATCTAAGCAGGCTCCAACTCAAGTTATAGTACAACAGCTGACCGCCTACTGCAGAGATCACTGTGGGATGATGCTCGTGGCTTTACCCCATCGCTGGATTAAACACCACTACTTGATGATTCGTGGCCATTAGCCATGGCTGCTGCAGCATTCTCTAGCTCAGAGCCAGGCGCAGACATGGCACTTCCATTCTGCAGGAAAAAGTAGACAGCAATTAAGTTTCAACCAGTTAGTTGTTCAGAATACAAAGGCATACAGTTTATGAAAATAAACAAGGCAGACAGGAGAAAGTAAAGGAAGCTGTGAAAGAAATTGGAAGAGGGTGATAAGATAAAGTAAAGGAAGCTGTGAAAGAGAAATTGGAAGAGGATTATAAGATAACCCATCTTATACCGTCCCTAAAATACAATGAATTATGAAGAGCCTTATCACTTTTCGCTAGTCTCAAGTGCAAGCAAAGAGAGAACAATTCAACAGAAGTAATGGGAAGAGAAGATTAACAATAACTCTTGTTTAGTGGAGCAATAATTTTTTTTTCAGATAAGGGAGAAAAGGATAGATGGAAAAGGCATGCACCTACTATACTTGACAATGCTAAAAAGATCTAAGATCCATTTGTTAGAATTGGATACCATCACTAGGACAGATCCATTTGTTAGAATTGGATACCATCACTAGGACAGAGATCATCTAAGGTGCATTGCTAGTCAAATAATTAGATAAGGAATCAACTAATCTGAGCCAAGGATTTTCACTTACAACTTATAGGATAAGTCTAAAGCAAACAGGATCCCCATGGTAGAAAACATATGCAAAGAACAGAGAAAAGAAGAACTTACACCAGCATCTAGAAGCGGAGCTGATTGCATAACTTGAAGAGGTACAGGAGATTTTGATAGGTCCCTCAGGAGGCCCTATAAAGACGTGAATGGACGATCAACCCTAGATTTACTTGCGGTTACATAATACTTTGTCTAAATTTACGTGAACAGACTAATAAAAGAAACATAAGTTTCTTAGTTTTATAAAGGAGTAAATGTGATCAGAAATAATAAGGTTTCATGTTGCAAGGTATTTTCTCTAATCCAATCGTAATAAAAAACAGAAAAGATAAGTGGGCAAGATCTGCATTTTATTACTAAAACAGAAGCAGACAGAAAAAAGAGCGCAGCAGCACCAGAAGAGTGCATGAGTACAGATTACAGACTACAGTGGCGCAATATAAACAAAGATAGATACGTAGTGTTCTGTAAATTACAGGGTCAGCAAAACTTCAGTGTAGCATTGTGATTGTCACGTAAGCACCCAAGGGAAAGGACCCAGCAAGATTTTTTTTTCAAATACTTCTTGATGAAATCTAATACTAAGACAGCAGTTACATGTTATGTTGGGTCCATTTTATAGTTTACGAAAACAGCAACTGTCTTGCCAAGCACGTTGGGGCAGGCTAAAAAGGGTACCAATAGCCTCGGTCATGGTTCTGGCACGTGAATTTCTTATTCACACACGCCTCTTGGTCCATTACATAGTCTAAGCTATAAATAAATAAGTTTGAAGTTTCAATGATCACTAAAGTCTAGGATCGTAATTGTACTGCTAAGCAATCGCAGATACCTTATTTGCCCACATGAGGCCACAGGCATTGCATAGTGTTCTTGGTCCATCGGGTCCACGGCGCATCATTGGTGTAGCTGTTGCATTAGTACCACAATGATGACATCTGAAAGAATTGGATGTCAGAACAATTCAGAAATTATGTTTTTCACTACTATTTAAAAGGAACTCCAACCACATGCAACATGAAAACATAATATCCACAAAACAAGAACCTTTTGAAAGAAGCATGCGTCAATGCATGCTAGGTACCAACAAATGTTTATTTTTCTTTTAGCAAACTTGCTTGTAATGTTGCACAACAGTTTGAAGTTTGACTAACCAAATCATGCCTAAACCAGCAGGAAGCTAATCTTAAACCACATAGTCTGTGCAGCAAAGGCCTATCTAACCACCAGAACCAGCAAAGCGGAGAATCATGACTGATGTGCATGGTAATCTAGGAAGCAGGATAAAAAGCATTTCAACAGCTACTAACACGCACCGTGGGGAACTCCCCCACGGTATTTTGCGTCAAAAAACAGCTACTAACAATACAACATTTGATTGCTAAGATTGTAGGGGCATATCATGTAACAAATGAACATTCTACGTACAGCTAGATGGAAAGTATTGAGGTACTATCACACTAAGGTGTCAACCAGCAAGATGTATAGTAACCACAGATAGTTTATGGATTTTTTGTATTATATCTCACATCTTATTTCTTTCTAGTAATTGTTCCAGAGAACAAACAAGGATTTAAAGTTCATGGCATCTACAATGAAATAACAAGAAAATCTGCAATAGCATCTTTTAATCATCTCAAAACATTGCTGCATAAGTCAAACACCTGAATCACAAGCAAACTGGAAACACTTCTGTAACTTACTCGGCAGCAGATGGAGGTCGGCCTTCAACTAATGCCCAATTGGGGGAGCCATCTACAGCTGCCATTTCTGATGCTGCTGCTATTTCATCAGGCTTTGGTTTTGAAGATGTAAACTGACCTCGATTGCGCTGCATCCTGCAAATACAATAACCTTCTATGAAGAGGACTATATAGCAGGATCCAATTGCAACATCCAACATACCACTTAATCTTAATATATAGATCAAGAAACACCACAGCAATATCCACAACCATTGAAACAGCATAAACGGACAAGGCTGTTACGCAACCAAAAACTACTCAGCGGACTGATTAAGAAATAATGAAAACTAGTTAATTAGCTGTGTGACATACATGACAACTGGTGAAACGAGAACATACAGCCACTCATGATTTGAAGCATTCCTAATGACTACCAGACAATATGCACTACCAAAAAAGAATTAATAAAAAACAGGGCTGACAAAAAATCGATCTATTCTAATCAGAATAACTTGGAAAATGCCATGGAGTTAGGACATGCATCTTCCCACTAGGAACTACTTACATTTTTCAAGGGGAATAGGATGTCATAAAAAAGGACAAATCCTTTGTTTCCAGTATCACAATTAAGTTTATTGGGTTCCGACAAAACAAAATTAATGGCATTTCACATAGCACGATTAGAGTACCCCAGCCAAAGTTAAACAGCTATCACCAACCTAAGTGCAACTTCCTTCCGGACAGTGTAACGGATCTTCTTATCAAAGTTCCGCTCCTTCCGCTTTTCCCTAAATCTCATCAGTGATGCCACCCGATGTGGAAAATTCAACCTCTGAAAGGAGAAGAGCAAAATACAAGCATGTGAACCATCCATTCCAGTTTGCAGTTACTACGGACGTAACTCACAGGCATTACACATAAGATTAAACATCACTTATCCTAACCTTACTATAAGGTGCAGAGGACGACGCTCCACCCAGGCTGCTCAGCTCCCTCCCTCCAAGCAGCAAAAGCACGGCTTGGACCTGCAGACAAAACCAACAACTCTCATCAGTCCAGCGAATTGCATTGACTACAGGTAGAGAAAACAAGTTCACATCTACAGAAAACAAGCAGGTGAGGAGAGGGACCTTATCAGGGGAGACGGAGTCGAACACATAGACCTCGCCCTGGAACGAGAGGGTGAGCTGGTTGGTCGCCATGGGTGGCACGGTCCCAGGCACCATCGCCGAGTGCGGGTCCATCTGCGCGCCCGCGGCCGCCGCCGCCGCGGCAGCAGCATCCGCGTCCATGGGAACGTGCTCCCCACCGATGCCGCCGTGCTGCCCTTCCTGCTCGTCCTCCTCCTCCTCCATCTCGTCTTCCTCCTCGTCCTCCTCTTCTTCCTCCCCAACCTCCTGCTCGTGCACCTGTGGTTCCGCGGCGAAGCGGTTCAACGCCTCCGCCTCGGCGGCGGCCGCCACGAGGTGCTCCACCGACGGGGCAACGGCGGCGGGAGGCGGGACGGCGATCCCGTCCGCCGGCTGCGGGTGCCGCTCGGGCCCCCGGCGGGGCTGGTAAGGCTTGCTTCCGTCGTGGTGGGACATGGCGGTGAGGGATCGGATCGGACGACGGGGATGGGGGTGGAGAGTAACCCTAGCCCCTAGGATTGCGATCTGTTTTCGGTTTGGAGGGTGGAAATGGCTCCGCGACCGAGAAAGACGATGCAGGAGGCGGCCGTGTGGGTCCGGGTTTTGTGGACAGATCGCAGCCGTCGGATCCACTAGTTTTGCTGTACAGTGTTCCTAGTATAGTAATAATAATAAATGATAAATGAATTTTTGCACCATCCATATAAGACCAAGTAAAAAGGTTAAATACGTGTTTTTTTATTATTTGCCACACAAGTGCTTTTCGCCAAACTTTGTAAACAAATAACAAAAGATAACTTGTGGAATTAATGTTCATAGATAGATTTATTATCAATAAAAATACATTCCTAAAAAATATTTTTACCTTGTATAACGTACCAATGTCATAAATGACATATTTGTGAAATAAAGAATACAAATTTATTCAAAATTTCATGTGTTTCTTATAATTTGTTGTAAAAACGAAATGCTTCCTATAAAACCCTCAAAAGTATTAGGGTTTTATCACAATAGATCCCTTGTTGCTTCGGTTTTTCACCATGGATCCCTTGTCGTTTCGGCTTTTCTTGCTAGCTATCTACTCCCTCCGATAGTAAATACTATATACTATATGTATTTTGTTAGTTTCACTAAGATTAGGTTTGGACTGACAATTATATCTCATTATATGCCATTTATGTGACACAAAATTGTAATCGTAAGTATGCATTTACATTATACAAATGACAAATCTAATAACATCATTTTATTTCAAAAGTTTTGCCCTAACAAAGCAAATATGCCTTGTAATTTCAAACTAGGGTGCAGTTATTGAAAATAAAAATTTTAAAGTAACTCTTTATTTGACAGAACGGAAGGAACGCTGGACAGCTTGCAAGCAGAAAAGAAATAATGGTTGGTAGACAAGGGAACAAATTATCAGTTTCACAAGAACGTCGAAAATAATGCTCAACAACCCTAATCAGGGTATTGACATATCAGTATTGTCATGAAATGTTGTCTATTTTCGGATCTTAACATATCTATATTGAAAGCATCTAGGCCCCAAGGTTTGGTTTCGGTAATTAATGACAACACTTTATTACCATGACTAACGTATGTTTTGCAGAAACTTGGTAAGTTAGGTCATGGAGGTGATAACTGCTTTGAGCACTGTGGTATTCGTGTCCCTTGATGGAAATCGTTTCGGTTTTCAAAAGAGTGACGTCAAGATTAAGGACGGTTAGTTCCGGATGACGAAGTGTTGACACATTCGGAATAGTCGTTAGGATCTTCGTTTTTCTCTTTTGGCCGTACTATAAAGGGGGGGCATGAATGGGTAGCTTGACCTAGGCGAGTTCTATGTTTAGGTGTGGTGCACACTTGTTAAACTTGGCGCTAGGCAACCCTAGAATAGCTCAAAGTTCAGTTAGAAGCAACTTGGTTGAAGTTGCGACGAGTTTCGGGCTGTTTTCCAGGCACCGGACGCGGTCTTCGGGAGCACCGGACGCGTCCGGTCTGTACTTAACCGCGCTAGGGTTTGGACCCTGACCACCGGACGCGGTCCTCGCTAGGACCAGACGCAGTGGTCAGCGGCTGACACGTGTCACTCCTGCAGAACACCCGTCGGACGCGATACTGGACTTGGTCGGCGAGTCCGGTGCGAGTCCAGTAAGGTCCTGAGAGGACCGGACGCGTCCGGTCTTCAGGCATCGGACGCGGCCTCGCGTCCGGTGCGAGTACAGTAAGCGCCCTTGCACGTCGGACGCGTCCGGTCACCCCTGACCAGCGCGTCCGGTGGTTCGTTTTCAAAATCGCGTTTTGACCGTTACAGGGGACCGGCGCGTCCGGTGTGTTGCACCGGCGCGTCCGGTGACCCCGTGTCAGAAAGTAACGGTTCGTTTTCTTTGAGGGGTGTATAAATACAACCCCTCCACCTCTTTTAGAGCTCTCTTGCTCATTCAAACATCTGAGAAAACCCTTTAGAGTGCAAGGGAGTGCAAGAGCTCTAGTGAGGATAGAGTTTTGAGAATCAAAGTTTGTGATTCCTCACTAGTGATTCGAGAGTAGCAAGTGTGCATCCACCTCCTCATTTGGGCTCGTTGTGGTCAAGTGAGAGTTCTAGCTTGTTACTCTTGGTGATCGCCATCACCTAGACGGCTTGGTGGTGATTGGGAGTTTGGTGATCATCCGGCGGAGCTTGTGGATGACCCAACTCAAGTTGTGAGCGGTTTTGGGTGATTCGCCGCGACGGAGTGTCGAAGAATCAACCCGTAGAGAGCACTTGATCCTTGCGCGGATCAAGGGGGAGCGACACCCTTGCGCGGGTGCTCCAACGAGGACTAGTGGGGAGTGGCGACTCTCCGATACCTCGGAAAAACATCGCCGTGTTCCTAGCCCCTTTACATTCAAGCAATTACTTTCTCGTATTTACTTTCATTGCTTGCTTTACATTCCTAGAATTGCCATGCTAGACTAGGATTGGAAACTAGGGTGCAAAACTTTTTTTAACGGTAGACTCTCTAGGAACACTAGTAGGCACTAGGGGTGAATTCCGGCTTGTAGGATTTAATTCTTGCAATTAATTTTAGAAAAGCCCAATTCACCCCCCCTCTTGGGCATCTTGATCCTTTCAATTGGTATCGGAGCCGTGTTGCTCCTAATTTAGGCTTTACGGCCTAGAGCAAGATGTCTAACGGGGAAGGACCACCTCCCACCTTTGAGGGGGATGATTTTCCATATTGGAAAATCCGCATGGAGGCGTACCTCGAAGCCATAGATGCCGGGTGTCTTAGAGCCGCAACCGAAGGGCTTCCCGCTATCAAGGATCCCGCAAACCCCACGGGTGACGAGGAGAAGTACGACCGGTGGAATGCAAAGGCCAAAAATGCACTCTACCGGGGCTTAGGCAAAGATATCTTCAATCGTGTGCGTAATGCAAAGAACGCTCATGATTTGTGGCAAAATCTTTGTGCTCTCCATGAGGGAACTAAGAGTGAGCATGAGGAACGCTATCATATTGCTTTAAAGAAAATTAATTCTTTTGAGATGCTTCCCAAAGAAAGTGCTAATGAAATGTACACTCGCTTGAATGTTCTTGTAGAGGACCTCAATGCTCTTGGGCTCACTCAAATGAGTCAATCGGATGTTGCAAGGAGGATCTTGAGTGTTCTTCCCGTTGAGAAGTATGGTCACATTGTCACCGTGCTTCACCAAAGTGATCTCTCCACCGCAACACCGACTCAAGTATTGGGGAAGATCAACGCTCATGAGATGTACATGCACATCACTCCGGAAGAGGGCTCATCATCTTCCAAGAAGAAAGACTTGGCCTTCAAAGCTAGCCATGACAAGAAGAAGAAGAAGGGCCAAGCCATGATCGTGCAAGAAAGCTCAAGTGAAAGTGATATCGATGATGAATCACTTGCACTCATGGTGAGGAAGACCACCAAGATGCTAAAGAAGCTTAACAAGAGTGGCATCAAGTTCGATGGCAAGAAAAAGAAATTCTTCACAAGTAGCAAGAGAAAGCCCATCTCGGAGATGGATTGCTACAATTGTGGTGAACTTGGCCACCTAGCTCATCAATGCCCTAGACCACCAAAAGACAAGTTTAAGAACAAGAACAAGGGCAAGAAAAATGATTCAAGTGATGAAGAAGATGAGAAGAGGAAGAACAAGCCATACAAGAAGAAGGATGGCAAGAAGAAGGAGTTCTACAAGAAGAAGAAGGGTGGAAAGGCTTATATTGTTGATGATTGGCTCACCGACATTGAATCATCTTGTGGCTCCTCCGAAGATGAGAGCGATGATGAGAAAGAGAAGGTTGCCGCATTTGTGATGGGGCCATCATCTTCACCGACATCTTCACCACCACCTTCACCGCCTTCTTCACCATCATCGTCCACTACTCACCTATGCCTTATGGCCAAGGGTGAACGTAAGGTACAAAATCATGATAGTGATGATGATGATGATAGTGATAGTGATGATGAATTTGATGCACCTTCTTATGATGAACTTGTAAAATTGCTAAACAAATACACTAAAATCATAAGAAGGACAAGAAGTGAAAATGATGATCTTCAAAATGAAAATGAATCACTCTCATCTAAGCTTGAAAATGCTCAAAAGACTAGTGGTAAGCTTAGAGATCAAAATGAAATTATGTCTTCCACTCTCAAGGAGCTCAAAACCTCTAACAAAGAGCTTAAAGATCAACATGATAAACTTGAGAGGAAGCATGATGAGCTCATCACTAGACATAGCTCTCTAAAAGACAAGTACACCACATTAAAAATTGACTATGATAGTCTTGTGGTTGCTAATGAACTTGCTCTTGAAACACATGATGCTACTAACCATGTTGTTAAGTGTGATATAGCTACATCATGTGATGATTTGATCATTGAAAGCATTGAGCAAGGTTCTAGTAGCAAAGGCAAGAGTGTGGTTGAGTCATGCAACCATGATGATTATGCCAAGATCAAGTGTGAGAATGAGAAGCTTGCAAATGAGAACAAGAAGCTCAAAGGTTTGATGGCTCTTGAGAAGCAAACAACAAATGAGTCACTCATTGAAGAGAACAAGAAGCTCAAGCAAGAAAAAGAGCATCTCAAGACCGGCCTAAGCAAGTTCACAAGAGGCCAATATTTGCAAAGTGAGCTCCTCATGAACACCGTGATGAAAATGGATAGAAGTGGTATTGGGTACTTGGCAAATCAAGAGAAGAAGGCAAAAGCTCAACAACAAAGCAAATCAAGGCCCAAGCCAAAGAGATGTGTTGAGTGTGGTCAAGAAGGTCATTTTGCTCATGAATGCAAAACTCCACCACCACAACCCTTGCCCAAGCATGCTAGACCCTTTGCCTTCAATGCTCATTACATGCTAAGAAAAGATTCAAATGGAAAGATGAAAGTCATGTTTTTGGGTCCTCCAAACAAGAATAGGCCAAATAAAATATGGGTTGCCAAGTCACTAGTTGAGAAAGTCAAGGGCCCCTCTCAAGTTTGGGTCCCTAAACAAAAAGCTTAATCTCTTGTGTGTAGGTGAACTACAAGACCGGTGGATCTCATTGGGTTATTGATAGTGGTTGCACTCAACATATGACCGGTGATCCTCGTATGTTCACCTCAATTGAAGAGAATGGGATATGCCAAGAGAAGATCACATTTGGAGATAATTCAAAGAGCAAAGTCAAGGGTATAGGAAAGATTGCAATATCAAATGATCACTCACTCTCAAATGTGCTCTATGTTGCTTCATTGAGTTTCAACTTGTTATCCGTTGGGCAACTTTGTGATCTTGGCTTCCAATGCTTGTTCACACCAAATGAAGTTGAAGTTTCAAAGATAGATGACAAGCAAGTGATATTCAAAGGCTTTAGATATAACAATCTTTATCTTGTTGACTTCACCTCCGAAGATGCAAATTTGATGACATGTTTGTTCACCAAGACCTCACTTGGTTGGCTTTGGCATAGGAGGCTTGCACACGTTGGAATGAGCACTCTCAACAAGCTATTGAAGAAAGAACTAGTAAGAGGATTGAAGGATGTGAAGTTCGAAAAGGACAAACCTTGTAGTGCATGTCAAGCGGGCAAACAAGTTGCAAACACTCATCCCACCAAGGCTTTCATGTCAACCTCAAGAGTGCTAGAACTTCTACACATGGATTTGTTCGGGCCTACAACATACAAGAGCTTGGGTGGTAATCTCTATTGTCTTGTGATAGTGGATGACTACTCAAGATATACATGGACCTTCTTCCTTCATGACAAATCCGAAGTGGCAAGTTGCTTCAAGAAGTTTGCAAAGAGAGCTCAAAATGAATTTGAAGTCAAGATAAAGAAGATTAGAAGTGACAATGGGAAAGAGTTTGACAACACCAACATTGAAGCTTATTGTGATGAAATTGGAATCAAGCATGAAGTTTCTTCAACCTACACTCCTCAACAAAATGGTGTAGTTGAGAGAAAGAACCGGACTTTGATCACCCTTGCAAGAACAATGTTAGATGAGTACAATACTCCGGAAAAGTTTTGGGCCGAGGCAATCAACACCGCATGCTATGCTTCAAATCGCCTCTTCCTCCAAAAGTTTCTTGGCAAGACCCCCTATGAGTTGCTAAATGGAAAGAAGCCGGACGTCTCATTCTTCCGGGTGTTTGGTTGCAAATGCTACATCTACAAGAAGCGTCAACACCTAGGGAAGTTTCAAAGACGTTGTGATATTGGTTTTCTTGTTGGTTACTCATCAAAGTCCAAAGCATATAGAGTATTTAACCATACCACCGGTTTGGTTGAAGAAACATATGATGTGGAATTTGATGAATCTAACGGCTCCCAAGGAGCAATTGAGAATTGTGATGATGTAGGTGATGAACCCTTGAGGGAGGCCATGAAGAACATGCCGGTGGGAGACATCAAGCCAAAAGATGATGAAGACGATGTGCAAATCATTGATCCACCATCTTCATCACGTATGCCTCAAGATGATGACAAGGATGAGAGAGTTGAAAATGAAGATACTTATGTCTCTCATGAACAAGCCGAGGCACAAGCACAAGATGTTGATGCTCCCCATCCACCTCCTCAAGTGGTTGATAGAAGAAACTCACCTCTACTTCAAGCTCATCCACAAGAACTCATCATAGGGAGTCCTACAAAGGGAGTAATGACTCGATCTCAAAAGCTAGCTTCTTTCGTTGAACATCACTCTTTTGTCTCTTGTGTTGAACCTAAGAATGTAGAAGAAGCTCTTCAAGATCCGGATTGGGTGAATGCCATGCATGAAGAATTGAACAACTTCACCCGCAACCAAGTTTGGACACTTGAAGAGCATCCTAAAGGTGCAAGAGTCATAGGAACCAAGTGGGTGTTCCGAAACAAGCAAGATGACCAAGGCATAGTAGTGAGGAACAAGGCAAGACTAGTTGCAAAGGGGTTCTCTCAAGTTGAAGGCCTTGATTTTGGAGAGACCTTTGCACCCGTTGCAAGACTTGAAGCCATTCGTATCCTCCTTGCATATGCATCACATCATGATATGAAATTATATCAAATGGATGTGAAAAGTGCATTCTTAAATGGCTTTATAAATGAACTAGTCTATGTCAATCAACCTCCCGGGTTTGAAGACCCTAGATATCCTAATCATGTTTATAGGTTGTCCAAGGCGCTATATGGGCTCAAGCAAGCCCCTAGAGCGTGGTATGAGCGCCTCCGGGACTTCCTCGTTGAGAAGGGCTTCACCATCGGGAAGGTTGACACCACACTATTCACCAAGAAGCTTAATGGGGAGATGTTCATTTGTCAAGTATATGTTGATGATATCATCTTCGGGTCAACAAATGAAGATTATTGCAAGGAGTTTGGTGAATTGATGTCGAAGGAGTTCGAGATGTCAATGATTGGTGAGCTCACATTCTTCCTTGGTTTTCAAGTCAAGCAAATGAGAGAAGGGATTTTCATCTCTCAAGAAAAGTATACCAAGGATCTTCTCAAAAGATTCAAGATGGAAGAATGCAAGCCAATCAAGACCCCAATGCCATCAAATGGACATCTCGACCTAGATGAGGGAGGTAAACCGATTGATCAAACTCTCTACCGTTCTATGATTGGTAGCTTGTTGTACCTTACCGCATCTAGGCCCGATATCATGTTTAGTGTGTGCATGTGTGCTCGCTTTCAAGCGTGCCCTAAAGAACCTCACTTAAGTGCCGTAAAAAGAATCCTAAGATATCTTAAGCACACCCCAAGTATTGGTTTATGGTACCCCAAAGGAGCTAGATTCCAACTAGTTGGCTATTCCGATTCGGATTATACCGGTTGCAAAATTGATAGAAAAAGCACATCCGGAGGATGCCATTTGCTTGGGAGATCACTAGTATCTTGGTCATCTAAAAAGCAAAATAGTGTGGCTTTGTCCACCGCCGAGGCGGAATACATTGCCGCGGGGGCTTGTTGTGCACAAATCCTATATATGAAACAAACCCTCCTAGACTATGGAGTTGTTCTTGAAAAGGTGCCACTTTT
The DNA here is from genome assembly GCA_022457205.1 of Saccharum spontaneum. NCBI lineage: Eukaryota > Viridiplantae > Streptophyta > Magnoliopsida > Poales > Poaceae > Saccharum > Saccharum spontaneum. The sequence continues at coordinate 55,708,056 of CM039618.1, forward strand.
ATGTGACAATGAAAGTGCCGTTAAAATTGCTAACAATCCGGTACAACACTCTCGCACCAAGCACATTGATATCCGCCATCACTTTCTAAGAGATCACGTTGCTAAAAATGACATATCACTAGAAGGTGTACGAAGTGAAAATCAATTAGCGGATATCTTCACTAAACCTTTGGACGAGGCTACCTTTTGTAGGCTAAGAAGTGAACTTAATGTGCTTGATTCAAGTAACTTTAAAAAATAAGCGCGTGTTGTCCCTTGCATTGCATTGTATCATATGTCATGTTTACCTTATCGCAATGCATTTAGGGCTTGGCTAACACGGTTACGATAACCCTCCTTCGGAGGAGTGAAGAAGCCTAACCGTGGATCAAACTTGACAAGCAACCTAGCTTTACTTTCTTGTATTACATTGCATATGCATGGTTGTTTGTTTGTCGTTCTTTTTCGGTTTAGCTTTGAGCAACCTCTGTGTTCGTCCATGAATAGAGAGAGCATTTGACGCTCCTAAAGGTCCAAAAACTCTATTGCATGGCCATACGTTGCTCCTCGGGTGTTTATTGCCTATTTTCGTAAAAATAATACTAGCCTAAGGCAAAATACTTTGAAAAATTTGAGGGTTTGAGTGAGGTCACTCATATCAGGTTCCAATCGGTGTTTATTTGTGTCTCTTTGAATTGGAACTTGATTGGGAGAAGTCGCGTCGAAGTTCGGAACGAAGAATGGCGAAAAACAGCGACCGGACGCTGCACCGGACGTAGTGTTGCTGCACCACCGCGTCCGGTCCCGGTGTCCACCAGCGCGTCCGGTTTTCCAGAAGACAAAGTCCAGATCTAGGCACCGGACGCTGCACCGGACGCGCCTCTGATCACCACCGCGTCCGGTCCCGGCTACCACCACCGCGTCCGGTGCTCCGCGATGAATTCCCGAGCACTCAGCCATCGGACTCTGACCGCGTCCGGTCTGTCCTCACCGGACGCGCCCGGTGACTCCAGGCGCTTACTGGAGTGTCACCGGACGCTGCACCACCGCGTCCGGTGATTTTGACCACCGCGTCCGGTGCTACCGAATCGAGCGGATCTCAGCCCTCATAAAACCGGTTCGTCTTCGTGCCTTTCTTTTTCTCAACCGTCGAATCCGCCGCCGCCGCCTTGTCTCGCCGACCCGCCGTGACCGAACCCGCCGGAGCCACCGCGAACTTGCCTTCTTCCTCCTCTCCGGCGGCTCCCATCGCGCTGCGCCGCTCAGCTCGCCCCCTGCTCGCTCTTCCCTGCCGCGCCGCGCCCAGCTCGCCTCCTGCTCGCAAGCCCGCGCCACCACCGTGCGCCGCCGCATATCCGCCGCTGTCCACCTCGCCGCCGGTGTGCCAACCACAGCTGTGGTCTCTTCCAGCGCCGCAGCCCTCCCCCGTGCGCCTGGGCTCCTCGATTCCTCCTCTTTGGCCGCGGGTTTCACCTAGGGTTTACCTGTAAACCCTAGCTTAGGGTTTGGTAACCCTAACTCAAGGTAACGGCTCGACTCGATTCCGTTTTCGATTCAAGTCCTTTCAATTCTCTCGTTAGGGCTTGCCATTGACCATAACCTTTCATTGCTATCTCGATTGGTCGTTTCAGTGCTCGATCGCCGATCTAGGGGGTTCTCGCAAACTAGATCACCTTGTCTCTTCACCGTCGTCTCGTCGATCCGAGGTAGCTTAGCGCCGTTTCACTTCGTATCTCACGTGCTTGCTATCTAGGGTTTCGTATCTCTAGATATATATATGCTTATTGTATATCTCTCTATTCCATACGTGCAGCGAGTCAGTCGGTGTGCCGGGTCAGATCTGTTTGTTTAATCCGAGGCCAAGCCTGCGGATACGGATTGAGGCCAAGCCTCTCGAGTGTCAGTTCATCATCTCACAGAGGTTTTCAGGCAGTCAGTCAGCATGGTGCGTTGCAAGAACGCCGGTGGTGCTCCTGGTGACGGGGACAACAGTCCCCCCCGTCGTGATGAGATTGCGCGTGGTAAGCGCATCAAGATGATGGCCAGAAAGAAGAAGAGGACACTTTCAGATGCAGAGATCGCTCAGGCCGTGGCAGACGCCGCAGAGTAGGCAGAGAGAGGTGGCAGACGCAGTGGGTTACACATAGGCGAGCGTCGCTTTCATCTTGAAGGTCGACAGCTCGGCACTGAGGCCACTGAGGGCACCGAGGCTACAACACCTTCAGAGCAGATGTCAGTTGATCCACCATTAGAGCAGACACAGGCTACAGAGACTACACCCGCTACTGAGGCTACCCAGACCACTGAGGCTCCACAGGCCACTGAGGATACAGAGGAGCAGGCAGCTCAGTCTCCACCACGTCGCCGCTCCACACGTGCTCGTTCACAGGTGACACCCAGGCCAGAGGGCCCGCGTCGTGGTGCACGACCTCCTCCCAGAGTTAGAGGGTCACCCCCGGTCGAGCACTTAGACCTGAGGGGTGCTTCTTCACGTCAGGTGAAGAGTTTGAGGTTTGTGGAGGTCAGCCGATGGTTTCCACCTGTCAGAGATCCCAGAGCTTCAGAGGGTTTCTATACCCCACTTCAGGAGGACTTCTACAGGGCTCTAGTTGACAGTGGCATAGCTTTCAGACCTCAGAGGGTGTGTCGACTAGAGGCATTGGTTGATGTTGTGGGAGAGCAGCTCCGTCCTCACCTGTCCTATCTGCCTGGCTTATCAGATCTACTTGGACGGACAGGTGCTTACTGCGGCACATGGGTCAGGGAGTTCTACGCTTCTCTATGGATTGATCCTGCCCATGAGTTCATTCACTTTGCATTCAGAGGCCGCGATCACAGACTCTACAGCTCCAGAGCCCGAGAGATCCTCAGACTACCTACTTCTGACACGAGGATCCACCAGTTGTGCTATGGTCAGACTCCACCTCCCAGACGCCCTCACGGCGGTTCAGTACCACCCACCGACCTGGTTCGACCCTGCTTTCGCGAGCCTTTTGGCGAAGGGTCACGTCGTACACCTGCCAGCCTGACACCTCTAGCCCGAGTTCTGGATGCTATACTCAGACGCACCTTACTGCCCAGACTTGGCTACAGAGAGGGACTGACGAGGATGCAGCTTTGGGTTGTTCACCACCTCGTGACACAGCGACAGTTTGATATCTGGGATCTTATTCTCAGTGAGATGGAGGACACCATTGCTGAGGGCTTCAAGGGTAACCGTCAGCTTCCTTATGCCCACTGGATTTGCTTCATTATCAGATCTGCTATCCAGATGCCACCAGAGATCAGGGCAGAGATTGCCAACACTACTACAGCATTCCCTGACTATGATATCAGACAGCTTTGGGCTTCTATCACTAGAGAGCAGGCTCTAGCACCAGGACAGCGTGAGCGCCCTGATGTTCCTGAGACAGCAGCTGAGCAGGACGCTAGAGTTGACGAGCTTGCCGAGGCAGAGCTCGCAGACCTTGAGGCTCAGACTGCTGAGATACCTGAGGATGTCACTTCCGACAGCACTGATGAGGACTATCAGCCCATCCCCAGGTACCGGTCTCCTCGGTCTCACGACCACGAGGCCGGTGGATCTGGCTCAGCCTCCCGCTCAGACCCAGCCATGGTGGCTATCCTTGAGAGGTTGACCCAGGCTCAGGAGCAGCAGCAGCAGCAGATACAGCGCCAGGCACAGGATACAGCTGCAGCACTAGCACAGATTCAGGCTCGCCAGGACGAGTTTCAGCGACAGCAGCTAGAGATCCAGAGGCAGCAGGTTGAGATGCAGCGACAGAGTCAGCAGCAGTACATGGATCTTCTGCGGCATCTCATCACAGTTGGGGTTCCTCCGCCTGCATCTATCATGGCTCCGGCTTTGCATTCCAGCGGTCCATCAAGTCAGGGACAGCCGAGCTTTCAGTTTACATCTCCACAGCAGCAGGTTCCCCAGTCTTTTCAGTCCCCGAGCTTCACACCTATCCATACGGGGTTTACACCGTCAGACCAGCCTCGCCCGCATCTCCTGACAGGCACACCTATCGGTGATTTCAGTGCTACTTACAGCGAGTTGACTGGTCAGCCGACACCCTCGCACACGACTACCTTTCACTCTTCGTCAGGGTTGTCAGCTTCCGAGGCAGTCGTTCCACCAGTGACAGGGACCGGGACTACAGAGACCCTCCCGTCTTCAGTTGCCTCGACAGACCCCCCAGCTACTGGCGCACTTCAGGCTCAGGTCACTCAGACAGATCCACTTGTTGCTACACAGTCAGCGCCTGTTCCTGCTCAGACCCAGACCGCTTCGCAGCCACGAGCTTCTTCAGAGGGTCAGCCAGATAGCTCAGACTCCGAGGGCGATTCGCTTCACTTCGTGATCACTCCGCGCACCTCAGCACCCGACACGACTCCGTCTGTCCCCCCGTCAGATTAGATTAGTTTTTTGGCGCTTGATGCCAAAGGGGGAGAGAGAGTAGTTTTAGGGGGAGTTTGTTAGTGGGTCTTTCGTTTTTCGTGTGCTACATTCATGCATATCATGTTTATTTTCAGCATTGCATTCGTGTGACATTGTCGTCGAGTCGTAAAACTTTGAGTCTTAATGTCTTATTCGTCACTGTAATTAATATATGTCACCGTTTTAGCTATAGCTCTAAGGTTGTGCTTCCGTGCCTTACTCCGATTACTTATGAGCTATTTCTTTATGTGTACTAACGCTTTTTTGTCTTATCTTATGAAGTACACTCTTTTGGCTTGGAGCGCATAAGCAATTCCTAACCTTTTATGCTTATTGTCTCTGGCTTATGTGAACCAAGCATGCTCGAAAACCTTCACTCTAATCCATTGAAACTTAGTGTTGTCATCAATCACCAAAAAGGGGGAGATTGAAAGCATCTAGGCCCCAAGGTTTGGTTTCGGTAATTAATGACAACACTTTATTACCATGACTAACGTATGTTTTGCAGAAACTTGGTAAGTTAGGTCATGGAGGTGATAACTGCTTTGAGCACTGTGGTATTCGTGTCCCTTGATGGAAATCGTTTCGGTTTTCAAAAGAGTGACGTCAAGATTAAGGACGGTTAGTTCCGGATGACGAAGTGTTGAGACACATTCGGAATAGTCGTTAGGATCTTCGTTTTTCTCTTTTGGCCGTACTATAAAGGGGGGGCATGAATGGGTAGCTTGACCTAGGCGAGTTCTATGTTTAGGTGTGGTGCACACTTGTTAAACTTGGCGCTAGGCAACCCTAGAATAGCTCAAAGTTCAGTTAGAAGCAACTTGGTTGAAGTTGCGACGAGTTTCGGGCTGTTTTCCAGGCACCGGACGCGGTCTTCGGGAGCACCGGACGCGTCCGGTCTGTACTTAACCGCGCTAGGGTTTGGACCCTGACCACCGGACGCGGTCCTCGCTAGGACCGGACGCAGTGGTCAGCGGCTGACACGTGTCACTCCTGCAGAACACCCGTCGGACGCGATACTGGACTTGGTCGGCGAGTCCGGTGCGAGTCCAGTAAGGTCCTGAGAGGACCGGACGCGTCCGGTCTTCAGGCATCGGACGCGGCCTCGCGTCCGGTGCGAGTACAGTAAGCGCCCTTGCACGTCGGACGCGTCCGGTCACCCCTGACCAGCGCGTCCGGTGGTTCGTTTTCAAAATCGCGTTTTGACCGTTACAGGGGACCGGCGCGTCCGGTGTGTTGCACCGGCGCGTCCGGTGACCCCGTGTCAGAAAGTAACGGTTCGTTTTCTTTGAGGGGTGTATAAATACAACCCCTCCACCTCTTTTAGAGCTCTCTTGCTCATTCAAACATCTGAGAAAACCCTTTAGAGTGCAAGGGAGTGCAAGAGCTCTAGTGAGGATAGAGTTTTGAGAATCAAAGTTTGTGATTCCTCACTAGTGATTCGAGAGTAGCAAGTGTGCATCCACCTCCTCATTTGGGCTCGTTGTGGTCAAGTGAGAGTTCTAGCTTGTTACTCTTGGTGATCGCCATCACCTAGACGGCTTGGTGGTGATTGGGAGTTTGGTGATCATCCGGCGGAGCTTGTGGATGACCCAACTCAAGTTGTGAGCGGTTTTGGGTGATTCGCCGCGACGGAGTGTCGAAGAATCAACCCGTAGAGAGCACTTGATCCTTGCGCGGATCAAGGGGGAGCGACACCCTTGCGCGGGTGCTCCAACGAGGACTAGTGGGGAGTGGCGACTCTCCGATACCTCGGAAAAACATCGCCGTGTTCCTAGCCCCTTTACATTCAAGCAATTACTTTCTCGTATTTACTTTCATTGCTTGCTTTACATTCCTAGAATTGCCATGCTAGACTAGGATTGGAAACTAGGGTGCAAAACTTTTTTTAACGGTAGACTCTCTAGGAACACTAGTAGGCACTAGGGGTGAATTCCGGCTTGTAGGATTTAATTCTTGCAATTAATTTTAGAAAAGCCCAATTCACCCCCCCTCTTGGGCATCTTGATCCTTTCATATATTACCAAGAATAATTCAACGAACCTACAAAACTGACTGTACTTGTTTATAAATATTATAAACGTGGAACAAATGACACAAGCTGGAAGCTATCTTAGGTCTCTGGCCTTGACAAGTAAACATTGTGGTCTGAATCATCTGTTGCGAACAATTTATGATATAGTGACCCGAAACATCGCTCCCAAACACAGGGGACCAATTGCCAACTCCACAAGAAGGTCGAAAACAGGTTAGTGACCTGAACCAGGGTTAGCATATCAACATTGAACCAAATGCGAAATCTAAATTGGTCCATGGCAAATCATACTTGTTGTTCTAGGCCTTGGCCTTCAAAAATTGGGTTGTCGCTCAAGTAACGAAAGCATAAAAATAACTGAATGAAAGGAACAGGGAAAAACGAAAGGCACTTACAACTAACTCAAGAAATTAGGGTTTCATTCCTCTCTCTTTACACTGCTCACTTGGAGCTCTATTTATACACATCCGTAACTTTTAGAAAGACTCAAATGCCCTCCTAACCACTTAGATCCCAGAGCATATTGCAGATCCTCGGGGTGTCCTTGGTCCATTCAGCTTATGGCCTCCCTCAGTAGGCGCCTTCCACCTTTGGGCCCCCTAGCTCTGGCCCACGGTTGTTGTACGGAGGACCCTGCGGAAAGGACGGGAGCCGATCAACCTCCGTCCCTTCCGGCTGTTCCGACCTTTCGCGGCGATAAATGACCTGCACAACGCCATTCCATGTTACATTAGTTAGGACATGACGAACCGAAACGCTTGCCCCCGTGGGTGAAACGCGAGGTGAAAGCCATGGACGCCTTTCGCCATTGGTATCGTCAATGGACCATATGGTCCCCACGGGTGAAACATGAGACGAAAGCTATTTCACTTAAAGTGTCGTGGTGACTAGATGAAAGCCAAATACATCTTTCGTCATCGGTATCGTTAATAGACCATTCGGTCTCCGCGGGTGAAACACGAGACGAAAGCTATTTCACTTAATCGCGCTGGCTAGGTGAAAGCTGAAGACACCTTTCGCTATAGGTATCATCAATGGACCATTCGGTCCCCGCGGGTGAAACACGAGACGAAAGCTACTTCACTTAATCGCACCAGCTACATGAAAGCTGAAGACACCTTTCGCCATAGGTATCGTCGATGGACCATTTGATCCCCGCGGGTGAAACACGAGACGAAAGTTATTTCGTGAGAAGTCCTCTACCTTAAACTAAAATAACTCGGGGGTGTCTACCCCCCGGCAGCCCGAGTGTTTTTTAATCGCGTTGGCTAGGTGAAAGTTGAAGACACCTTTCGCCATAGGTATCATCAATGGACCATTCGGTCCCCGCGGGTGAAACGAGGGTCAAAAGCTATTTTACTCGGCGGGGGGGGGGGGGGGGGTGCAAACCTCATGGCATCCCACAACAATACTTCCAATAATCAATCAACCTACAAAATGGGAGGACTCTCAGCGACAAACATTATACACATGACACGTACAGGAAGTAGTCTTAGGCTCCTGGTCTTCACAAGTATACACTGTGGTCAGAATCATCTGTGCTGTCTCCAGAGAACCTGTTCATCAATTTTCGAAAGCTTTTCATCATCTAGCAGCTTCCAAGTCTGGATTGATTCAACTTCCATCCACGACCTCTGCCCTTTCTTGAGTTCGCTGTAAATTATCCGAGCTCTCCTTGGCCAATGGGGTCTTCCATAGGCATGATAGCCGAAGCCACCACCATAACAGAACCAAATCCCATTGAGGTTGCCACAAAAATCATTCAGATGGTCGTGACCAAGAAAGATGGCTTTTACATCTCCCATGGAGACAAGGGTCCCAAGGACACCAGAATTTACAGATGAGCAAGCCACTCCCTCCTGATACTGACCCTTGAAGCCTGAGTACCAGAGTCCTCGGACCTCTGGGATTGGGATGTGGAAGAAGGCTAATGCAGGGGCATGTGTTTTTTTCTGTCAAACATAGGTAAATTTCAGGTACTACACATAAGCACAAAACTACACGCCTTGCCATTATTAAAAAGTAATCTAACATAACCTGTAATCTGTATCCAAATTCCCACCTATGTTATTATGAACATTAATCTAAAGTAACCCATAAATTTGCATTCAAGTTACCACCTATGCCATTATTAAAAATAACCCAGAGTAACCCCTAAATCTATATCTAAATCATCTATATAACATTATTAAAAAAGAAAGTATTCCAAAGCACTCCTATATATGATTATGGAATTTCCCACTTATGTCATTTTTAATATAGAAAATAGAACCTAAACCAATTCATATATGCATTATGTGTGTCATCATGACTACCAAGTATACATGTATCGATTTCCACAATGAACACATAGCTCAAGGTAAGGTTTCAACTAAACACATGGAGGTGAGATGCAAAGAGGAAAAAAATCGTGGATTAAAGAGCATATAGAGTAATTATTAACTAAGGTTTATTACAATCGTATAAAGATTATAGAGTATATATTCAAGGATTGTGTTTGAATATGAACAAATGATATCTAAGCAACCTTGATTAACTGTTGGTCCCAGATTTGTTCACGAGTTTCTAACACTTCATGTTTTAGTGTACACAAATTACAATACAACTTCAGATGTTGTGATTTGGTTATCAATAATAGTTAGAAGTACCTGAAGCTCCAGTGAAGTAGCACGAAGCCAGGCGAGTTGAGATTCTTTGATCCATCCATATGTTTTGACGCCATTCACCACTTCACGATCACCGCTATCCAGGAAGTAAAGGTTAAGCAGGCTAGTATTGACCAACTCGGATCCAAATGGCCCATGGATGCCAATATGATAATTCCCAAACCCATGTACCAAAAAACCAGGTGGGTTTACTTGAGATACCGAGTAATCCATCAGAGACATGAAGGTCATCAGCTCCTCTCGAGTCATTGTTGACTCTTGGTCATGATTACCTAAAATGGCAGCCCATGGCACCTTGTATTCGATAGCAGGGCTGATTGCTCTGAGTAGTGATTCCGCTGCATCAGTTGCACTACCCCCAAATATGTTGTCCCCTGATCCAAATTAAACCAACGTGAGCATTAAAAGTAATCTACAATGTTCCCCTTTTGCTTATAAAGGAAGAAATGGGAAAGAACTGCGTAGTGTAGGAACTCAAAAGGGTAAGTCAGTTCACTGCATTATCAAAATAAGATGTTGCCAGATTTTACACAGAGCAACAGAAGGTGGTAGTTATACTTGGATGATAGAGTTTTACTAACAAACTTGCTTAGGATGTACTGTATATAGCTTTGCCCAGGAGAACCAAATTTGGCACTCATGCCCAGCTGCGTGCGCTGTCAAGGTTGGCCGCCAGCGCTCGACAGCCGAGCACAGGGCTGCCGAAATCAAGGCCGTCGAGGGCCAAATCGGGCTCCCCTGCTCACAGTCGAGCTCAGCGCGAGCCCAGCGACAGCCAAATCGAGTTTCCCACAGCCAAAGAGAGGAGAGAAGCGCACCTGTGAAGGCGATGAGGTCGGGCCTCTCGGCCTCGATGACCCGGCGTAGGAACCGCGTGGTGTTGAGGTCGGAGCACAGCGCGCCGCCGCCGTCGGGGCCCACATCCCGGCAGCGCGTGGCGGCGCCGTTGCCGAAGTGCATGTCCGCCACCTAGCAGCAGCAGCGACAGAGAGCGAGATCAGCTCATCAGCTGCCGAGACGACGCGCGGGAGGGTGGGGATAGGAGGCACGCTGGGCTGGGCGCGAGCGGCACGCACCTGGAGGATCTTGAAGGCGCCGTCATGGCGGAAGCGGAGGGGGAGGGGCGCGGCCGCCTTGACGCGGGGCACGGCGGCGTCGGGGTCCGGGTCCAGCACGGCGGCGAGGCGGAGCAGGAGCAGCGCGAGGAGGCAGGGGAGCAGCAGGGAGGCGAGAGCTGCCAGGTGGGACGAGGCCATCGGTCTCGGTCTCGCTGCCGGAGCGCAGCGCACCGCATGGGGTTCTGAAGAGTCAAACGTACCAACTCCAGCTCAGGGCCTCCATGCCGCTACCGAACCGAACCAAACCAAACCAACAGTCAGTCGCGTGCTCCGGTTCGTTGTCGTTTCGATGCAGATGCAGCTCAGCTAGAGCTAGGGCGTTTGTCCGTTCAGGTTCGGGCTTCATCAGGCTTGGATTGGTTTCTTCAGAAGGCAGAACAGCCAGCACGGCCCCATCTCTCTCGTCCCCTGTCCGTCAGCTTCAATGGCGCAACGGCAGCCATGTCCAGCCGCGCGCGCGACCGGGACATTACCGTGAGCTCCCTGCCGTTTGCAAGTTGCAACGTTTACATTTCGCTGCCACTGAATTCATGTTGACAAATATAGTACCGTACTGTAAATGGGAGCCAGAGCCACCGAGCCAGTGCCAGCCAGCCAGCCAGCCATGGTCTGTTCTTGATGGTTGCTTTTGCATAAACCAGAGGCAACTACTAGGAAACGGGTCCGTCCACACACACCTGACACCCAGAAGCACTTTCGTCCAACTGCTTCAAAAAATACCAACTTGTTTCTATGGGAAGGTTCATGTCACGGTCATGATTCTACCTCTTCTGAGCATCTCCAAGAGTTTACCAAATCAACTTGGCATTCATCTATTTTTGGCAAAACAGAAAAAATTATGCTCCAACAGTTTGACATCCAACTTGGCAAATTTTAGCAACTTGGCAAATCTTCCCCCTCCACGCGCATATTTGCGCACTGAGCGCGAGTGCACATCCGGCTTCACGTGCAAATTTAAACGGGGCTCTTCGTTTCTTAGCGGGGCTCTTCGTTTCTTAACGGGGCTCTTCGTTCACTTAGCGGGCCTCTTCTTATTCCCAAGTCCAAATGGCAAACTCTTGGAGAGAGTCTATTTTTTCACTTGCCATGTATTTTAGCAAGTTGCCAAATTACGATATTTGCCAAGTAAATTTTGGTAAACTGTTGTAGATGCTCAAGTAACCAGCGACATAAAAATGGTCTACCGTCGATTTGTTTACTACTAGTACTATGTTGCCTTGTGAGTCATAGATTGATGGCCGGGGTCTCAAATAAGTTGCTGATGGTCACAGGTTGGCCACCTCAAGCTACCAAGTCTTGGCCGTCCAGGTAAACAAAGGCATCATGGTTGAACTTTGTGGCCACGCATGCATTACGGTGCCTTGAGCTTTGTCTACACTCCCTACTAGGTTCGACCCAGATCGGTGAACTCCGAACCAAACATCAAATAAACTACAGTTGGTTCCTCCATCCAAACACATGCTAAGTGTTTCTCTAGTATGTTTACCTCGTTCCCACATTGGGGCAAGTAAATTCACCTGAGATCTCAACTACCATGGTGGCCACGGAGATGATCACCAGAGATCAGATCGATCACCATCACGATGACCAAGCGTAACGTCCCTTGGGCGTACGGCAGTCGGCACCGGCAGGCAGCATGAAACCAGGAGCCGTACCAGGGGTCAAAAGCCCTTGCGCGCATGCCAGGGCAGAGGCGACCAGGCGACACAACGTACTGGAGGGTATGCGTATCGTACGTGTCGTCGACACGACACGGCGGAGACTCGGACGTCATCTATCTATACGTATCTTCCTTCATCTCCAAGCCGATTTCTTGGAGACGGCCGGCCACTACAGTGGGTGTGCGAGTCACTGAGACGTCCGGTATGGACTTCACCAGGGAAGTCGTCGTCCCGGCGGCGCTGTCCGAGATCCTCGGCCGGATCTTCGCCTTCCTCTTCGACAGCTTCCCCCGTCCCTCTCCCGGCGACAGGGAGCTGCACCGGCGGCGGCTGGAGCGGCTGCTGGGCAACATCGGCAGCATGGTCGAGGAGGCCGAGGGCCGCCACATCACCAACCAGCAGCTGCTCTCCCACCTCCAGGCGCTCACCGCGGGGATGTACCGCGGCCGCTTCGCGCTCGAGGTGACCGACCTCGACGACGCCAGCAGGAACGCCGTCGGAGACGACGACGACAACGTCGACAGTGACGACACTACAACTGACGCCGTCGCCAGTAACGCGGGCAAGAGGCCGTCGTTCGCGCTGTGCCCGTCGTTCGACAGGGCGAAGCGTTCCCGCGTGACGAGCCTGATCTTGCGCGGCGGCAACGGCGGCGGGGCCGGCGGCAGCCACGGGGGCACCGAGAGAATGGCCGCCGTGGTCGAGGAGCTGGAGGCCCTGACGCGCGACTACATGCGCGAGTTCATCCTGCTGGTGCAAGGGTACCCGCGGAAGGTGCACCGGCCGGTGCGCACCACGCTGTACATGGACCGGTGCGTGTTCGGGCGCCACGTGGAGAAGGAGCGCGTGGTGGACTTCCTGCTGCAGCGCGCGCCCAGCGGGCGGGCGCCGTACCTGAGCGTGCTCGCCGTGGTGGGCGCCAAGAAGGTGGGCAAGACGACGCTGGTGAAGCACGCGTGCGACGACGAGCGCGTGCGCGGCCACTTCGCGCGCATCGAGTGGTTCGAGACGCCCGACGTGGTGCGTGCGGGCGGCCTGCCGGGGCAGTACCTGTGGGAGAGCGGCGGGCCGGAGTACCTCGCCGGCGTGCGCCGCATCCTCGCCGAGCCGCGGTTCGCGGGGCCGTCCCCGTCCCTGCTCGTGTTCGAGGACGCCTGGTCCATGGACGAGGCGGCGTGGGCCGCGCTGGCGTCGTCCCCGACCCCGCTCGGCGACGGGAGCAAGCTCCTGCTCACGTGCCGCGACGCCGACCTCGCCCGGCTCGGCACGGCGGACCCCGTGGTGCTGCACACGCTGCAGCAGGAGGAGTACTGGTACTACTTCAAGGCGTTCGCGTTCGGCGGCGCCGACCCGCGGGACCACCCGCGGGTGGCGGCCGTGGCGCGGGAGATCTCCGAGCACCTGGAGCGCACGTTCCTGGACGCGCGGGTGCTCGGCACGCTGCTCAGGGCCAACTTCGACGCCCGGTTCTGGCGGAAGGTGCTCGCCGCCATCGTCAGCTGCGAGCGCCGCCCCATGCACGTCGGCGTGCTGCTCGAGCTCCTGCCCGTGCGCGGCAGGCTGCAGTCGTACGGGTACTGCCGGAGCCCGCCAAAGTTCACCGTGCAGGACGTGCTCAGCGCGCGAGCGAGTGGTCGTGACGGTGGCTCGGGCTCGGGCTCGGAGGAAGGCTTCACCGTCCATCTCTGCAGGGAGACGCTGTACATGGATCACTGGTACAGCATCACCTTCAAGAACGATGATCGGGCGCCGACGCCGACGCCGCCGGCCGTTGTGACGACCTAGCTTGAGTGCTTGACTATTAGGTGCAACGAGTTTGTACTAGCTAGATTTTTCTCGCGTTTTAATTGTTTGACTATTAGGTGCAACGAGTTTGTACTAGCTAAGCTTTTTTCTCGCGTTTTTTTTTGTCCGACACGGTGGTCTATTTTGCGTTACATGCCGCAAGACTGTCTCCAACAACGGGAGGCAAACACACGAGACCTATTCTAGGGTTTAGGTCACGGACAAGGAAAAGGTCACGCACCCAAAGCCTTCATTCTCCAACAACGCGAACGCAAAAGCAGAGCACTCCCGGCCGCTCCCCACCGCAGACCCGCCTCGCCCTACCGGCCGCGTCCCGCTCTCGCTGCGTACCCACCCCAGCCCCAGCCGGAGTTCGTCTTTCCCTTGGGCGGGCGTGCGGGAGCTCCGCCGCTGCCGCCTCGGTCGAGCGCGCAGGAGCCCCGGCGACACCGCCCCGAGGCTGCTCCCTCCCCTGCGCGGCCGGCGAGTGCCTCCTTCCCTCCCTCCCTGCGAGATCCAGCGAGCGCTAGGCGAGCACCTCGGCCCCCACGTGGCGGGGGAGCGGGTCCAGATCCGGCGAGGTAGCCAAGGCCGGTGGCTTCGGAGGTGCCCCCACGGCGAGCTCGCTTGGCAGCGCCGGCCGCTCCACCCCAATGCTCCTCCTACGGGCCCACCGAGATTTTGCGTCATGGAGAAAGACGACGCAAATAAGCGTCCTGGTTGGCCTTGTACCCAAAATGCGTGCTCCGTTTGTTGGAGCGCTGTTTTTTTTACTGTACATGCCCTATTTCGCTTTTGCCTCTCGCTTTGCATGAGCTTTTGGACACAGCCTAACTGTCCACAGATTGAAGGTCACCATGCAGGACGTGCTCAGCCCGTGAGAGAGTGATCGTGACGGTGGCTCAGGCTCGGGCTCGGAGGAAGGCTTCACCGCCATCTCTGCAGGGAGATGCTATACATGGATCACTGGTATAGCATCACCTTCAAGAACGATGATGGGGCACCGACGCCGCTGCCCGTTGCCACGGCCTAATTTGATTATTATTAGGCCGGTGCAACGAGTTTGTACTTGTTTTTTCTCCACATTTCCGATTCTATAGGGGCCTGAAAGGGAGAAGGTGTTTGGTCTTATAAGGTTGATGAGGATGAGTTCTGATCGTTGGATTTATATTAGATGAATGATTGTCACCTGAAAATATGCAAAAATCAGGCACCAGTGATTTCACGAGCTCGATCAATCACCTGAAAATATAGCATCTCCCTATGCTCGGAACTCCATGCCTGGCGGCCTCAGAAGGGGAAGGGGCCTCGGGAGGCGGCTGAACCGGCGGTGGTGTCAGGTTGGCGCATTGAGCGAGGCAGTGGGGGTGCTGCCGAGCGGGCGACGGGAGACAACAGGATGGGTGGATCCGACAGGGGCGCGGGTGGGGTCGCGGGGACAAGATGCCCCCTGTTCGGCTGAGCTTATCAGCACGATTTATCAGTCGTGGAACAGTATTTTTCTTTCACAGCAAATCAGCCACAGCCGGCTTATAAGTCAAAAAAAAAAAAAACAACCTGCCGAACAGGGCAATGCTTAAGCTCTTCTCCGATTAGGTTAGAGGTGTGCAGGACGGAGCAGCAGTCGAGGCCGGCGGTGCGACCGCACTTGCCTGGTTCAAAGAAGAAGGTCATGTTCAGTTTCTAAAAATTTTCAAGATTTTTCATCACATCAAATGTTTGAAAACATGCATGAAATATTAAATATAGACGAAAAAACTAATTACACAGTTTAATAGAAAAATTACGAGACTAATCTTTTGAGCCTAATTAATCCATAATTAAACATTAATTAACAAATACAAATGAAAATGCTACAATAGCCGAAGCCAAAATTTTCGCGGACAAAACGCACCCGAAGTACAATCGTGCTCTTACCAAAACACGTGACCAGTCGCGACATAATGCGCTCCCTGTGATTTAGCACCTTTCCTCTCGCGATCTAGATTTTTTTTTTACCAAACTAGCACGGGCACGAACCTTAGCGGGCAGTGCCGTGCTCAAGCCGGGCTTTAGCAAGCCATGCCTCGTGCCCCGTTAGGCCTGGCCCTATTAGACATGTATAGGAACAGGACCAGGGCGACTTGCCGACCTGCTAGCAACAAAGAACTCCATCTCCCATCTTGTTTGCTCCTCCCTCTTTCCTGCATGGCATCCTCGTTCATCTTCCTGATGACTGGCCTCTCATGCATATGCCGCTGCCGCTGGCCTCTAACTCTCAAAGAACAAACAAAGGAACAAACAAAGAAGGCTGTAATTTATAGATGATGTGGCATGTTGGGAGATGCAAAAAGGGTACTCAATGATGTTTGTTTAGTCAGCTAACTAATTACTGTTAAATGTCATTCTAGTTGATTTAATCAATTTTTATATTAGAATTTTTTTACAACTATTTTTTATATTAGAATTGACAAATGATAAAGTCACAATAGGCGTCTCGCTGTCGATGGGAATGTCGCCTACCACTAAAAATCCTGTAAAATTCGTTCCCACGAAGAGTCGAACTTAGGACCCGAGATACTTTTTTTATCAGGTACAACTTGGACGCACACAACCCACACACTCCACACTCACACCACACGCACACACATGTCACACCCCAAAATTTTTTATTTTGGGTTGTGCATGGAAAACACTAAATAAAATAAATAATTTTAATATTTGTATAAAATTTTTCAAGATTAATTAAGTTCTGCTAATTTAAATTTAGAAAATTGTGGTTTCAAACTTTTCATATTAATTTGACAGGCTTTTCGTGACGTGATGTCAGCTTGTTGTGTGACTTTGTGCGTTGTACGTGTAAAATTTTCAAAACGCATTAGACGTCTTTAAGTCTTTCTCATGAATTTTCTGGACTTTTTCAGAGCCTTTTCCTATTTTTCCTAGAGCTTAATCTAATTTCTAGATGCTCCCAAATCCTTTTTTTGGGCTCCAAATACTTTATTTGGATTCACTATCTCTCAATTTATCTCTTGATCGATGCGGTGGTTCTAGATCTAAATTCCTTTTAGTGAGCCGCCAGCCATAGCGTCCCAAATCTATCGCCGTCTGTCTATCTAGGTTTTCGATGAACTTCCGGTGAGATTTTCCGGCCACTTCGGACGTCTTCGGCGAAAACTAATACCACCACAAGGTAACTCTCGTTGTTCTCTACGCTTTAGTATTCTTGTTTGCAACAATACGTGACCGTATGACTGAATCACCATCGTTGTTTTTCTTCTCTGGTGCGTTTTTCCAACGATCTCCTCCATGGATGTGTTGACATGGTTTTTGGCTCACCTATAATTATAATTTGTGCAATATTTGCTTTTAAAAAATGTAAAAGATATATGTGGCCAAATTCCATATAAATAAGAAATGAATAATAGGAGAAATGATATTGGCTATGAAATTTAGTACACCCAAATATGCATGAGTGAAGACGTGTGACATATGTGCTCCTGCGTATAGATTGAATATCAGGTACTCACATGAATATGCGATGTTTTGTTGATTAAATAAATAACCAATTGATTTGATGGCCTAATCCACCATGCAAGTGACGTACTGATATATGAAAATAGAGGAAGCATGTGTGAGAAATGAGTGCATGTCACGTCCAAAATGCATACATCTATGGCTACCTGCCTACCTTCATGCACTGGCTCATGCAGGAAAACAACAGTCAGGCGTGCGTGGCACACATCGACAAAGATACAAGCATACACGTATGATGACCTGTTTTGTGGCGTCCGACTAAGAAATATATAAATAGATTTTTCTTTTCCTAATCATTTTGATTAGTCATAGAAAAAGAAAAAGGACCGAATGAAGGCTCCACAGGCTAAGCGGGAAATTCCCGGCGCGCATTGTCAGCACAGCGCGTGCGCTGTGGCATGAGCGCTATGGTCATCTACACTTCGACACCTTGCGCAAGCTCGAGCAGCGGGGCATGGTGCACGGGCTGCCTCACATTGAGCACGTCCACCAGCTCTGTGCTGACTGCGTCACCATCAAGCTGACCTCATACGGTGTCATGCCGTTGACGGCCTTGGTGGGCGCCCGGTTCAACAAGTAGACGGCGGTGTGTGGCGTACGTCAAGGCGACGAAGCCGCACTTGAAGAAGCTTGATGACCGCGACACTCTGATTGTCTTCATCGGCTACGAGCCAGGAGCCAAGGCGTGGCGCTTCTACGACCCATCGACACGTCACGCTGTCATGTCCAGGGAAGCGGTCTTCGACGAGCCGACGTCCTGGAGCTGGAAGGACGGGGCCGAGGACTTGGAGGTCACAACGGACCTCGTTGTGGAGTACCATGCGATGGAGCTGGGCACCGGGCGCGTCGACGTCGACACCACTACAAGCTCATTGGAGCCCCCGGCGACACCAGCCTCTGTAGTGAGCCCCAGCACACCCGTAGCAGGCACACCTGTGATGTCGCCTACTGCACAGACGTCTCCACCCGCACCAGTGTTGACTCCACTGCCTAGCCGGAGTTCGTCTCGCCACCTCCGAACGCGAAGGAGTACTTGGACGCTGACAACGATGACGACGTGGAGCTGAGGTACCGCACCATCGACAACATCCTCGAAGTGGCGTCACCAGTTGGCCTTGCCGCACGTCAGGTAGCTGCTAAGCTGCATCTGCAGATCGTGGAGGAGCCAGCCATCTTTGCCGAGGCCAAGAAGCATGAGTCCTGGCATCGCGCCATGATCGAGGAGATGGACTCCATCGAGAGCAACCGGACATGGCGTCTGGTGCCCCTTCCACTCGGTCACAGACCGATCGGGTTGAAGTGGGTGTGGTGTACAAGGTGAAGAAGAACGCCGCCGGTGAGGTGATCAAGCACAAGGCACGGCTCGTCACGAAGGGGTATGTCCAGCAGCCGGCCGTGGACTTCGATGAGGTCTTCACTCCCATAGCTCGCATCAAGTCGGTGCGACTGCTGGCACTCGCCGCCCAGGAGGGGTGGTCGGTGCACCACATGGACGTCAAGTCCGCGTTCCTCAATGGCGAGCTAGTCGAGGAGGTCTATGTCAGGCAGCCTCCCGGTTTCATCGTCGATGACCAAGAGGACAAGGTGCTGCGCCTGGACAAGGCGCTCTACGGACTTCGTCAGGCACCGAGTGCATGGAATATCAAGCTCGACGAGACGTTGGTGGCACTCGGCTTCAGCCACAGCATGTCGGAACACGCTGTCTATGCTCGTGGCAAGGGCGCTTCTCGTTTGCTGGTGGGGGTCTACGTCGACAACCTCATCATCACCGGGAACGATGCCGATGAGATCGCGAAGTTCAAGCGGTAGATGAGCGCCATGTTCAAGATGAGTGATCCTGGGCTTGCTCTGTTTTTATCTTGGCATTGAGGTGCATCAAGGTGGCGACGACATCAAGCTGTCTCAGGCGACGTACGCACGCAAGATCCTGGAGCGTGCGGGCATGGCGAGCTGCAATCCGTGCCATTCTCCTATGGAGCCCCGCCTGAAGCTGTCGAAGGCTAGTACAGCTGCACCGGTGGACGCCACTGAGTACCAGGGCCTTGTCGGCTGCCTCCGGTACTTGGTGCATATTAGGCCGGACATCACTTTTGTGGCAGAATCGCTCGATTTAACACGCTTTCAAGGCACTCGTCTTCCACTAGACACTAAGTGCCCTGCAAGGGAGCTAAATCAAGCGATTCCGTCGAGCACACCCAACGGGAGAACTCGAACAATCCACAATTTTCATCCGGGATCCAATAATGAGTACAAGCTTACAACACTTAGTCCATTTCGTACAACATAGAGTCTCAGAATCATTTATTACAGTACCAGGGTTCAGAGTGCAATAAAATTAAATAGTAGAAATAAAATAACATCTAGCGGCATGAAATGAGAATCCGTCTGTGCCCACCAGAAGAATCCTCCACCCAAGACCTATCTGCTCAAGGTGCACCTGCAACAGGGGTAAAATAAACCCTAAGTACACAATGTACTCGCAATACTTAATATATCTCCTGACTCTCAAGGATTATTATAAGATTTATGGCTTGTGGGTTTCTTGTTTGCGGAAAACAACACTAAGAGTGCGTCCTTAATTCCTTCATTTTAATAGCTGTATTTTGTTTATTATCCAAGATTCTATGTAAGCACCTAGTCTAAAATCCAGCAAGGGTTGAGCACAGGATCATTTCTCCACCTTTCAACTGTCAGTTCTTACTACGATGCCAGAGCGTAGTCAAGCCGTACCGTCACGTAGAAACGGCGATTCGTGAATCAATGTGCCCAGCTGGGTACCCCGAAAACACACGCCTCGCTTGCACCCTAGGCACAAACGAGACCAACCAATTCTACTACTGTCACAGGTTCCAGGTCCCCTTCCAAACTTAGACTCTAAGCCCCCGCACTTGAGGCCCAGCCTCAACGCGATGCTTAGACCTCCACCTATCTCCGCTTCCAATCAGTCGGTCCAGAAAGAGCCAGAGCCCATGACAAGAGAGTAACAAGCCTTCCCGCTCCCATAAGCAAGTATGTGCTCGGGATAAAAAAAAAATCTGTGACTTGACCAGGGTCCATGCAACGAACGGTCCTTAATCAACACGGACAGGAAAACAGTATAACCCAGCTATGCCCCGTGGCCGCAGGACACAGCTTGTTACACCCACCAATACCCATACCATATCCCTGCCCGGTCACCATTTCCTTTCCATCATTTTATCATGAATGAAATAATATTAGTAATAACCATATATTGTGAGTAACGACGGGTTACTCACGCTATCGATAAACCTAAGCAAAGCAGCTACACGATCCTGTACTAGTAAGACTTATGGGTATACATATATCATAAAATTTCTGCAACATAATGCACAACATTTAAATATATATAATGAATTGCAAAATAAGGGTTATGCTCCGGGGCTTGCCTTGGGCAGGTGCAAGGTCAAAGGTGTCAGTTGCGGGTGGCTCCTGAAACTCCTCCGGCACGAAGATCTCCTCGTATTCCTCAACGATCTCCTCGTAGTCCTGCTCCTCCGCGGCCACGTATTCAACTACCTCGTGATCTACATGCATGAAATGGTAATACGACATTAAATACGGTGACAACAACAGCTCTTAAAATAACAACTACTAAGCTATTTAGCTAACTCTAATGGCTAACATGTTAAGCTATTCACTACTTCTATTAAGCAAAAGCTAACCGGTCTAATTGCTTTCTACCAATGAGATTGCATCACTTTCTTTTGTTATCGATTCAACGTATACTTGAATAGGCGAACTTAGCCACCACATCCAGCAAGCTATTAAAATGTTACAAAAATTACAGTAAGCATATCACATAGCCACTAAGCTACTGTAAAATTTTTAGGATTAAAGCTATCACGGTTTTGCCACAACAATTCCTACAAAATTTACTATCTCAACAATAGTCGTTTTTGCATCAATTTAATAGACTTAGTATGGCTACAGCTATACACGAAGTGATCTCATTAACTGCTAGAGCATGAATTTAGGGACTCAACTAAAGTGTTCTTACCATTTTTGAACACCTACACAAGTCACTATAATTCGTCAAAGTTTAGTTCGAAACCTAAATTATAGAAGCAAGTCTTAAATCGTAAGAAAAAGGGAAACCAATCCCTCGGCCCGACCTGCACGAGGCAGCCCAGCCGCGCACGGCGTGCACCCGCACTCGCGGCCCAACCGGCGAGGCAGCCCACGACGCGCGGCCCCGTGCGAAAGCAGCCCAGGCGGGGGAGGCCGCAGGCGAAAATGTGATTTAGCCCCCGAACTAACTACTATTCGCACGACTACGATCTTCACTATTCTTGTAGACAGCAGTTATGCAAGAGCACCCTTTCCTAAAACCATCCTTACATCGGGAAGGTCCCCGCCGCACCTCTACACGCCGGTGTGGCGCTGATCGGTAGCCGGCCACCCAGGAGTCTCAACAACACACACGAGGGTGAGATGCTCACCCCGGTGAAGACGCGAGGCACGGGGTGGCGGTACGAAGGCCGGAGACGGGGTAGCACGGCCTCCCCCCCACGACGGCGGCAACCAACATCGGTGGCGGCCCCGCTCCGGTAAGCTAAGGCACTAGGAAGGCGGTAGCGGTGGCGTGAGAGCTCCAGCAACCCACCGCGAACTCGGCCGGAGTGGTGGCTTTTCCCGAGCCTGCCCGAAACGAGCTGGCCACGTGCGCCTAATGGGTGCGGCGGCGCAACCCCGTCACCAGAGCAGGGGGGACGATAGCGACTCGGTTAGGGTGCACGGTAGGGAGAGGGAGGTGGGGCGAAATTGGTGGTGCAACCAATTTGGCACGCGGTGGTCAGGGGGAAACTGTCCATGATGAGGGGCGGTCCGACCTTGATGACGCGGTGGCGAGGCAGTGCCCCTAAAATTGGAGCTCAGTGGGGCAAGGCTCGAGGTGGGGACAGGGTTGGTCAGCTGGTGGCTTCAAATCGAAGCGGTGAGCAAGGCGGAGTGGACCCAGGTGGCTCCACCATCCCGAAAGAGACGGTGCGGGTCCGACGGCCATGGTGGTAGAGGGGAAAGGGGAGGTCAACCCCCAGGTCACCTCGCTGGCTGGGCTGGGGTCGACGTGGGCAGGCGACACACGCACAGGGGGCACGTCAGACGTACATGAGCGATGCGGGAGTGGCGTGCGTGAACAGCGGTCGGCTGACCGACAGCGGCGCAGGAGGCAGGACGCCGCAGGCTTGGCAAGGGCCGCGTCGCCGCGCGCAACGTGGGAGGGGGGACAGTGGGGCAGTGCGGGGTAGCGGCTGGCTGCGGCCAACCACGACCAGGCCAGAATGTGTCGGCCCGCCCAGCCTGACAACGCGGCCAGATGCTGGCGCAGGACAGCCTGCGGTGGTGACCGCGCACGCAGAGGTCAACAGCCGAGACATGGTTACGTGCACGAACTTTAAAGCATGAGAAACGGCCAACCTAGCACGACTACGGCTCACCCAACAGGACTAGGGCCAAGAGGCACCATGGGCTATCCCCAGGAGTCAAAACCCGACCTCAGTTACTCGCAAGTTAAAGCAAAGTAACTACGCGAACAAGAGGTTGTCAACTGCTCATAGACTTATGGTTCTCGACATATTTTAGGTTTCTAACTTCGATTTCCAAGCTAGTAAAAACACGAGCTAACATCCTTATTTTGCTAATACACACATGGCACTGCCATGCGCAAAGTTGGTACTTCAATTTTTATTAAACTGCTACATATATGTTCTATAACAATTTTGCTAGATAAAATTCATTTTGAACCTTAAGTGACAATCAAGGGCTATTGCGGCAACTTCCATTTAACATTTTCATTAGCTATTTAGAACTACTAAAATGATTCTACAACTTCGACACAAGCTAAATCACAGAAGTACTATGCTCCTGATATGCTTTGATGAGTTGCTTACGCGGTAACACCGAGGGTGTTACAACTTTCGTCGTCGGCTACGTCAACAGGTTCATGAAGAGCCCCCACCACCGAGCACCTCAACGCAGTGAAGCGGATTCTACGCTATATCGGGCACGATCGACTACGACTATTACTACAAGCGTGGCGGCAAGGAGCTGAAGCTGCACGGGTACAGCGACACCGACATGGGTGGCGACATTAGCCCTGTTCAGCCGGCTTACGATCCATACTTTTTAGCTTGTTTTTTTTTAGCCGGAACAATGTTTTTCTCTCATAAAAAATCAGCCAGAAGAGTGTTTCAGCTTGTTTTTAGCATAAGCGAACGGGGCCATTGATACAAGGAAGAGCACCACTGGTGTGCTGTTCTTTTTTTGCTCCTGCCCCGTGACTTGGCAGTCCTAGAAGCAAAAGGTCGTCGCGTTATCGTCTTGCGAAGCAGAGTACATTGCAGGGACTATGGCAGCCTGTCAAGGTATATGGCTAGCACAGTTGCTTGCAAAGCCGAAGAGCGAGCAGCGCACAGCCTTCCTATAGAAGATGGATAGCCAATCGGCTATAGCCCTCAGTAAGAATCCTGTTTTCCATGACAGAAGCAAACACATAGATGTGAGATTCCATTTCATTCGGGAGTGTGCTGGAGATGGGAAGATGGACATTGAGCACGTTCGCACTGAGGAGTAGATCGCCGACATTCTAACGAAGCCGCTCCCGCGAGACAGTTTCTGCGAATTGCGTATAAAGCAAGGCGTCGTCAAGATCGGCGAGGAACTTCAGGCTTAGGGGGCGAAATGTAAGCAAGGCATGTAATCCTGAGTTCCTGCTTATTTTCTTTTTACAGATAGCGTTGAGCTTGGCATGGAAGTTCTCCTTCCGAGCGCGTCCTTGTATGGTATACGTACGTGTACATGCACGTTTGGTATGGTGGATGGCAAGATTAGCTTGCTTGTTCCTCACGTATGCATCTTTGGATTTCCTTTCTTTTACTTTCTTGTTTTAGCGTCAATGATGTGTGTGTGTGTGTATATATATATATATATATATATATATATATATATAACTACTACCCTATAGCTGGCTACAGAATAACTTATTCTGTAGCCACTTGGAGTTACGATAATTGCTATGCTAATTTACGAGATTATAGTAACTCCTTACTATGAGATTTACTATAACATTATGGTAAATATTTCCATGTGTTATAGTAATTTAACTATCGTAAATATATACTGACATTATCGTAAATTAGTATATAAAATTATCGTAAATAGAGGTGGCTACAAAATAACTTATTTTGTAGCTAGCTATAGAGTATACTCTCCCTATATATATATATATATATATATATATATATATATATATATATATATATAGTTGCCTATACATTGAGAAAAGCTGTAGCGGTTTGCACAGCACCAAAAATCTCTTGAGTCTCATTTGCATCATTGAGTTCGTGAGCGAGTTCACCGAAAGAATTCCGGCCGCCGAAGAGAGTTTCGGCTAACATCCATGCGTTTTGAACGAAGGCGCGGCGCTGGCCGTAGCGACCAGGTCATCTCCATGTATTGCACAATCTCTGGACTCGAGCTCGAGGCCGCACCCTCAAATTCAAATTCTGGCACACGGTGTCATTAGTCAACAAAAATCAAATGAAAAGAGCGCCAACTAGCTGAGAAACCGCCCTGTCATTTGCTCTATAGATAGCAGCGAGCAGCAGAGGGCGCAACCCGGCTCCCGATCAAAAGTGCCCCTAGGCTGCTGCTCCAAAGCCCCTGAAATTAACTGCCGTCAAGCTGCTGCAGCACCAAGCCGCTCACCGTTTCCCGCCATCAGGATGGCATGAGCTTCGTCTTCGGTCACCCTCGGCCTTCGGTGCTGTTTTCGCGGGCAGTCCGGCCGGCCATTACCATGCCGTCCGAAGCCGCCGCCTCACTCTGGCCTGCCCCTGCGCTTTCCTGGTGCAGCACCTGCGCGCGACGGTGCAGCTGCGCAACCGGCCGCCGGTCAAGCCGCTCCGATGCGGCAGAGCCACCATAGCCACCGCTGTGGCTCGTCCTTGGTGCGCGAACCACGCGCGTGCAGCCAACGCCACCTGTCCCTGCTTCGGCTCCACCCCCAGCCCGATCCATCCTCACGGCCGGAGCTCCATGGAGGCCATGATCTGCACAGCCCAAGGTAGAAGATGCTACAATTTACAGTTTTGCCTCCGAACGAAAATAGCCACTGTTCATTCGCTTTAACTCCGATGTAGTTCGTTCTAATTGTGTTGGATTCGTGACACATAATCTACGTGGTAGCAGTGAAGTTTAAAGTCACATGACATATGTTTATAATTAAAGTATTAACTTGATTAATTTGCATGAAACTAGTTTTGTAATAAAAGCAACGTAGGTTTATACTTGGTGTTTATAATACATATATTAACTAATTAATTACTAATATAAATATAAATGTGTTTATAACTGATAATTTGATTAGTTTAAACACACACCATGTATAATTCAAATAGATGTTCTGACATGTTACTTTATTTTGCAAAGTTAAAGTCTCACTTGCTTAAAACTATGCGATAATGTTTATAAATAAAACTTGACTAGTTTTAACTCAGCTTTTGTGTTAAAATTTAGGTTTTCTAATCTGAACTAATAACTTTTCAATGGTTTTGTTTAATTAAAATAAATCAAGCTCGTAGTTGTTTCTTTTACAATATAAATCTTTCGATAGTCGTTTCTTTTGCACATTTGCTTCGTTTTCGGCGTCTCTTGCGTTCTCTTGATCATATCAATTAGTTCTCTTTTATTACGATGTTTTCTCTTATGTGATGTGGTGTTCTTAGTCTACCTTGTTTGCTGGTACATTGCTCGAGTTGTGTGATGCTTGCTACTAGTAGAATGAGAATGAGAACCGTTTGTGAGCGTTGAAGATTGGAAGGAGACAACCAGAAGCAAAGTATAAGGAAGTTTGAGCAAGTGTTATATGAGGCTCCTTGTTACCCAATAACATTATAATCATCTTTTCATGTGCATGCATCTAATATGATGAAACATTAAGGGCCTTACCTAGTAACTTTTGTTACCTTGTTCCTTGCTACCTACTAGGTTTATGCATATGGGTTGTTCTTGCTAGTTGCTCTATTAAATGATGAAAGCTCCATAACATTGGCTAATGGCATATGCAATGATGTTTAAAATGTGCTTTTTAGCAACATAGAATCATAAGGACTTATCTGTCATCCGGAACTTACAGTACAACCATGAGTGCTATATGGCTCTGGCTTTAGTTAAGTATAAGGACCTTTCTAGCTTGTTAGTGGTTACCTTTATGGCGTAAAAGAGGCTTGCCATGTTGGGTATAGGACTTCCCCTGTTCTTATGTGTATAGCCGCGAAGGAATTGTGCCATATGAAAGGGGGTTCCTACATCTGCCTGCCGAGGAATCCTAGTGGCACTAACTTGTTAGATGAACCTTTGAAAGACTTCATAGTGAACCCTGCCGACCTTCCTTGGTAGTGGGTTAAGAGGCTGATCACCTCAGGCGAAAGGGTAAATCATGGCTCATGGTGAAAGTGTACAACCTCTGCAGAGTGCAAATCTATTATAACAGTCGTGCTCATGGTCATGAGTAGCTTCAAAAACTCATAGAATTATGGTTCTTATTTTATTATGATGTTGATGCTCATGTTTAATCATTATTGTCATATTGCCATTGTTTATGATTATGTGGGAACTGGAGCTTAAGCATAATTAAGCAACTTATGTTCTAATGATAAAACTTGATTCACTAAAATTGCTTATCACAGTTCAGCCGTGTCAAACCATTCGAGCCTGCAACCCCTCATATTATGCTTGTTAAGCGGTGGTTTGCTTACGCTTGCTTTACTTTTTAATTATTTGGATAAAAATTTTGGATGGGTAACAGAAGGTGAAGCTTGGTTAAGTTTCTGAGGAGTGCTTGACGTATGTTACCCCCAGTCAGCCATTCCTTGTGAAGGTGAAGCCTGCAGACAAGATCAGCGACCGTTCCGCTATACTTTGATGTAAGTGATGATATAACTATGTATACGCTATTAAATAACATTATTTTTTTATATCTTTCAATCTGTTGTTGTATATGTGGACTTCCTGGGCACACATATGGCTAGCCTGGTTTTGTTCTTTAAAACTAGGTGTGACAACACACGCGTGAGCATCCGTACACACATAAAGAAGAGATTGGAAAACTTTCTAGCCTCCAGTGCACGGGAAACGCGCAGTACCACCGAACGCGCACAAATGCGTGTACCCTAAAATTTCTGGATATGTATTAGGTTTTAGACACAAGTTCTTGTTTGGTAGAGCATGATATAGTGTTGAGGATGATAGGGATATTTTGGGGACATTAGAATAGACCGTAAAGAAGATAAAGACTGGGTATTGATTTACATTATGTGGCATGCTTGTGGTGATGATCAATAGAAGGCATATGTTTTCTAAGCTTTCGGGAAATATGTTTGGTAGGATTGTGTGCATCAACTAAATATACACTCATGCCAAAGGGTTTAGTGATATGGTCAAACATTTGGCGATGAACGCAGTTGCACTCCGGTGCACAATGAACATAGACATCGGCGGATAGTAGACATGTCTAACAACAAAAGCACGCTATTCACTTTATGAATCAATGATCTATTTTGTGGGATTATTAGGTATTATGTCGAGTATGTTTGAGCAAAAGGGCAAGTCATTTTGAGTGTGTTTGTTAGCCATGGAACGCGATTGCAAAACAGGGTGGCATGACTGTTTGGACAGCGAGGGAAATGAATATTGCGGCCTCGATATGTCGGGCATCATGGCATGAATAACCGAACTTATTTTTAGAGGCATACTGATATGAAATACATTCTCGTCAAAGGCATGAATAACCGAACCGATTTGTAGCCTTTAGTGGCATTTTTGTAAATACAAACCATTTGAAACCCCTCAGTGGTGTTTCTGTAAATATAAACCTCACCAAGGTATAAAGAGAATCTTCTCTCCCACCTCCCCTATAAAAAGGGAAGCGGGGGAGGTGGAGAGACACCTTTGGCCAAATCACTAGTTCAACACTCTCTCTCTTATGCTTCGCTTCCTCTCTTGTTGGCTAAACCAACAAATTTAGTTCTCATATGGATCCATCCTATGAGTCATATAAAGCATGACTCTCTAAGCCATATGCAGCTTTGTCTGATTTTGTCCTTAATGAGTTATAATAAAGTTCTCATATGGATCCATCTTATGAGTCGTATAAAGCATGACTCTCTAACATGTATGCAGTTTTGTCTGATTAGATTTATTATGAGGAGTAATGTAGCTTGGTGACCCATTATGGAGATAAGGAATCATAAGAAGATCTCGAAATATGATTCCTCCAATGATGAACATAAGTAGCCAAACAATTCTCATGGCATTTCGTATAACATGCAGTTGTGATTTTGAAAGAACAAAAATAATGTCATAGACTTTCTTGAATAAAGTAGGATCTCATGGCATTTCGTATAACATGCAGTTGTGATTTTGAAAGAACAAAAATAATGTCATAGACTTTCTTGAATAAAGTAGGATAGTTTGCAATCAGAATTAAAGAAGCATGGATATGAAATAGGGCTCTCATTGCAAAACCATTCAGCATAAAAAGCAGGAGCTAAGTGATATCTTTTGGGACATGATTAACATACATCTGAGCAATGATCTCACAAGTACAGTCATAATTAATCTCTAGCTGCTCGTTGAATGCATCCTCATCCAGATGTCTCATTAGGGCCACATTTCTAATTTTGGTTTTTTTGAGTGTCAACAATAGTATCCCAACCAAAGTGTCCAAAGCAAACACCTTGCTGTTCCTTCTTCCAAATGGCCTTTAATATTGTTCTTGCAACCTTCTTGCCTGCTCACTTGCAACAAAGATCTTAACAAAAATATCTACATTTCCATATGAAAAGGTGAATTAAAATGAAGACCCATATAGTTGTCCTAGTCACAAACTCAAACAAAGAAATCACATCCTCGATATGCATCTCTCCCTGACCTAACTAATAATGCTGATGTGCAACAGATGACAAAGCAGCTGCAGAAAATAAAAAATTATTTAATGTAAGAATTTTGAACAATTATTATAGAATTTGAATAATAATAACTTATTTCTTTGACAGTTACCATTTTCAACAGGAAATGAGAATATCGTCAAGTTTAAGCACAAGGATGTCCTCAGTTCATTGTCAATTTTACGCAGAATAAAATGATAATGAGAAACCAACTAGGACAACTTTTTTTACAAAAAACTAGCGATAAAGATAACACTAAACAAAAATCATTACTAGGCGACCATGCACTCAGGTCATCATATAGAGTTCTACAGTGACTTGTTGTTTTACAGAGGCTTGTTTTTCATGATGCTGTTTTGATCAGGCTAAAACTATAGTTTCCTTTCTAGATATGAAGTTTGACCTTTAACGGAAGTTGTAGTTTGAGTTGAGTACAACAAACTTTGTTTTTAAACCTAAACCTAAATCAGTCTTTAACGTGGTCAAATAATGACCACAAGTTTGAATACATGGTTGTTTTGGCCCCTCCAAAAATTTTCTAAGTCCCTGATCGGTAGCAGTGAATTGACATGTTTGTGACATTTTATCTTTCAAATTTGTATAGCAGCTAAATTTGATACCTTACTACGAGTTTGAGTACTCTCTGAGGAGATGACACTAAAACAAGTCTCGTCAAGTTTGGACTTAGCCACGGTAAAAATCAGACCATCTCGTGGTAAATATACATATGTCCATCTAATGGTAAAATCACAGATAGCTCAAATTTGTCAATGTCCAAGTCATGGTAAAATTCCAGACTTTTTAGCCAAATTTCAACATGTCCTATATGACCAAATCCTAACATACATATCCGAGTCATAGTAAAAAGTCATCTCATGGTGAAATTAAGTCATGTCAATTTAGAGCTAAGAGTAAAATCAGAGCTCGGCTCCATGATTCACGGCACCGAGCTCAACGTCATGAATCAAGGCGCCGAGATCATGGTGCCGAGCTCAACGTCATGAATCAAGGCGCCGAGCTCTTGCCATGTCAGCGCCACGTCGCCAACCACGCAATCGCTGCCCTTCGAACTCGGCACCATGACCTATGGCGTCGAGACTTGTTACCTCGGCGCCGTAGGTCATGGTGCCGAGAAAAGGGTCCAAACTTAGGTTTACATTGTCCAAGAGGTGTAAACATGATTTTTTTTAAAAAAAGGGGCCAAATTGCAAAAAAATTCAAATGCCTGCTCTGCTCATCAGATGATGACAATGTGACGATGGCTAAATTTCGAAAAGATAGAACATTCTCATTTATGGAGTAAAGACGATGTTTTGTATTTTGAAAACAATGTTCCATCTTCAGAAAAAATGTTCTCTGTTCAGAAGAACAATATTCTAGATCTAGAAGAATAAAATATTAGGTTCATGTCAATTATATTAAAATATTGGTGAAAGAGACAGGGGCAAAAATGATATTCTACCGCTCTTCCCTCTCCTCGAAATCTAAAAATAAATATTTTATTAGACACGATGTCCACCAGTAGCCTATCCCAACTTGCTTGGGACAAAAGCCTATGTTGTTGTTGTTGATGATGTCCACCAGCAAATTTGACAAGAAACAAAATGTCTTTCAGCAAATCTGATTATTTTAAGTGTCCGCTAGCAAAGAAATGTCATTTTCAATGTCCAGTGGCAAATTTTACCTAAAATATACTAGATAAGAAGAAAAGGATAAATAAAATGGAAAAAAATCCAAATAAAACAGGAAGGAAAAAGAAAAAGAAGAACAAAAAAAGAGATTAAAGAAATAAAAATTAAAAACAAAGAGAGGAAAATGAAACTAACAATGAGTAAAGTAAAAATAAAAAACCTCAAAAGAAAAGAAAAAGACTCAGCTGAAAATAATTAATTATTGTTAAAAGTCATTCTAGTTGATTTAAACAAGTTTTTAGATTACAGTCTCAATATTTTCTAGTTGATTTAAACAAGTTTTTAGATTACACAGTCTCAAGATTGACGAATGACGAAATAATCATAGGTGTTTTGCTGTCGATGAGAACGTCGTCTGTCGGCTATCGTTGAAAATCATGTAAAATTAGTTCCGAGGAGTCGAACCTATGCTACGGTCTAGACTAGACTCCTTTCGCGATTTTTATTTTGGATCGAGTTAATGTTCCAGGGTAATTAGAGCTTCGGTCTTCTTGCAGACTCATGGGCAAAGGAATTGTCACGGGACGAGTATCATGAAGTCAAGGGCCAAGAAGTATGGGCCGTGGGCCTAGGATTGAGAAGTTGAAACCAGCCTAATGAAGGGCCTGTCTAGAGAATGGGCCAAGCTGAGATGCCTGAGCGACGCCATCCAAACAAACCTGTAAAGAACGTACCCACTACTAGGCAGGCTACTAATGTGACGATCCAACATGACCTCAGAAGTTCAGATCAGTATGTCACCCAGTCCTAAGAGGCTAAGAACCTGCACGAAATGTAAAGGATCCACTCGAAGCATGAAAAAACTAGAGGCCCTGCTGCTTGGAGCCTTGGAGCCTTGGAGGCACTCCATCATGGCATCATGCATGCATCCACGTTGGTAGATATCAGGAGCAAACTTACAAGCAAGGTAAAGGCAGCTCAGCTCCAGGTCGGCGAAGGGAAAAGTTCACCTATTTCTTTTTTCTCTGAACGAAAAAAGAGTTCACCTACGAGCCGCAGAGGAAAGGAAACCCGTTGCTTACTGTAAATGCAAAGGGATCGATCGACCGGATCTCAACGCAAGGACGGCAGGCGGCAGGCGCCTGCTCTGCTCATCGGATGGTGACGACGACGTGACGATGGCGACCGACGATAAGGAGATATCACATGCATGCACGCATGGCCCTGGGCCCTGTTGGACCCCCGGTTGGTGGGGCGGGCGGAGACGGAGGAGGGTTCCGAGACGGAGAACCCCTGGTACGGTGAATCGGTGATGGGCAGGCAAACCCTACCAGATTTCTGGGAATCCAGTAGCGCGGCAAAAGCGACAAGCCCCCTACCCGTAGCCGAACGTGCGTGCTCGTGGGCCGCGGCCGATGACGCACGCGCTTTTCCACGCGATGGCGACGACGCTTCCATTCAAGCAAGTACCTGCTGTACCCTCCCACTCCTACCCTCCATGGATAAGTGGAGCCCCGACGAGCCGTGCTTTCGTACTCCTCCTAAAATAAAGGAGGCGGCCGGACCGGCACCGGTTGGTTGCAGTGCGCAGGAACCAGCAGCACTGCTCACGGCTGAGCCGAGCAGCTGGCACGTGTGGCCTGGCCGCGGCGACGGGCGGAGCGAGCCGAGCCGCCGGCCGATCGAGCAGGGGAGGGGGCGGACGCAACGTGAACGAACAAGCCGCCCGGCCGGCCGCGTGCGTGCGAGTGCGGTGGAAGTGTAATGTAACCGCAGCGGAAAGCAGGCGGCTCACATGCCCGATGCGGGAGCCTGGGGCAACAACGCACGACACGACGCACACGTAGTACGCGACCCCCCAGCCTCGGGGGTGCCGGCGCCTGGCGGGCGACGCACGCGGGCGACTGGGCAAAGATATCAGCAAAGCCAGCCGGCGGGCCGGCTGCCGACGCGCTTATTAGCAATTTAGCAGCGAGTCACCGAGCGAGACGGTCGTTTTCTCCGGTCGTCGCGGGAGGCAAAACGCGCGCGCGCGGTCAAAACTGGATAGGGATATGCCGCGGCTTTGGCCTTGGGCGGGCGAGTTCGCGAAGCTGAGTGGGTGCGTGCGTTTCCGAAAGAGAAAGGAAGCAGCCGTTGTGTCGTGTGCTATTGCCGTTCCGTGCCGCCGTGCCGGTGCGGTGCTTGCTCCGCTCCGTTTGCTCGCTGGCAAATAGCCGCCCCCGCCCAGCTGCCGCGTGCCCGCGTGCCCGCGTGCGCGCTCGCCTCGGCTGCCGCCGTCTCCTCCCACTCCCCCACCCGCACCGCACCCCCGGGTCTCCGCAATAAAAATAGCAAGGCCACGACGCCAGTGCTCTCTCTCTCTCTCTCTCTCTCTCTCTCTCGTCTCGCCCGCTAGCTCCCCACCTCGCCTGCCTGCCCCAACCTTCCCCTCTCCGCTCCGCTCCCCGCGCGGCGCCAGATCTGCGGCGGCGGCCGGTGGACGCCGCGCGTGCCGGTGGGTGGCGCTGCACTGCCCAGTCCCCGCGCTCGCGCGGTCCTGCAGCGTTCGAATTCTGACCGCAGCTCACGCCCCCTCCCTGTCTTGCGCGTGCAGTGAGGCGGATCCTGCCCGACCGTGCCAGCCCGGTGATGAGAGCGTAGGCGGGCGGCGGACGACCGCACGCACGAACACGCGCGCCCCCTGCCCCCCGAGGTACCTCCCAGCTGCGCCGGTGTTCCTCTGCGTTGCGTGCGTTCGGTTCTCGGCCGATCCGCCGCTGCTGTCGACTCTGCATGCTACCAGAGCACGCGACGAGCGGCAGCGGAAGGGAGGGACGGGTGGGTATCGGAGGTTCCACTCTCATTCATTTTTTTATTTATTTATTTTATTATATCGGTGGCGGTGCTCCCTTCTCCGCCTCCGGCCGCGTCGGACGATCTTAGCTCCGTGAGTCGCGTCCGATTGAGGTGGAGTGGCTGACATGGGAATTGGCGCTCCAGCGACGTTGGGAATGGATTACGGGTGCGTCTGTCGTGGTCAAATGCATACTTCCCCCTCCCGCATGCGCCCCCGGAACAAAAACTGATTTAGACATAAGACAGACTCTTGCCTCTGTTTTCGTTTCAAGTCGTTCTAGAGAAATTGGGGGTTACAATATGACAATAATATGTTATCAAAGTGGGACCTTGCCTTGGCCTAGCCGCCTAGGAAGTATGCTTATCAAAGTCCAACGAGTCAAAAAAAAAACCACATCAATAATCTTTCGTCCAAAATTCTTTGTTGCATCAATTGCAAAGATCATATTTCATCTTTCTTTTTGCGATGAGCAAAGCAAAGGTCATAGTTCACACCGCCAAAAAAAAAAGAAAGAAATCTGCACTACTTCACTTGGTTAGTCGGTTTGTAGGACCTGACTGGGCATGCACTGTGTATAGTATTAGGAAAGTTACTGGAACTTTGTCTTTCGGTTTCTTATAATTTATCTCCCACTAAGTCACTGGCATGTGTTCCTTGGCAGAAAATGGCGATGATGGTGGATCCCCCCAATGGCATGGCGAGTCAAGGAAAGCATTACTATACTATGTGGCAGACACTATTTGAGATCGACACCAAGTATGTGCCAATCAAGCCCATTGGAAGAGGAGCTTACGGAATCGTTTGCTCATCTGTTAACCGTGAGACCAATGAAAAAGTGGCGATAAAAAAGATAAACAACGTGTTTGACAACCGTGTGGATGCGTTGAGGACGCTGAGGGAGCTGAAGCTCCTTCGGCACCTAAGGCATGAGAATGTTATTGCTCTCAAGGATATAATGATGCCAGCGCATAGAAGGAGCTTCAAGGACGTTTACTTGGTTTATGAGCTCATGGACACTGATCTGCATCAAATAATTAAGTCATCTCAACCACTTTCCAATGATCACTGCCAGTATTTCCTTTTTCAGGTAAGTTTTTGCAAGGGTCCTGTTTTCAGATAGTTATGTCCTTGCTCTTGTTGCTTTATTGATGACTCCAGCATAAACAGAAACACAAAAATATTTTGCCACCTTGACATAGGACAGTTGTCAGAAAAGGTAGCCGCTAAGTAACCCAATACTTGCACTTGTTTGTCTGCGCCTTATGCTCTATCTGGATGCCATGGTTTGGAATTGCTGGCATATCCTATCGAAATATGAGATGCTTGTCCCTATGCAGATCAGAAAATAGGGTCGAGAATTTGCAGCCTTGTCACAAGCTATGCTAGTCATAAAATGGTACATACAATCTGCCAGTGGTGTGGTTGGCTAGATACTGTTTAATTTAATTATTCTGTTTGGCTAGTTTACCAGAAGTACATATGTGGTGATACAGTATTTGTTTCGTTAGCCTGAATTGGATCTGCAACCATTTAATGGATCAAGCATCTTTTTCATCGGTATACTTTTGCTGATATGAGAAGGACAGACCTGCTCCACTTGTTGCCTGGCCTGGAGGTCCTGGGTTTGAACCAGCATTTTTGCAAAACTAAGCAAGGTTTAATGTTGTCTAGAAATTTCCTTATCCTGATCCCACCTTCTGTCGGAGCTTTTAGCACTAGGTATGCCCTTATCAGTTATCACTTTGGCTGATATGAGGTTATTCTTGCTGAGTTCACTCATTAGATTGGCATCTCTGGAATAACCTAATATGGGCATGGGAATCTGTTCCATTCACGGTTTCTCTTTCTGGTTAAGGTGGGAATGAGTCATGTTGGCCTTTCAGCACGATGTTTTTATGGTCATTGGAAAGGTACCAAGATACTGAAATTTGTTCCTCCCTAGTCCCTAGTTATAATTGGTGGCATCTCTTGGTACTTCTCCAAGGAGCATTAAAAAGCTCTTTCAACTCAGTCAGTAGTCATTTGTCTGGTCAACTTTCCTGGTTCAGACAAAGGCACAGGTGGGGCCAATATCCATTTGAAAGCGTAGCTTTTAGAACTTTTGACTTTTGAGATATGATAACCTGTTGCCTTGTTATTAATACATAAACCATGCTCTAATTTCATACTGGCTTGCAGATACCTATTACTTCGTATTTCTTAGTAGCTTGTTTTACTTATGCGTAAAAGTGCACAGCACTTTTAATTCTGGACTGACAACTTAGCATACAGTTACATTTTCTGAAAATCTGAAGTCAACATCTATTACATTTCGAGAACATTAACCATCTCAGAAGTTTGGCCCAAGTTAGACATGGCAGCATTTGAAACTGCTGTCTTCCCCCCCCCCCCCCCCCCCCCCACACACACACAAATATGAAGGAGAGCTCAGTACCATTTCACTAAACAGAGAAAAGAACTAAGTACAACCCCACCACCACACCACACCACACTAAAACAGCATTTGAAACTACTATCTGAAGCTGAGCTGTTGGAAAATGATACTATACAGTCCTAACATGAGGGATCATATGAGAAAATGTAGGCAGGCTTCAAACTTGGACCACAAATCTTAGGGGAGTGGTTGAGAGAAGATATGATTTGTTAGCAACTCAGACAAGTTATTATTTGGGCACAAGGATAAACTTGGACCACATATCACTAGAGGCTAGGAGATAATATTATTTAGTCGGTCTTGATTGAGATGTGCTTGACAGGTTCTTGTTTTCCCTCTGAAGTAGCATGTTTGTTATTCGAAAAGTAAACCTTAACATGACAAGTGGAAGCTTCTATTACTGCTCCCAAATGTTGACTTTTCTTAGGAATTCTTTTTGTTGGAAACATCTCAAAATGGCAAATAGATTTGCATGTGCCTATACCTTGAGCTTCTAGATGTGAATTATTTAAGGAAAACTTCTATAGGTGAATTGTAACTTAGGCATCTGATGGTGCCATGGTGGACCAAGAACTAAGTATTCACTACGTTTCCAGATTCTGTTATTTTGTGTCTGTCAGGTCTTGAGATTCCTTTTGCTGTAGTTTTTTTTTTTTTTTTTGCCGGTCAGATGATATCTAAGCTGCCACTTTTCTTCTTGATTGTAGCTGCTCCGAGGCCTGAAGTACCTTCATTCAGCTGGGATACTCCATAGAGACCTAAAGCCAGGAAACCTCCTGGTTAATGCAAATTGTGACTTGAAGATATGCGATTTCGGGCTTGCCCGCACAAACAACACCAAAGGTCAGTTTATGACAGAATATGTTGTCACCCGCTGGTACAGAGCCCCTGAGCTGCTGCTTTGCTGTGACAACTACGGTACGTCCATAGATGTCTGGTCTGTTGGCTGCATATTTGCAGAGCTACTTGGCCGCAAGCCCATTTTTCCAGGAACTGAGTGCCTCAATCAGCTTAAGCTCATTGTCAATGTTCTTGGCACCATGAGTGAGGCTGACCTTGAGTTCATTGACAACCCGAAAGCCCGCAAGTATATCAAGTCCCTTCCATACACCCCAGGCATACCCCTCACCAGCATGTACCCACAAGCACACCCTCTTGCCATCGATCTGTTGCAGAAGATGCTTGTCTTTGATCCCTCCAAAAGAATTAGTGTCACCGAGGCTCTGGAGCACCCATACATGTCTCCGCTCTACGATCCAAGTGCAAACCCTCCTGCTCAAGTGCCAATCGATCTTGACATAGATGAGAATCTCGGGGTAGATATGATCCGGGAAATGATGTGGCAGGAGATGATCCACTACCACCCCGAGGTCCTCACGAGAATGACCATGTGACAGGCAGCAATGAACATGTGGCAGAGGTCTGCTGTACCAGGATCATAACATGTTCGCCTTTTTTATGAGCTTACTGTGATTACGGCACGAGTCAAGTTATCACTTTATGTATCGGACCGTCAGGTGATCTCTTGTGTAAATATGCGCTCAATAAGATGTGTGGCATTTCTTGTTTTTGTAGTACATGGACTACGTTGTTGTATGAGTATGTGAAGTGGAACTCGGTACTTAAGACTTGTAATTTTAGACCCTAATCTGTTGTATGGAAATCTCAAGGCCTTGATTTGGTTTCGGATGCAATTTCCTGTTATATTTATTTCCATTTACATTTTTTAGGTTGCAGAATTGCATTATGGATATTGCTTGTCCGTCTCCCATCAATTGGCACTAAAAATGACATATTGACATATGCTATGAAAATGGGTACTTCTGCAAAGTTAGTTTCAAGTTTTCAGATGCCAATACAAGACAGCTGATTGTACTGAAAAAAATGAAGTTCGATGGAATTTGGAATCAGGTACATGCTGGCACTGCTTTCAGTTGAAACAATGAAATAAAGCTCATAAACTAGTGGTGTCTCGTACTCAAGCGGAATTTCCATGGGCGACGACGGAGGTGCAGGTGATACGCATGATCAACGTTTATTGATGTACTGATGGTATGTATTGGCGGACTGAGCTGGATGATTGGACGCAGCAACCATCGTCTTCAGTTCTGCTGGACTTGTCTTAGAATGTGGATCCGTTGAAACCAAAGTTGGATCCCTGTAGCACAGATAAGGTCAAGTGTTAGGTATACAGAGTTAATCCTTATTAAGACATGTAAATGTAATGGCGAGCACTGGATGCTGGATCTTGAGGCAGTGCAAGCAGCGATAAAGGCAACTAAGCAGTGTCATGGCTGAAGCCATTAAACATAAAAGCACACTAAACTTAAACTGCAGGAATCTAAGCTCAGAGAGCACTGGACGTTGGATCTTGACACAGCTACACAGTTCAGGTGAGCTGAGCTGAAGCACATGGTAAGGTTGTGGGTACGAGTACCTGGACGTCATCGAATTTGATGTAGAATCTGGACCTGCTGACGGAGAGCTTGGTCTCGAGGACCTCAGCGACGGCCGCGCTCAGCTTCCCGTTGACGCCGGGGCCGATGCCGCCGATTGATACGAGCTCGCCGTACGCCGCCGGCTCTTCGCTGGCCGCGAACGACATGGGCACCGACCCGTTGATCGACACCATGACATACTGCAACGCAGCACGGCGGAGAGAAATGTTTCGTTCATCAGAACACCGAGCCAAACTGCCCATGGCGCTCCAGTCCAGCGACCAGGAGCCTGCATTAATAAAGAGAAGGAACGGGCGACCGAGGCATTGCGCCGAACGGGTGGGGTGCGTGACGAGACTTACGGATTCGGGCTTGCCGATGATCCTGGCGACGGTCTTGGAGCAGTCCTTGAGGATGTCGGCGGCAACCACCGCGTCCACCGGCACGTTGGTGCTCAGGTTCAGCGTCGGCATCCTGCTGGCGCTGCTGCAGTGGTTCGCTCGTGGATAGGGGAAAGGGCGAGCGGGTGGAGGACGAGACTAGAAGGCCAGAGGCAAGCAGCTAGAGAAGGACAGACGGGCTCAGACGCCGGAGGATGGGGGCGGTGGCCAATAGGATCCTTCTGGCGGGGTTACCGGGCCCTGCTGGGCCTGACGCCTGAGAATGGAGCTCGATGACGCCACGTCAGCCCATAACTCCTTTGCCCCAACTCATCATGCTCGAGTGCTGAAGCCCATCAGTACCGTACCAGGCACAAGTTGCTCAAAAAAAAAAGAGAGAAGGAAGCACAGATTATATGCACCATTACAAGGCTAGTGCCCGGACGTTCGAACGGGGCTAGCGTTCGGACGCCCACGCCGCACGCCTGCTTCACGTGGGATCCTGCGCCTCTCCGTGTCTTGCGCTGGTCCGTGTCCCACGCCTGCTCTGTCTCGATCTGCGCCGCATGGTTTTCACACGCCTGCCGCTCGCGCCCCCTCCACACCCATGCGTATGTAGGCAGGCCCAACAGCTGCAGCAGGCGGCTGCTGCAGATGGGGTCTACTATGACATGTACAACAACAGATCTACTTTTGCAACATCTGAAGAAAACATTTGCAACATACGTCCGAAAACAGTTGAAATACTTGCAACATATGTCCAAAACACGAGGGAAAAACGTGTGTAGTCATTGCAAAACATATACAACATCTAGATGAAACACTTGCAACATATGTGTGAAACAATATGTAACATAAGTGTGAAACACATGCAACACCCAGATAAAACACGCGCAACATCCATCTGAAACAGCTGAAACATTTGGAACACACACTTGCAACATACATGTATGCCATTGCAACATATGTAACATCCCAATCTACTTTTGCAACATCCACATGAAACACTTGCAACATGTATATGAAACACTTGAAATATTTGAATCATATCCTTGCAGCATCCGAGGAAGGAAGGGAGCGCAAGGTGCAGCAGGAGAACTCGCTCCGGGTCTGGCCACTCCGGATCTCGTGATGTCGCGAGCTGAGGTCAAGCGTCTCGCTGGCGCCGGCAGCACCTCATCGCAGCGAGGGATGGGGCACGGCGCATAGGGGCGGGGGCACAGCGCAATGAGGCGGAGTGGGTGCGGCGGGGGATGGAGCACGGCGTGGCGGCAGATGTGGGGCCGCCACGCGGCGGCTTGGGGCGGGCGGACGGCGCATTGAGCCATGACGAGCGAAGCGAGGAGTTGGGGATTTCTGTCGATTGTCGCAGTGTAGATAGAGTAGATAGAGGAGAGAGCGTAGATGGGCCTGTTGTGCCGGTCACTGTGCTGGAGTGAGCGTCTAATTTTTTTAAGATTCCGGACATATGTCGCATTACAGTTCTAGTATCGGTCATTAAGACGATGAACAAAACTTGGGCATAACCCCCATGCAGAAGTCTGCAAAAGAGCATCGACGGGCAGTGTTTGACGTGAAGGGAAGACCCCAGAATTTCTAGAGCAGTCTCTTCCATTCCATATGTTGTCTGAACTTACTCAAAGCGCAACTACATATCGACTTGGTTAGTTGGTTTTGTGATCTCTTAGCTTCATGTTACACAATCTCTTGCTGTACATATAACACAATACTCGTACTAACTAAGGGTTTGTTTAGATGCATATGGGTCCACCTTAATGGCTTAATCCATGGATGTCGGAGTGAACCTACGTGGATTGAGGTTTGTACAGGTGCATCCAAACAAGGCCTAAGAGTATCCACAAAAAAAAACATAGCGTGAATACTTGTACATAGATAAAAAGTTGAAGAAAAAAAATCAAACAGGGAACTAATTAGAGAGTGCGCAATGCTGAGTTCATAGGCATCCTCCTCTAATTCACCATCATGGTAGAAGGCTGGTCTCTACCTTAAGGTTAATAATGAATTGCATGCAGGCAAGTATTATTTTTAAGGTTAGTGAAATTCATAGCACAATTTCATGGGCAAACGTTTAGGGTTGAAAAGGAAAGGGCTAAATCCCGTTTCGATCGATATCGATATTTTATATTATGATACCATTTCTGATCTTTATTGAATTTAGCAAAATATAAAACTTGTCATTTTCAAATGGTTTCACAACCATTTTCGATCGTTTATTAGCTCCTGAAGTCCTGAGATTATGAACATTTGATTATTTGAATATGTTTACTCTGTATATTGAGGCTTCTCTTGAACATATGAAACAATTTCTGGCATGTAAGCGATATGAAACAAACCTTTTGTTCAAAAGGTTGGACCAAAGAAGAAAGGACACATGCACTCCAAAAAGTTGCATCACTATGTTCAAAAGATCCACACTAAGTCACTAACATAGGAGGAATGAAAAAAAATCCATATGAAACAAACCTTCTGTTCAAAAGGTTGGACCAAAGTAGAAAAGGACACATGCACACCAAAAAGTTGCATCACTATGTTCAAAAGATCCACGGCAACATAAGAGGAATGAAACAAAAATGCCAGTGTACTAGTATTTTTTACAACTTAGTGAACTTACAAATACATAAGTCAGCATAAGCATCAGCATAAGCCAAATTTCAGCGAAATGAACAGGGTTTTTGATGTTGAATTGGGTTTGGAGGGTGAAGGCAACTATACAACAGGGTGTGGTAGTATGTTACATGCATGGTTTTACCTTGCCATTCTGTATCCGAAAAATCCATACATTCCAATGCCTGCAAAATGATGAGAGCTGCTAGGCAGATCCTTGAATTGATCGAAACTGGAAAAGCTATTCTCTATCCTGATGGGTTCCACCCCTTTTGAAGGGCGAGGACCCAGAGTAGTTAGATCTATTACTGAACCATAAGCCTTACATGCCTCCAGTACAGTGTCATATGACTTTGCAGGAAGCTGAAGACCTTGGTTGCAGGCCTTCATGTACATCTCATAAGCAAGTCTTGGTTTACCATCTTGCACAAGAGCTTCAATTAACATCTGGTATGTAATTTCATTCGGCTCAATGCCCCGCATCTTCATCCTGTGAAACCACTCAAAGGCATTTCCACTCATATTATTCCTCACGCAAGCGCTGATTATTGCGTTGAAGGTGACAACGGTCGGCTCAATCCGTTTTGACACCATGTCATGAAGAACATCATCCACCATAGCATGGTTGCCCTTGCCGATGTAAATCGACACCAAGATCGTGTATGCGTAGAGGTTTGGCTTGATGCCAACCTTGCACATGTGTTCCCAGACCCTCAATGCTTCATCATATAGCTTGCCTTTCTCGAGTGCACTCAGCAATGCTCCATAGGAAACCACATCTGGCTTCAGCCCTTCATCTACCATCGTCTTGAAGATATCCACCGCCGCCGATGCTTCGGAAGCCCTTGAACATGCGAGGAGAACTGCGTTCCACTCCTTGCTTCCGGGCTTCAATCCCTTCTCCTGCATCTTGTTGAGCAGCCTAACACCCCACCTCCAAATGCCCCTTCTCTTGGCAGCATCCAGCAGAATGTTGAAGTGTGACATGATCAGCTCATGAGACAGATTGTTCGGCTTGGGCCCTTTGTCCAGCAAATCCTCGTAGATCTCGAGAGCCGCCCACCATTTCTTCGCCTTGCCCATCAGCCAAATCAGGTGGTTGCAGACGGACAGGCTGATCTCGCTCCCATGGCCACCCTCACGAATCCTCTGGTACAGCTCCTTGCCAATGGCGTAATGCTCCTCCCCCGTGCACGCCCAGACGAGCCGCTCGTAGTCGCTCCTCTCCGGACGAACACCTGCCTCATCCATGGCGAGGAGGACTTTCAGCACCTCGCCGACCGGATTCTTCCCCCCGACAAGCGACCGCCGCATCGACATGTAGCACGCCCGGACAGTCAGCTTCTCGAACTTGACGAACTCCTGCTCCCAGTCACCACGGCTCCCCACCACCAGCTCCCCGTTCCTGTACCTGCCCCTGAGCATGGCGAAGAACTCGATGGCCGCGAACGCGTCCCCGGCCTTCTTGTAGGCGGACATCACCGTGGAGTAGGTCGCGGCGGTCGGCACGAGCCCGCGCTCCTGGACGTCGGCGTACACCCTGAGCACGTCCTCGACCCTGCCCTGCTGCACGTAGATCGACATCAGCGTGTTGTAGGTGACGATGTTCGGGGACACCCCCTGCGCCTCCATGTCGTCGAGGACGGCCTGGATCCGGCCGAACTCGCCGCAGCTCTTGACGGCGCCGAGGAGGCAGTTGTACACAAACTGGTTCAGCACGGCCCCTCTCCGCTTGAGATGCTCGACGACGGCGAACGCGGCGTCCGGGCGGTTGTTCTTGCCGAGCCCCCGGATGACGCACGTGTACACCTGGAGCGGCAGGAGCTGGGCCTCGCCGTCGTTGTCGTCGTTCAAGAAGGCATTCACCACGGACTCCACGTCGTCGGCCGTTCTGGCGTCGCGCAGCGCCGCGGCGACGGCGGCGACGTCGATGCCCACGCCTCGCCTCGCCCTGCCGCCGCCGCCGCCGGTGGCCGTGCCGCCAGCGCCGCCGGTCGCGAACTGCGAGGTTCTAGAACGGGACGCGTCACAACACTCTCTGGAGTAAATCAAAGGCTGCGGCAGGCGGAGGAGGGAGGAGGCGCGCGCGAGGGCGGCGGTCCTCTGACGCCGAGGGCGTGGGAGGTGGCCAGCGGCGGAGTGGAAGGCGGACAGGGAGGAAGCCATGGCGGCGGCGAGGCCGGGGCGCGGGCGATGGTGGCCTCTGAAACTGAAAGAGACGAAGGCTATCTGTCTGTGGTGCTGATTGCTGAGGAGCTGCCACGAGCGACCGCCAGCTTGTGGCTGCCGGCATCCGTGCCTCCGTGGCACTCTTGTCTGTTATAAACACTTGAACGGTTAAACCTGTGCATTTGAGAGAGAAAAAGTCCTTAAACCTGAGTCTTTTGTGGGAGAAAATACAGCTAAGGCCTTGTTGCCGGCCGCCATGTTCTTTACGTCGCTTCGCCGCTTTGGACTCGCCATGTTCCAACCGCCAGCCTCCCCCTTCTCCCTTCTTCCCCTCCCCCTCCCCCTTCTCAGCTTCTCCCTCCATCTCCG
Organism: Saccharum spontaneum; assembly: GCA_022457205.1. Classification (NCBI taxonomy): domain Eukaryota; kingdom Viridiplantae; phylum Streptophyta; class Magnoliopsida; order Poales; family Poaceae; genus Saccharum; species Saccharum spontaneum. Next base: position 55,752,108 of record CM039618.1, read on the forward strand.
GCCAAACACCGCGATGATTGTCCGCGACGTGGGCACCCTGATCCATTATTCGCGATCTTCCCCCGTGCTCCAAGCCTCCTGCATTCCTGGATTGTTCCCTGCGAGCTGCAACGGACGGTCCCAATCCTGGGCAGGCTCCTAGCTGCTATTTGGGACTCTGCATTTAGAGGTAATATTTGGGACTGTTTATACTAGTTACCCTTACATATAACAAGTGCGTGCTATAACTTGTGATAGGTTGCTTCTTGTTATATGCAATTGTGGTGTAAATGGATTAGAGATAGTTTGTAGTAAAATCATGCCAATTTTTGTAAAAGGAAGAAATAATAGCTTTGAATTTGATCTGATAATTCTGAAATTAAGGACTTTTGCAGGAGACAGACATGGTCGGGAGTTGCCGGGTCAACGAAACTGGGCGGCTACTGGCAGTAGACTGTCTCGTTCAGATGGATGTGAAGAAAAGCATTCTTCACGTCCAGCTGATGTATCGGCCAGGAGCGAGAGGCGGCGATGCTGAGGACGACCCAGATGGTGGCCGGTTTGACAACCGGGCTGAACTTCTCGTCGTAGTCGATGCCGTACCGCTGCGAGAACCCACGAACAACCCATCTGGCTTTATGACGAGCCAGAGAGCCGTCAGCACGATACTTGTGCTTGAAGACCCACTTGCCGGTGATGACGTTGGCACAAGACGGTCGAGGAACAAGACGCCATGTGCCATTGTCCACGAGCGCCTTGTATTCTGCGGCCATGGCCGCGCGCCAATTCGCATCGGCGAGCGCAGCGCAAGAGTTGCCCGGCAACGGAGAAGCCAGACTGGAGGCCGCCGCGATGAAGCCATACCGCTGCATGGGCGGCGGCAGGGAACCCGTCTGGGAACAAGTCGCCCGCGTAGGAGGCTCTGGAGCCTGGGGCACCGCCGCCTGCGGTGCTGGAGCCGGGGGCACCACTGCCTGCGGCTCTGGGGCCGGAGGTACCTCCGGCGGCGGCTGTGGAGCCAGTGCCGGATGCTGACGACGGCTGTAGTGGATGCCATACCGCTGCCGGACAGGGGCAGGGGCGACGACACCTGCTGGCGGAGGAGGTGCGGGAGTCGTGGCCTGCCGAGGCGCTGGGGCAGCCGGTGGGCAGTGTCGTGCCACAGGATGGCAGGGTCGACCCCAACGGGGTCGCCGGCATCGTCTGAGGCAGACGAGGCAGGCGCAACCGAGGCCCGCGAGTTCCGAACGTCTGAGGTAGACGGGGCAGGCGCGGGAAGTATATCCTGTACAAAAAGTCAAAAGAATCCGGTCAGGGCTTGGAAGCCGCAAACGGAAAGTGAGTCTCATCAAAAACAACGTGGCGAGAGATGATGATCTTGCGAGTGGAAAGATCAAGACACCGGTAGCCCTTCTGGGAAGGAGGGTAACCGAGGAAGACACACGCTGTTGAACGAGGAGACAATTTATGGGGAGTCGTGGCACTGAGGTTCGGATAGCATAGGCAACCGAAAACTCTAAGGATGGAGTAGTCTAGCATTTTGCCGTGAAGGAGATGATAGGGAATACCATTATGTATGGACGATGAGGGCCGCCGGTTGATCAGAAACACAGCGGTGGAAAGAGCTTCGACCCAATACGATGGAGCCATGGCGGCATGAAACAGAAGCGTGCGAACAACATTGTTCAGTGTGCGAAGCATCCGCTCAGCTTTGCCGTTCTGGGCGGATGTGTAGGGGCACGAGGTGCGAAGCAGGATGCCGCGGCTAGCCAGGAAGGTAGAGGTGGCATTGTTGATGAACTCGGTGCCATTATCTGCCTGAAAACAGCGCACAGGAAAGCTGAACTGTGTGTGAGCGTAAGCAACAAACTGAACAATATGTTCATGAACTTCGGATTTATGGCAAAGAGAAAACATCCAACAATAATGAGTATAATCATCAACTAGCACGAGATAAAATTTATAACCAAATATACTCGAAATTGGAGAGGTCCAGACATCACAGTGAACAAGTGCAAAAGGTGCAGATGTACTAGAAACCGAACTAGCAAATGGCAGCCTAGCGTGTTTGTCTAGCTGACAGGCATGACAAAGGCGGCGAGCTGCTTTATTACACTGGATAGCTGATAGCTTATTTAGAGTAGTGACGACGGCAGGTGCAGGATGACCAAGGTGGAAGTGCCACAGCTCCGGGGAGACGACGGCGACATGGCAGCGAGGTGGCATGCGATGTGGAATGGTGTAGAGGTTTCCGTTGCTATTGCACCGAAGGAGGACCGTCTTGGTTTGCAGATCCTTAACAGAAAAACCAGAGGCGTCAAACTCAATTGAACAGTTATTGTCACGAGTAAGCTGTCGAACAGATAACAGATTACGAGTGAGTTGAGGAGCGACAAGAACATTATCAAGATGAAAAGGACGATCAGCTATTTGAATAAGAGAAGTGCCACGACTAAGAATAGGAATTGATTGACCATTGCCGACCGTAATGGAGGACGGTGACGACGGGAGATGGGAAAGTAAAATACCATCGTTGGAGGACATGTGAGATGTCACTCCGCTGTCCATGACCCAGGGTACAGACCCACCCTGAACCGCCATTTGGTTGAGAGCAGCGATCAGGCTGGTCGGATCTCAGCTGGCTGGAGGCCCGTAAGCCGGAGGACCACCGGCAGTGGAGAACTGAGGCGGCGCGAAGGCAGTGTGTGCCTGTGGAGGAGGCACAGGTGGCGCACCCCACTGCTGCTGCTGCTGCTGCTGAGGTGGCCACTGGACAGCCCAAGGGTTGTAGCAAACCCAAGGGCCGGCCGGCTGAGGAGCCTGACGCCCGCCGGAGCCGTCGCCTTGCCCGCTGAGGCCGCCACCATGCTGCTGGTTGCGCCCGCCGCCGCCACTGCCACCGCTGCCGTTGCCGCCACGCCCACCCTTGCCCTTGCCACTGCCCCCACGATTGGTGGGTGCAGAGGAGGTAGACCGGCAGGACGGTGAAGGGCAGGAGGAGGTGGTGGAGGCGGCAAGAGCTGAAGCCGAGGCCTCTTTGCCCTCGGTGCCAAGGTGGAGCTCCTTGACGCGGAGCATGTTGGTGGCAGACTTGAAGTCGGGAAGCGGCGATGAGTTGGCAATGATGTTGGCGGTGCTGGCGAAGCGGGAGTTGAGGCCGCGCAGAAGATTGAGCATGAGCTACGCGGGGGAGATGGTGTGGCCGACCTCCCGAAGTGCATCAATGGTGCGCTTCATCTGCTGGGCGTAGGCGTCGATGGAGAGGTCGCCCTGGGACAGGTTGTGGAACTCTTGCTCGAGGACGACAGTGCGAGACTCCTTGTTCGCCTGGAACAAGGCCTCGATAGAGACGTACAGAGCGCGCGCATCCTGATCGGTCTCCATAGCGAGGTCGAGGACAGCGTCGTCGACGGAGCCGTACATCTAGCCGCGGATGCAGGCGTCAGGCTGAGACCACAGGGGGTCAGCCGGGCACGCGGCCTCCGTGCCATCGATGTGGCCGAATAGCCCGTACTTGCCGCAGAGGGCGGTGAAGAATGCCTTCCACTTGGAGTAGTTTGGGCGCTCGAGGCTGAGCGCGATGGGGACGTGCTACTTCACGTTGACGGAGGCGTAGGCGGCGAAGAAGGGAGTAGCAAGAGAGTCCCCCATGGTGCCGGACGACTGGGGGCTGAGGGTGCCGGTTGTGGAGGAGGAACTCGACGACGATGTCATGGGCGCGGCTACAGGGCGACGCCGCGATCCGCGCGGCGGCCTGGAGCGGCAATCGCGCGCGCGGCCTTGGAGGCGGCGCGAGGTAGGGCGGCGGCACGAGGGAGATCGCGCGACGGCCTGGGGTGGCGCGACTTGGGTCGGGTGGCGGCCTACAGCGCGCGGCCAAGGAGGCAGCGCGGCTTACGGAGGCTGGAGGAAGCGCGCGGCCTAGCGATCGCGACGTGGCGGCGCGACTGGAGGAGGCGTGCGGCCTAGCGATCACGACGCGGGGCAGGGGCAGCGGCGCGAGTGCGTGCGCGGCCGGGGCTGGTGCGGTGGCGCACGTCCTCACGGAGGACGCATGGGCAGAGGAGGCGCGAGAGCGGAAGGAAAGGACCGTAATTAGGGCTGATACCATGTAAAGAAACACCACACACCCTAATTAGGGGGTGACCTTCATTATATAGCCTAATAGGCTAGGGTTACAATGTACGAGGCCAATGGGTCGTACACCCAATATGGGCTGCTACTATTACATTCTAACAGCCTTGTAGGATTGGTGCAACTTGTACAACAAGGAACGTGACCGCGCTGAGATGGCTTGCCGGTTCAACACCTTCAAACACTGCGCAAAGATTATGGGAGCCATCCCGCCATCCGGAACATGGGTATGAAGGAATATCTAAATAAAGGCGCAGGTGTACCCGAATGGGGTCTACCCGAATACGCCGATGAGCATGAGCCGGATTGGCAGGAAAGGCACAACATTTGCAACATGATGATGACTTGTTTTTGATGGAGCTCCACGAGTTCAGGCATTTCAGGCGGAGGCGGTGAGGTACGAAACAACGTCATACCAGTCAAATATTTTAGTTAAATTCGAATTTGTAGTCATGTATAAAGTTCAAACATGTTTACAAGTTACTATTTCAACATAGAAAGTGCAAACTTACCAAGCTATAACTTAGTTGTTTCATCTTCATGCCTCTTGATCAAACTTTGGCCAAAATCCAATCAAATTATTAGCTAAATCTAGAATTTTGACTGGTCAAAACAAGTGAATCCAGGTCTGAAATTACCGTAATTTCTGAGATTCACCCGGTTTGGTCAAGTCCGAATTTTTTTGTCATTTGATTTGAATCGTAGAACCTTGTGCGAATTTTTTTGTCATTTGAATCCTAGAACCTTGTGTGCAGGAGCTGATCGAGTGTAAGCGCAAAGCGATCCCCCAGATCAATACCCCGACCCATGAATCATCGCCAGTGGTTGGTATGACGGTGACACACAGGGCAGTTGCGGCAGGTGGGTCCTATTGCAGCATGTGCAATAACAAATCTACTTTTGCAACATTAAGATGTAACAATTGCAACATACGTTTGAAACAGCTGAAACACTTGAAACATAATTTAGAAACACCTGAAAAACACTTGAAAAGGCCATTGCAAACATATACAACATCGAGATATACTTTTGCAACATCTAGATAAAACACTTGCACATATACATGAAACACCCGAAACACTTGAAGACATACATTTGCAACAGGCATGTTATGCAACATCTGCAACATCTAGATGAAACACTTGAAACATACGTCTAAAACACCTGAAACACTTGAAACGCAGGCTCGCAACATGCGCATATTGTTATTACAACATATGCAACATGCTAGATCTGCTTTTGAAACATCAAGATGAAACACTTGAATCATAAGTTTGAAAAGCGTGAAACACTTGAAACACGATGTCGCCGATGGCCACGGCCTACCAGGTGGGATCAAGTGAGCGAGGAAGCATATTGGGCGCGTGCAGAAAGAGGGGAAGGCCGATTGGTCACCACTCTTGGCGCGAGCTGTTGCCGGAGATGGTCCAAAGTGACGGGGCGAGCACAATGAAGAACGGAAGTGGCGCAGCGGTCGGTGAGCGCAGTGGAGAGGGAGGAAGGCGGCCACCGGCGCTTGGACACCGTGGAGATGGAGGACGGAGGCTGTCGGTTGGGCGGGCATGGTGGAGAACGTCGCGGTGAGCAGCACTATGGAGCAGCCACGGCGGCCGGATGCTGTGGTGGAGTTGGCCACGTGGGTAGGATGTGGCGTTGAAGCAGCCGTGCAGGCAGGATGCACCGATGGAGCGTTTGCGGGGGCAGGATGTGGCGGTGGAGTGACTGCACAGGCAGGATGCGGTGGTGTAGCTGGTTGCAATGGTCAGGCTGAGGAAATGGCATTTTTGTTTTTTGGAATAAAGGGCAATAGAGATGAGTGCTCGGTTGCTTGGGCCGGTCCGCAGGCCCAGCAAGCAAGCGTCCGGGCGAACGGAGACGGACGGACACCCTAGCTGCAGCATTATTGTTGCCGAAAACGCAGAAGCTTTGGGTGGGGGAGCGGTGACAGTCAGCAGGATTCCTCGGCGAAAGGAGAAATGGAGCAAACCACCACCGGGTTTCCTAACACTTAACTGTGACACATCTTTCCTACCTAGTTCATCATCAGGCAGCTGGGGTTTCTTGATCCGGGACTGTGACAGAGATGTGTGGTCGTCTTCGGACAGGGAAAGATACATCATCTACTGAATGCTTTCTAGGCCGAGCTCATCGTCTACCTCCAAGGAATACACAAGGTGATTGATTTGGGTATTGGACGCCAAATTGTTGAGACAGATGCGAAGATGGTGGTTCAAGCAATCACAACCGACGACTTTGATGATGCTGTGGTGGGTCTTTTGATAGCTGAGATAAAGACACTAGCGTCTTCTTGTTTTATTAGTTTTGAGTGTCGATTTAAAGGTCGAGATTGTAACCAAGCCGCTCATGAGTTGGCAGTTGAGAAAGAGGAGCAATTCACAAGCTCCATTCCTGAAAGCGTATGTGTAACGGTTGCTTACGATTTGTTATCAGTTGAGTAATGAGATTATAACCAGTTAAAAAAAGGACCACGGATGATTGATGAAATCCAATTGATCAAAATAAAACAATTTATCATTTTTACCTTTCAAGTCCTAATCTATTGCAATCTCCTAATTGATTTGTTCTTCCTTTGTCTCGATGGCGATTGAAGGTGCTCAAGTTGGCATGCTAACGCTAGAGCAACCAAAAAAGTGAGCTTGTCGCGATAAGCTCTCTCATGGGCGAGTGTTCATTGGTCTACGCGACGATTGCAATGTAACTGGCCTGACCGGCTTGCGCATGGTGCTTCAGAGGGTGCCTTTGCATGGGAGCACATGTCCTGCTTAGGTATTTGGCGCACCTAAGTGCCAATACACAAATTGTTTTTTAAGTAATTATGTGCCTGCATCAATAGATTTTGAGAAAGGAGCACTGGAGCATCTCTCATCACTATGATATACAGAGGCGCTTAAACACAAAACCCGGAAACTTTTGAGACATTAAACTTTCAATTTCCAGCCGGTTAATAAAAGAGTTGAGATTTAGATTCACAACTACTAAAACTTAACCGAGTCATCAGGTTTGATGCAAAGAGTTTCAACTGTTTATTATCATCATGTCAAAACTTGAAGCTCGCCGCCTCGCCTTGAGTAGAGTCCAGGGACATGATGTGCGTCACCAGCTTGTCGATGGCGAGGCACGACGACCCGCCCTTGCCGATGCAGTCCGCTGCCGCCTTCTTCAGCTCGCCGGCCCTGGCCCTCATCTCGGCGCCGTCCGTACCAGTCATGAGCCGACGGATGGCCGTCTCGACGCTGCCCTTCTCGAGCTCGCCGCCGACCTCGAAACCCACCCGCCACACGTGCTCCACGTACCGCGCGTTCCCCGGCTGGTCGCCGAAGTAGGGGCGGCACAGCATGGGCACCCCCTCGCAGACGCTCTCCATCATGGAGTTCCAGCCGTTGTGCGTCCAGAACCCGCCAACGGCGCGGTGGCGCAGCACCTCCTCCTGCGGCGCCCACGCCACCACCATGCCGCGCCCGCGCGTCGCGGCCTCGAACCCCGCTGGTAGCCGCTGCTGGCTCTGGCCCTCCGCGCGGACGAGGCCCGGCCGGACGACCCAGAGGAACGGCACGCCGCTGCTGGCGATGCCCCACGCCGTCTCCGCCAGTTCCCGCGGGGTCATGCAGGCCAGGCTGCCGAAGCTCACGTACAGCACGGAGTCCTGCAGCTGCGCGTCCAGCCACTCCAGGCACGCCCGGTCCTGCAGCAGCAGGCTGCTGTCGCCGCCGCCGCCGGCGGGGGAGAGCTTGTGGAGCGGGCCGACGTCGAACACCGGCACCGCGGCGCCGAGGTCCAGCCTGATGCCTGCCAGCTCGCCGTGCTCCAGCGCGTCGAACGTGTTGAGGATGAGCCCCGACGAGGCTTCCACGGCCGCCACGGCACGCGCCAGCAGTTCCCGTATCAGGCCGTGCCCGCCCTTGCCCAGCTGCATCAGGTCCCGCACCCGGTACGGCGGCAGCTCCGGCACCGGCATGTCGAGCTGCGAATCTGCGTCGAATCGACGAACAAGACGCGAGCAATCTTAGCTTGTTGGTCCAACAATACTGGGAACGAATGAATGAACGCATCCATTGCATCATATATGAACTAGCTAGAGAAAAATGAAGCATATGCACAGGAGATCGAGACGTGCCTTGAACGGGGAGGTAGCCTCTGTCGCAGAGCATCGGGTAAGCGGCGAAGCACGCGTACGAGGCGGCGCTGCCGGTGCGCAGCGCGAGCGCGGGCACGCCCATCCTCGCGGCCACCTGGAACACGGGCAGCAGGTGCGCGTCGGCGACGAGGCACGCGACGGCGTCCCTGGAGTACTCGTCCAGGACGGCGGCGAGGCGGTCCCGGAAGGCGGGCTCGCACGCGGCGCCGAGCGCGATGATGCGCGCCACGACGTCCTCGATGGCGACGGGGGCCGGGCCGGAAATGCCGTCGGGCACGGGCACGAAGCGGTACCGCGGGTGGCGCGGCGGGTCCGGGGCGTTGAAGTGGTTGTGGAAGACGGTGATAGCGAACCCGCGGGCGTGGAGCACGCCGGCGAGCCGGAACATCGGGTTGATGTGGCCCTGGTACGGGAGTGGGAAGAGTAGCACGTGGCGGCGGCGGTGTTGTGGCCCTGCTGGGTGGACGGCGGTGGCGGTGGCAGCGGCACCGTTGTTGCTCTCCGCGGCCATGGGTGGCGGCGCCATGGCTGTACTGTACTGACTGCTACGACGCTCTCAGTCAGTCTCACTCACCTGTTGTCGTTCTGTTCTGTCGGAAAGTGGCTCGGTCCCTGGCCACATATATGTAGCGTTAAAACAGCCGGCCGGCACTCCGTGACACAAAAAAATGATCCTATATGATACGCATGCAGAATGGCCCGCATCTCTGTGATACGCCAGTATTTTAGTGTGAAGCAACGCTATGGAGTTTGCGTTTTGTGCTGTACCGTAGTGCCAAACGGTCGGAACGCGATCGGGCACATGCAGACATGGTCGCATCTGCATAGACCATGTGGCCTGACGCTGTCTAGTGGTCCCGGTGTCCGGAAGCCGTATGCCCGCGACGTCGTCCAGCCAGAGCCCGTGGGATGCATGCTTCGGAGATTGGAATTGTAATCTTAGATTTTTTTTTTCTAAGAAACATTATTTTAATAGACAATTGTAGAACAAGTACACGTTTATAGTTAAACTATTTTTTTTTTGCGATCGTTTATAGTTAAACTAGATAAATGCCCGTTGCACAGGGGTCATTATTTTTTTCTCGTCTACGGCGACATATTTGATCACAGCAAGTACCAGCAGTCAAGTAGTCTTTCCAGTGGGGTCATGTTTTTGTACACGCCGCAAGCTCCCATCACCAGTAACCACTGCTAAAAATAATTTATAGAGACCTTCAATATCCTACAACTCAAGCATAAACTAAGTTAAATAAAAAACTTAGTCATACTGCATCTAAAGAACCTGATATTTTTACTACAGATCAACCATGCAGTGGGTAGCCTACCACAAAAATTTTTGTAGCATTGGACTACACAAACTGCAGTTATGAATTAAACATTGAAAATCATAGATCTAAATATACAACAAAAACTTTAAACTAAGTCAATGCCATATTATATATCTGCTGCATAGGACTACTCAAGAGGAGTTTAACATAACTTGATTTTCTATTTTATGATTTTTGGTGATTTTCTATGCATTTTAGAAGTTCAGCCGATTTTTATGCATCAAGAAAAATATTAAACCACAAAAGTACGAAACTTTGCAAATAGAACCTAATACTTTATCTATCCCTAATAATAAAAAGGCAAAATTTCAGGCTCTTTTTCTCCGTCCATCCATTTGTTTGGTACGTCTCCCTCTAACTACCGGACACTCGTGCGTATTCGAGAAAAAAAACTACCGGACGATGAAGAGTTTCTTCCGTCCGGACTTATATATATAAATTCGTGCTCATACGAGTTAGAAATAACTCTTATCTAGCACGATATAGAATCCGATTTCAAAACGTATTGGGTCGTGTATGTAAACCGGACTAATAAGACGTGCTTATTTTCTATTTCTGTTTTTTTTATCTCCCGATGCAACAGCTTCATCTGTTCCGTACCTGAGTAGAATCAGGATGTTTATTCTGATTTTTTAATCTGTTATTTGGTAGTATTGACTCGATTTCCACTCAGGATACGTCATATTGAGCCGTTCCTATTCATTTTCGTCCAAGAGCTTTTTTTTATTCTTCATTACAAACTCAAGTTCGAATTTGTCACGACTTTTCTATTATAGATTCAGCAATTGGTAAATCATGCTTGGGTTAGAACAAAGAAGCCTTCTATGATCGTGCCGATCTTGATCTCTCTCCCAGTTCCAACTTTCAAGTCAGTACATCCGTATTTGGATTATAATTCCAATGGTATGCAAGTATGTACATGTACCTACATCGACACCTTGTAAGTGTCTGCACTGGATCCATAGAGCACGTGTACGTACATGCAAAGACAGGACCTGACTACTATACATCGTACAGGAGCCGACAAACACCATCACACAATCATCGGTTGTGCCACAGCGATGCCGGTCGGGACTCCGCCACACCGATTGAAGAAACGTACAACTCCGAGATGGGCTACGAGCCTACGACAAACTCCGAAACATACGAGGTTGCATTTTTGTACTTGGAAACAGAAACTCTGATTGATGTTGTGTTCGCTATTTATACTACTCCTATACTCCCTCCGTTCAAAAAAAAAAAAGAGAGTCATTCTCGCTTTCCAAAACGTCAACGGCTTTTAACTTTGACCAATTATATTTAACAAAATATTAATATTTATGGTACATAATTAGTATCATTAGGTAGATCTTTGAATATACTTTCATAATAAACTTATTTGGAAATATAAATATTGCACGCATTTTCTACAAACATAGTCAAAATTGAGAAAGTTTGACCAGCACGCTTCCCACGGCGACACTATTTTTGGGACAGAGTAGTATAGGAGTAGATTGCCTGTGTGATTGCCATGAGTTGGATTGACTGATCGACTACCACACATCTGTCCACCAGCGACATGGCAGCGAACAGAGAAATCAAGGCAAGCACCAACATGTGGGCCATCCTCGCCGATGAGGAACCCGGTGACAGCGAGGCGGCAAAGCTAGAGACTCGAGAGGGAGGCTAAGAGATTTTTCCAAAAAAAAAAAAGAGGCCAAGAGCAGGGAAGCCATGGAAGACCGGCACCAGCAGGCGGCGGTGGACACGCAGAGCAGCGACGCCGCGACATACGGTCGCAACGACAAGAAGGCCCGAAACGAGCACAACAGGAAGTAAGGCAAAGAAGCTGCAGCCGATAGCGAGGGCCAATGGCGAGGCTAACATAGCCATCGTCATTATCGGGGAGCTGCAGAAGAAGAGGACGCCACCGGCACCGGCAGCAATAGGGAAACAAGTGGACAGGAAGGGCACAGACGGGGGCAGTGATGACGGCCGATGGGTCTGACAGCGTGGAGGAGAGTAGCAGCTATTGCTGAGCGGTGATCCACAGGCTGCTGCATGCGGCCATGGTGGCGGTACTCATCGCCTTCTAGGTCCATGTTGCTGTGGCCGCTCACACCATAATATGGACATAGCCACTGGCAAGGTGTTGTCATGTCTTCTCCCTGTCTCGGATGGCATGAAAGAAGAGTAGAGAATTTATGACTAAGGGGAGGACCGGATGAGTGAGGCGCGGATGTTATGGATAAATGGAAATTAAGTAAGACCGGTCTCAATGGGGTTTAATCAGAGTTTCATGGACATTGATTATGCTGATGTGGCATCGTATTAATGAAGAGAGAGATGATAAAAGTTTCATAGGAGCCAGCCAGCCGAACGAGGCCCTAGATGTAGGTTTAGTAGGGATTTTGCAAATTAATATTTAAATATCATTTATAGTAATATAATGGTTTATACTAAGGTAATGTAGCACTGAAATTGAAAAAAATATTATTAAGAAATTTAGTTAGTTAGGAATTTAGGCATCTAGCAATGAGAACTACATGAGGATAGTAACACGAACAAAGTGAAAATTCTTATATCGATGGCGTTAAAGCGGAGATATGATAAATGGAAGTTGGCTTGGTCAAGCTCCATCTGCTCCTCGCTGGTGGGCAGCACTTTTGGGAGAAGTCAATGGTACAGTGGACCTACCTATACCAAACTCCCTCTATTCCAAATTTAAGGAATGGAGGGTGTAAAATTTAAGGGGGGTGGGAGTGTAATGCTAGGTGATTGTATTAAGCACGCAAGAATAGGAACCTAATTAATTTGTATTGCATTCACAACTATAAAGGACATGTTGTCGTTTTGCTAGACTTCTTCATTTTGTTTTATTTGATGACATACCATACGATGATCATGCTTCCCTAGTTTGCATATATTGTCTTGCAATCCAACCGATTTTTATTATTCAAACCATGCCGCATATATCTATACTATAATGCACCAATCAAAATTATACTAGATCCCCCAAGAAAAACGTCCCCCGCTGAGAGCCGCCAACCATTATGTACCCAGAAAAATACACACAGGATCTTGTCTCTGTTAAAATCAAAGGCTAATAAATAATTAAACCAGATCCGATGGCTGATAGAAGAAGTGTGATGCGAGGCTTCTCACCCACCTCACTCCCCGCGCCCTCCGTTGCTTCAAACGCCCACGACTTCAACGCTACGTGCTAGGCGAAAAGGGTTCGAAGGCTGCAATCACCGATTGAAAAAGAAAAGAAAGAAAAAGAAACGCCAGGGAACACCGTCTGCATCGGCGAGCACCGTGGGCTCCGTGGCTGGGGGCACTGAGCGCGGAGGCGGCTGCGGCCCCGACATGGAAGCGGCGGCAGTAGTGGGAGCCCCAGACACGTAAGCGGCGTCGGCGGCAGAGCGAGCCCCGGACGCGGCAGTGGCTCGGGCGGACGCGGAGGAGGCGGCAGCAGCAGCGCAAACCCCGGATGTGGAGGCGGCGGTAGTGGAGCGAGCGACGGATGCGGAGGCGGCCTCACCGCCCGATCATCACAGGGAATGACGCTTGCGTGCTACTTCTCCAGATCCCTAAATGTCGCTCTATTTCTTATTAAACACAGGCCTACGGCGACCGCCATGACACCCTTCCATCTCTGATTCAAGGCGCTGGAGGCCAGGATTGGCACCGGCGGCTGCAGATCTGGCGCTGCTAGCCGTGGATCAGGCGCTGGCGGCCGACTGCTGTGTCCTTGCCACGAGCTGCCTCTTCCTCCGCAAACTTGTCTGTGTCCTCAACCCCCAACGACCAGGCCCTGCCAATGATGGGGTCCTCAGGCAGTGCCGGCCGTGTACAGGAGCTCGTCATCTCCACCGGCTCCATCCGCTACGCTGATGCAAGTGCTGTGCAGCAGCCAGGCCTTTGTTGCAGCTCGAGGGGCTGCTTGCACACCCGCTGTTGGAAGCTACTGCTAACTGGGATCTCCAGGCAGCTACTACTAACTCTGTTCGTAAGTCGACATATAGCTTTTAAGTTGTTTTATTTAGGTGCTCGAAAATTGCACATGGGCCAGGGTGTACACATGTGAATTACTTAAATATTGTGATCATATATAGTGCTACACTAATAAGTCCTAACAACTAGCAGTCTGGTGCAAGGGCTATGTAATTCTGTCAATTTTTTATTTGATGTTGCTTCTTTTTTTTTCTGAATGTTGACTGCACACACTTTCATTTCTTTGGTTGATTTTCAGTCCTCAGGCTTAGGTATACGTATTGCATAATTAGTGTTAATTTTTATTCATATTATTCAGGGACAGGGCTATAAAAAAACATGCTTGTACTATGGCATGAGAAATTGGGCGTAGATTTCCTCTTGCAAGTCCGTCAGGCATACCTGTTCGTTCATATTGCCCATCGTCTTCATTGGGTGTGTGATAGTGTGGAACCAAAATTTTCTAACACTCTTGTAACTTTGATTGCTTTTGTATTTACTGCATGTATCTGTGTTTTCTAATTAGCATAAATTTTGATTCATTCATGTAACTCAGTGTCACAGAACCTCCTAATTATGATGGCCCACAAGTACATGTCATTGCCATAATGACCTCTGACAGTCGTACTTATGTTCACCATAACTTAAAAGGTCTACTTTCCTCCGAACAGGATCCAATCACAGGAGTAATGCAATATTACAACAGTTTATTCAAAATATTCAACAGAGTAAAGTAGCGGAAGTCTTACAATAACTTAGGTTACAAACCAGTTTTTCAAATCTCAAACCTTATGTAACATTATTACAAACCATTAGTAGAGAAGTATCGATAGTAACTTTATTACAACACCCAAACGAGATGCCTTGCCCAAAGGCCACACAGTCTACTCGTCGTCGCTTTCTTCCACCACGACGGTCATGCAACAAGGCTCGAAACAGACTTGTTCATGAACCGCACCTGCAACAAGGGGTTCAACAAACCCTGAGTACAAAAGTACTCAACAAGACTTACCCGACTAAGACAAAGACTCCAAGGGCATGCTAGCTTTAGGGAATCAAGGTACGGGTAATCTAGAGTCAAGATTTTCTTTTGCAGAAAAGCTTACTAAGGTAAGTCCTTATCTTCAATATTTTACTTTTACCATTGATGGTTCATTAACCAATTCTAGGTGATCCTAATCTATATCAAAGTAATTGTCATCCAAACCTTTCTCATTCTTTCTTTCATTCCAGTTCTTAACTACGATGCAAGTCAGGCGATCAAGTCTCCATAACCGAGGAGCAACGACGATTCGAACCGATTATACCAAGCTGGGGATCTCTAACATCACGACATATGTAGAACCGAATCTGCATATATCAACCCTCATTTAGATCTCCCAAAACCAGAACGTGTCCATCGCCACCCGAGAGTACAGTACTCCTCGAACCCGGCCCGATTCTAGCCCCGAGGGTACACGCTACTCCCGCCATCTCTCCACTCCCAGTGCGAGGTTAGACGTTCTCGTAATGGAATCACTAACATGTTGGGCTTACCCAAGGCATGAAGCTAGTTGCAAATTCTCGAACACAACAGGCTTACAACGAACGGTCCTTAACTGACAAGGCGGAAACACTACATTGAGACTCCTTTCCCAACGCATGTTAGCAGTGGCCAAACCACCCGCCCGATCTTTCAAGTTCATTCTCATACTTCATTATTCATTAAGTATGCCGTCATGGCTATGTAAACATTTCATTTAAAAGCTTAACTTCTAAGCATAGCGAAGCATACTACGCATTTTCCGTAAAACAGGTATCAAGGTTAATATCGTAATAATCAAGGATGGTAATGCAGCAATTAGGTTATCACTCAACTCCTAATTACTTAATGCAATAAACCATAATATAAATATTAAAACATTTGTAAAATAACAAGGTAGGGTTTAAATGCACCGGGGCTTGCCTTGCTCTGACACGACGACTGACTCAGACTCGTGAACTCCTCCGTCTGGTTCGGAACCTGCCGACGATCGCTCTTCTCTGGAGGCCTGCTCGACGACTTCGGCTTCCTCGAAAGCGGTGACTACACGAAGGTATAACATGCTTTAACATGAAGCTCAATGATAAACATGATGCTTGATGATAGCATGCCACGGTTACGATACGAGTACAACTTTCCTTCACGGTACAGTCGTAAACAGAAAACCTACTAACTAGCAGCGACGAATTCCCGCGATACCAGCTTTTAACCTAACAAGTTACTAACGAGCTCAATCATGAAATTAAAGTGCCAGAGATCACAAAAGGGTAGTGACCTAAGGACATCACTTAATCAAAAGGCACACAACACTTAAAGTTCTCAAATTAACATTTATTTACTATTTAAATAATTAGGGCATAATTAGAAGTTGATCATACTTTATCTAAACAAGCTCAAACTTTTTCTATGGGTTAACAATGATTTATAACAGTGCCATAATAAATTTCATAATTTTTGGATAAATAAATTAATTATTAAAATTACTGGAAGTTGTATTTAATCTTTATTGGAAACAATTAATTCTACTGCAAAAAGTATTCAAATTCATGATTTAATATTTTTCCTAGATGGTTTATACACTGAGAAGCTTACACAAAAATTTTCATAAATTTTGGAACTCTACACAATTTTTAATGAAATAAACAAATAATAACACTATTCATTTATTTGAAAAAGAAAAACAAAAACGAAATCGGGCCGACTTTTCTTTTTCCCCGCGGTCCGGCCCAGCGAACGGCCCGCTAGTGCGCGCCCGCGCCCGCACGCGCGTTCGGCCCAGCCGCGGCCCAGCTCAGCCGGCCTGCTCCGCCCGCGCGCTCGCTCACTCTCTCTCGCTGACACGGTGTCCCCACCTGTCATCGCCTTCCTCCCGCCTCCTCTCGCTCTCCCGCGCGCTCACTCACCTCCGCGCGGTGGCCGGCCGGTTACCAGTGCCCCGGTCGACAAATCGAGCTGACCAACACGTTCTACATCACCTCACGAACCCGTTTTGCTAAGTTGCGCCATGATTGGAGCCCTAGTGACCCGTGAGCGACGGCGATGGCGGCACGGTGGCTACGGGAGCAGCACGCCGGCGACTACAAAGCGGTAGAGGTTAAATTGAAGGGTCGGGAAGCATCAGTAGCTCACCGCGATTGCAGTGGAGGTCTTGGTGGCAACGGGGAGCGGTTGGAGTGATCTGGCCACGGAAAGCGGCTTGGTCGCCGGAGTTGAGCACGGGAAGCGGTGGTCGCGGTGGTTCAGACGGAATTGGGCTGGCTCGGGTGGTTCACGAGGTGCGCGAGGATGCGGCGATGCTGTTGGTGCGACTTTGGAGCTAGCGTCGGTGGCGGCAGCGGCGAGCGGTGGAGCTAGCGGTGGCGGCGGTGGCGGAAATGGAAAACGTCACGGTGAACTCATGTATATATAGAAGGAAGACGCGTCTACAGAGCAGCACTGCAGTGCCATCGCGCTGGCGACCCTGACGCACGCGAGAAGACCGTGGAAACGGCCACGGCGGCGTTCAGCCGGCGCCCATACCGGCCGGTGGCCGTCGGTGATACGTCGGGCACTGTAGGTGCCCCCCCCAAATTTTGAAATTCAAACTGTTTTCTCAAATTACTTTCAAATTTGTATAACAACTTGAAAATCTTCCAATGTATGAAATCTTTAGAATTTCAAGCTCTACAAGTTTGGTATTGAACACTTTTTCAAATTCTGCTTGGATTTTGAAATTTGAGTTTAAATTCAAAAGGGACACATTTTTCAGATTTGGTAATTTAGAAATTACTTTTGATTTTATATGGAAACTTCAAAATCTCCAAACATCAAAGTTGTTTATCTTGACCAGACCTACAACTTTGCTGTTCAAACCTTTTTCAAATTCAGCCTCCATTTTGAAATTTTAGTTTGGGGACAAAAAATGAATTAAATCTGAAATTTGTTTATTTTCAAAATTACTCCACATTTTACACTAAAACTTCGAAAACTCAAAACACCAAAGTTGTAGCCCTTGAAAAGTTCTACAAACTTGGTTTTGAACTTTTTCCAAAATTTTGCTTAGATTTTGAATTATTTCAAAAGGGGTAAAACAGGGTTTTGAAATTTAGGGTTTTCGGAGGGATTTCAAATTGGAATTTGTTGCTACTTTGATTTGTGATTACTTAGTGATCAAAACCTCACCCAAGGGCATCATTTGGACCAACATGACATAGTTGACCAAATGTCACTCTTGGTTGACCAATTTATTTTAAAAATTGTTTTACATTTCTCCCCAGATTTGAATTCGAATTCGAATCGGAAAACTCACGACAAGTTTTGGGACTCCAATTCAAACTCAAATTTGGAGCTTTATTTTTAGATGTTGTACTTAAGCTCATACCCTACACTTGACACTAGTGTGCAACACAGTCGCGCACCTCAAATTACGCAGGGCATGTACTAAGTATTTGCGGTGGTATTCGAAATTAGGGTTTTCAGTTTCGGAGCACACCACAGAGAAACACATTCAACCTAATGAAGTAAACTCGTTTTAGTTGATGCATAACAATGTTAACCTAACAGGGATGCTTTGCGATGCATTATGATGACATGGCAGATTAATTAGCACTATAACACCCGGGGTGTTACAGCCCTTCCCCCTTAAAGAAATCTCGTCCCGAGATTTAAAGCCTTGAGTTAAGTAATGTAAAAGGAAACGTGTCAAGCGAACACGCCCAAGACTTGTCTACAACACAGGTAGGGGTTTTCTGCATTACAAAGATTTAAAAAGGATAGGTCACAATTTAAAGAGGAAATTGCAACCTAGATAGAAGCAAAGAACTCCGGGAAATTCTCCAACAGGAAATCCTCAGATTCCCAGGTAGTCTTCTTCTGAATGTTGATTCCACTGGATTCTGTACCATTTAGTTGTTCTACTTCTGGTAACACGATCTTTTTGATCCAGAACTCGGACAGGATGTTCAGAATATGTCAAATATGGTTCAAGTTCAACTCCCTCAACATCAACCACTTGATCATGTACTTGTAGACACTTCTTCATTTGTGATACATGAAATACGTTGTGCACGGCGGATAGTTGTTCAGGCAACTTTAATTTATATGCTACCTTTCCACATTGTTGAATGATTTGAAAAGGACCGATATAACGTGGTGCGAGTTTGCCTTTGACTCCAAATCTACTAACTCCTTTCATGGGTGATACTTTTAAATAAACATAATCCCCTACTTGGAATACCAAAGGTCTACGCCTTTTATCAGCATAACTCTTTTGCCTGGACTGAGCAACTTTCAAATTATTCTAGATCCGTCGAACTTTTTCTTCTGTTTGTTTCACAAGATCAACACCGAAAAACCATCTTTCTCCCGGTTCTGACCAATTCACTGGAGTTCTGCACCTGTGGCCATACAATGCTTCAAACGGTGCCATTTTGATACTCTCTTGATAACTATTATTGTAAGAGAATTCGGCTAAAGGTAAACATTCATCCCACTGATCTTGATAAGTGAGAGCATAGGATCTTAACATATCTTCCAAAATTTGATTCACTCTTTCAGTCTGTCCCCCTGTTTGTGGATGATAAGTGGTACTGTGCAAAAGTTTTGTACCCAGGGACTCATGGAGGTGTCGCCAAAATTTGTTGACAAACTGCGTACCTCTATCTGATACAATGGTCTTTGGTACCCCATGAAGACTCAGGATTCGTGCAATATATATTCTTGCATAAGTTATAGCAGAATAGTCCACCTTAACTGGAATAAAATGAGATGACTTTGTCAGTCGGTCCACAATGACCCAAATTGAATCAAAGCCTCTTGAGGTCTTGGGTAACCCAGTAATGAAATCCATACTGATATCTTCCCATTTCCAGGATGGAATAGGCAAGGGTTGTAACATTCCTGCTGACTTCAAGTGTATTGCCTTCACTTTACAACAAGTGTCACATCTGGCAACGTACTTGGCGATCTCAATTTTCATTTTGGTCCACCAGAATCTTTGTTTCAAATCTTGATACATCTTATTACTCCCTGGATGAATAGAAAACCTTGTACTATGTGCTTCAGCAAGGATGAGCTGACGTAACTCTGAAATCTTTGGGACCACTAGCCGGTTCTTAAACCACAGCACACCTGCATTATCAATACTGAAATCTGTCTGTTGACCAGTTCTAACCTTTTCTTTGATATGAGCTATTCCGGAATTTGTTCTTTGAGCAGACACAATCTGATCTTTGAGTGTTGATTCTACGGTGACATTAGTCAACTGACCTTGTTGAATCATTTCAATATTCAACTTTTCCAATTCGTAACACAAACTGTAATCCATTGGCTTCACAGTCATACAATTGCAATGATTCTTTCTACTGAGTGCATCAGCAACAACATTTGCTTTTCCAGGATGATAGTGTACTTCCAAATCATAATCCTTTATCAATTTAAGCCACCTTCTTTGCCTCATATTCAATTCTGCCTGAGTAAATATATACTTTAAGCTCTTGTGATCTGTATACATGTGGCAAGTATTACCTAACAAGTAATGACGCCATATTTTCAATGCATGAACCACAGCTGCTAGTTCAAGATCATGTGTCGGATAATGTTCTTCATGGCGCTTCAACTGTCTCGAGGCATAAGCAATGACTCTGCCTTCTTGCATCAATACGCAACCAAGGCCAATACCCGAGGCATCACAATATACATCAAATGGCTTTTCTATATCTGGTTGTGCCAAAACTGGAGCAGTTGTCAATGACTTCTTTAAAATTCTAAAAGCCTTCTCACATTCTGGAGACCATATGAACTTAGTTTGATTCTTCAACAACTCTGTGATTGGCTTGGCTACCTTTGAAAAGTCAGGTATGAATCGACGGTAATAACCCGCCATTCCCAGAAAACTTCGGACTTCATGAACTGAAATTGGTGGTTTCCAATTCAGAATATCTTTCACCTTGCCAGGATCTACTGCTACTCCTTCAGCTGACAATATATGGCCTAAGAATTGCACTTCTCTTAACCAAAACTCACATTTACTGAACTTGGCATACAGTTGGTGATCTCTCAGACGATTCAGAACAACTCTGAGATGCTCAACATGCTCTTCTTTACTTTTGGAATATACCAGAATATCATCAATAAAAACAACCACAAACTTGTCAAGTTCCGGCATGAAAACTGAGTTCATTAGATACATGAAATGTGCCGGTGCATTGGTGAGACCAAAAGACATAACTAAGTACTCATACAGTCCATATCTGGTGGTGAATGCAGTCTTTGGGATATCTTCAGGTCGAATCTTGATTTGATGGTACCCTGATCGAAGATCGATCTTTGAAAATACCTTTGCCCCCGCAAGCTGATCAAAGAGCAGATCAATGCGCGGCAACAGATATTTGTTCTTAATGGTTACTTCATTTAGCGGTCGATAATCAACACACATCCTTAAAGTCTGATCTTTCTTCTTAACAAACAGAGCTGGACATCCCCATGGTGAGGAACTGGGTCTGATAAAACCTTTGTCACGTAACTCTTGCAGTTGATCCTTGAGTTCTGCCAATTCATTGGGTGGCATTCTGTAAGCTCTCTGGGATATTGGGGCAGTACCCGGTTTTAACTCAATCACAAACTCTACATCTCTGTCTGGTGGCAGACCTGGTAGAACATCTGGAAACACATCTGGAAATTCACAGACTACTGGTATGTCACAAACCTCTTGTACTGAAGTTGCACATATCCTTTCAACGGTTCTCTTTGGGATAGGAAGTTGGATAAGAAGATGAGATTTATTATCTGGCAGGTTCAACCTTATAGTTCGGTGCAGTGCATCTATAAGGGCTCCTCTTTGGTACATCCAATTCATACCCAGGATTACATCTATATCCTGTTTCTGTAATATTATCATTGAGGTAGGAAATATATGCCCACCTAACTCTATAGGTACGTCACGTACCATCTCCTTAGTACACAGTCGTCCCCCGGGCGACTGGATAAAGAAATCTTCTTGTGTTCCCAAAATTGGAATATCATGCTTAACAACAAAGGTGCGATTTATAAATGTATGCGATGCACCTGAATCAAATAACAGTACTGCTGGATGATTAGCAACAGGGAACATACCCATCATAACAGGTTCTCCCTCTGGGATTGCACTTGCTTGAGTATAGAACACACGTCCGGTCTTCTTCTTCTCACCCTTACCCTTCTGAACATTCAGATTATTGTTCTTGCTTTGAGATTGTTGCTGTTGTGGTACGGGAGCTCTGGGATAGTTGGGATTGTACTGCCTTGGATACGGGCAGTCCTTTGAAAAGTGGCCTGGCTTTCCACAATTGTAGCAGGGAAAGTTATGGGTGGCTGGAGTCTGGTTTCGAATACCAGGGGCATTCGGCTGTTGTGTAAACTGCGGGGTTGCGGCAGGACGGAAAAACGTCTGCGGCTGAGCTTGGTATTGCGGTGGACGATAAGTTGGGCGGAAATGGTTCTGAGGGTGGTAAATAAACTTCTGGCGCTTCTTAATGCCGCCAGACGGGCTTGAAAACACTGGCTTCTTTTTCTTCGACTCTTTGTGCAGTCGGGACTTCTCTTCTGACGCAATAGCCACGTTGACTATCTCATGGTATGTAGCATTATAACAGGTGACTAATGCTTCCTGAATTCTGGTAATCAACCCTCTCATGAAACAGCTTTTCTTCTTCGCATCAGTGTTCACATATTCTGCTGCATACTGGGACAGATGATTAAATTTACCCACGTACTGCAGAACTGTCTGGTTCCCTTGCTTCAGCAAGAGAAACTCCTCTAGCTTCATGGCCATGACACCATCTGGAATATAATGTGCTCTGAAGGCTTCACGAAACTCCTGCCAAGTGACACGGTGGCCAGCAGGCCGTGCGGCGACCAGATTCGCCCACCACGCCCCTACGGCACCTCTAAGCTGCTGCGCTGCAAACACGGGCTTCTGGTGCTCTGTGCACTGTAACAGTTCAAACTTCTGCTCCATGGTACGGAGCCAGTCATCTGCCTCTAGCGGCTCATCTGCCTTTGAGAATACTGGTGGACGGGTATCGGTGAAATCCACATAGGTGGTTTCCCCTCCATTGTTACGGCCTCGACGACCCTGATTTCCATTCTGATTCTGATTCTGAGCCAACAGGGTAGTGGCATTAACCAAAGCTGCAATAGCCTCTGCCAAGGTGGGTGGAAACGGTGGGGGATTCGGAGTATTGTCCCCTTGCTGAGAAGTTCCAGTACCGTCCATCTGTTGTACACAAACCATATTTATTTACATCGCTTTATTGAATTAAAAAGCAGTTAGTACAGTACTTGTATACACATACAAACTTATCTTACATTATTTCATTACAAACTTGCTCGTAAGCAAGAAACTACCCACTAAGGTTCTTAGAAAGCAGGAAAGACTACTATATTACATAGCCATCCATGTCAACACTTCACTCCTCATCATCATCGCTGATCACGATCACTCTATTTTCAACCTCTGGAGCACTCGCACCAGTGATATGACTTGCATCATCCCCACTTTCCATCATGGGTTCATCTTCATCATTGTTCTCTACACCAGGAACAATCACGGCACCAACATCATCTTCTACTGCCTGGGGCTGATGATTAGGATTCATCAGATCATTTAGCCTATGGACTTCCTCATGCAGAACAGTATTGTACTGCTCCAGGTGTGTCACATAAAGCTCCAACTCACGAACACGAGCTCTGGCTTCTGTCTCCTTTTCCAGAGACTCGTTCTAGAACTGCTTCCAAAAACGCATGTTGCGCTTCAGTCGCTCCACTTCTGATGTAAGCCTCGCAACCTCTGATTCCGAATCCGGGTTCGGATTACGGCTACTGCTTGCTCCATCAACTCTGGTGGCCAACTGATGACGCGGCACTCCTTGCGGACCCGTTTTCTTGCGAGGAGTTGTCTTCACACGTGCCATCCTAAAGCAAGATAGAATTAGGACGATGAGAACAGATAGGGGGATCTGAAGGTTAGCATGAATAGGATTGAACCTTACTTAACCCAAACCATTTTAAAAGGGAAGGTAACTTAAGCAGGTTAATTAAACATGATGCATGCATCGTTCTTACGATCTAACAGAAAGGTTTAAGTAACACATGCAAACTTTATAACATAGGGCACCATACATGATACTTCACTACGAAGCTTTCAAATATGAGCTAAGAAAACTATAGAATAGATTAAGATAAGCAAAAGCAATTTGGACCCAAAATATCAATATTAAGTTTGTTTGACCCAAATCATTTTGAAGTTTTGCAAAGTAATACTACAATAACTCGAGTGATTATGCTCTGGTACCAGCTGTCACAGAACCTCCTAATTATGATGGCCCACAAGTACATGTCATTGCCATAATGACCTCTGACAATCGTACTTATGTTCACCATAACTTAAAAGGCCTGCTTTCCTCCGAACAGGATCCAATCACAGGAGTAATGCAATATTACAACAGTTTATTCAAAATATTCAACAGAGTAAAGTAGCGGAAGTCTTACAATAACTTAGGTTACAAACCAATTTTTCAAATCTCAAACCTTATGTAACATTATTACAAACCATTAGTAGAGAAGTATCGATAGTAACTTTATTACAACACCCAAACGAGATGCCTTGCCCAAAGGCCACACAGTCTACTCGTCGTCGCTTTCTTCCACCACGACGGTCATGCAACAAGGCTCGAAACAGACTTGTTCATGAACCGCACCTGCAACAAGGGGTTCAACAAACCCTGAGTACAAAAGTACTCAACAAGACTTACCCGACTAAGACAAAGACTCCAAGGGCATGCTAGCTTTAGGGAATCAAGGTACGGGTAATCTAGAGTCAAGATTTTCTTTTGCAGAAAAGCTTACTAAGGTAAGTCCTTATCTTCAATATTTTACTTTTACCATTGATGGTTCATTAACCAATTCTAGGTGATCCTAATCTAGATCAAAGTAATTGTCATCCAAACCTTTCTCATTCTTTCTTTCATTCCAGTTCTTAACTACGATGCAAGTCAGGCGATCAAGTCTCCATAACCGAGGAGCAACGACGATTCGAACCGATTATACCTAGCTGGGGATCTCTAACATCACGACATATGTAGAACCGAATCTGCATATATCAACCCTCATTTAGATCTCCCAAAACCAGAACGTGTCCATCGCCACCCGAGAGTATAGTACTCCTCGAACCCGGCCCGATTCTAGCCCCGAGGGTACACGCTACTCCCGCCATCTCTCCACTCCCAGTGCGAGGTTAGACGTTCTCGTAATGGAATCACTAACATGTTGGGCTTACCCAAGGCATGAAGCTAGTTGCAAATTCTCGAACACAACAGGCTTACAACGAACGGTCCTTAACTGACAAGGCGGAAACACTACATTGAGACTCCTTTCCCAACGCATGTTAGCAGTGGCCAAACCACCCGCCCGATCTTTCAAGTTCATTCTCATACTTCATTATTCATTAAGTATGCCGTCATGGCTATGTAAACATTTCATTTAAAAGCTTAACTTCTAAGCATAGCGAAGCATACTACGCATTTTCCGTAAAACAGGTATCAAGGTTAATATCGTAATAATCAAGGATGGTAATGCAGCAATTAGGTTATCACTCAACTCCTAATTACTTAATGCAATAAACCATAATATAAATATTAAAACATTTGTAAAATAACAAGGTAGGGTTTAAATACACCGGGGCTTGCCTTGCTCTGACACGACGACTGACTCAGACTCGTGAACTCCTCCGTCTGGTTCGGAACCTGCCGACGATCGCTCTTCTCCGGAGGCCTGCTCGACGACTTCGGCTTCCTCGAAAGCGGTGACTACACGAAGGTATAACATGCTTTAACATGATGCTCAATGATAAACATGATGCTTGATGATAGCATGCCACGGTTACGATAAGAGTACAACTTCCCTTCACGGTACAGTCGTAAACAGAAAACCTACTAACTAGCAGCGACGAATTCCCGCGATACCAGCTTTTAACCTAACAAGTTACTAACGAGCTCAATCATGAAATTAAAGTGCCAGAGATCACAAAAGGGTAGTGACCTAAGGACATCACTTAATCAAAAGGCACACAACACTTAAAGTTCTCAAATTAACATTTATTTACTATTTTAATAATTAGGGCATAATTAGAAGTTGATCATACTTTATCTAAACAAGCTCAAACTTTTTCTATGGGTTAACAATGATTTATAACAGTGCCATAATAAATTTCATAATTTTTGGATAAATAAATTAATTATTAAAATTACTGGAAGTTGTATTTAATCTTTATTGGAAACAATTAATTCTACTGCAAAAAGTATTCAAATTCATGATTTAATATTTTTCCTAGATGGTTTATACACTGAGAAGCTTACACAAAAATTTTCATAAATTTTGGAACTCTACACAATTTTTAATGAAATAAACAAATAATAAAACTATTCATTTATTTGAAAAAGAAAAACAAAAACGAAATCGGGCCGACTTTTCTTTTTCCCCGCGGTCCGGCCCAGCGAACGGCCCGCTAGCGCGCGCCCGCGCCCGCACGCGCGTTCGGCCCAGCCGCGGCCCAGCTCAGCCGGCCTGCTCCGCCCGCGCGCTCGCTCACTCTCTCTCGCTGACACGGTGTCTCCACCTGTCATCGCCTTCCTCCCGCCTCCTCTCGCTCTCCCGCGCGCTCACTCACCTCCGCGCGGTGGCCGGCCGGTTACCAGTGCCCCGGTCGACAAATCGAGCTGACCAACACGTTCTACATCACCTCACGAACCCGTTTTGCTAAGTTGCGCCATGATTGGAGCCCTAGTGACCCGCGAGCGACGGCGATGGCGGCACGGTGGCTACGGGAGCAGCACGCCGGCGACTACAAAGCGGTAGAGGTTAAATTGAAGGGTCAGGAAGCATCAGTAGCTCACCGCGATTGCAGTGGAGGTCTTGGTGGCAACGGGGAGCGGTTGGAGTGATCTGGCCACGGAAAGCGGCTTGGTCGCCGGAGTTGAGCACGGGAAGCGGTGGTCGCGGTGGTTCAGACGGAATTGGGCTGGCTCGGGTGGTTCACGAGGTGCGCGAGGATGCGGCGATGCTGTTGGTGCGACTGGCGTGGCCGGAGACGGCTCAGTGGCGGCAGCGGCGAGCGGTGGAGCTAGCGGCGGCGGCGGTGGCGGAAATGGAAAACGTCACGGTGAACTCATGTATATATAGAAGGAAGACGCGTCTACAGAGCAGCACTGCAGTGCCATCGCGCTGGCGACCCTGGCACACGCGAGAAGACCGTGGAAACGGCCACGGCGGCGTTCAGCCGGCGCCCATACCGGCCGGTGGCCGTCGGTGATACGTCGGGCACTGTAGCTGCCCCCCCAAATTTTGAAATTCAAACTGTTTTCTCAAATTACTTTTAAATTTGTATAACAACTTGAAAATCTTCCAATGTATGAAATCTTCAGAATTTCAAGCTCTACAAGTTTGGTATTGAACACTTTTTCAAATTCTGCTTGGATTTTGAAATTTGAGTTTAAATTCAAAAAGGGACACATTTTTCAGATTTGGTAATTTAGAAATTACTTTTGATTTTATATGGAAACTTCAAAATCTCCAAACATCAAAGTTGTTTATCTTGACCAGACCTACAACTTTTCTGTTCAAACCTTTTTCAAATTCAGCCTCCATTTTGAAATTTTAGTTTGGGGACAAAAAATGAATTAAATCTGAAATTTGTTTATTTTCAAAATTACTCCACATTTTACACTAAAACTTTGAAAACTCAAAACACCAAAGTTGTAGCCCTTGAAAAGTTCTACAAACTTGGTTTTGAACTTTTTCCAAAATTTTGCTTAGATTTTGAATTATTTCAAAAGGGGTAAAACAGAGTTTTGAAATTTAGGGTTTTCGGAGGGATTTCAAATTGGAATTTGTTGCTACTTTGATTTGTGATTACTTAGTGATCAAAACCTCACCCAAGGGCATCATTTGGACCAACATGACATAGTTGACCAAATGTCACTCTTGGTTGACCAATTTACTTTAAAAATTGTTTTACATTTCTCCCCAGATTTGAATTCGAATTCGAATCGGAAAACTCACGACAAGTTTTGGGACTCCAATTCAAACTCAAATTTGGAGCTTTATTTTTAGATGTTGTACTTAAGCTCATACCCTACACTTGACACTAGTGTGCAACACAGTCGCGCACCTCAAATTACGCAGGGCATGTACTAAGTATTTGCGGTGGTATTCGAAATTAGGGTTTTCAGTTTCGGAGCACACCACAGAGAAACACATTCAACCTAATGAAGTAAACTCGTTTTAGTTGATGCATAACAATGTTAACCTAACAGGGATGCTTTGCGATGCATTATGATGACATGGCAGATTAATTAGCACTATAACACCCGGGGTGTTACACTCAGGGACCGGCTCTAGAAAAGCTTGTTTATGATAACTTTGTTTGATTATTATGGGGTTATCCTTCAGTTACTCTATTTTTTTGAACCGAAGCTACTCTATATCTTCCGTATTAGAAAATAGAATCAGATGACCATATAACCCTGCTGTGTTTAGTGCTTGCGAGCTCTGGCAGTATTATTCTTGTTTTCACCAAATTATCGTCATAATTAGTTTGTCAGATAGCTTTGGTGGTGCATAACTACATGAGCCTGTAACTGTGATGCGAGGATGCAGAAATTCCTATTTATCTTATTATATGATTATAGTTGTTAATTCTCTGTCTGACAATACTTCTAATCCAGTATAAAAAAGTTTCTACTTTTTTAACTGGACAATGATAGAAACTAATCTGAACTACTATAGTTTTTGGTTAGAAATCCATGTGCGGTCAATTTACACTTTGTAGTTTTTGTTGGAAGTTCATGCACTTATGCAGTCCTGCTTGTGTGTAGTTGTTGGAAGTTTTTTAAGGAGACAGAAGGGAGGTTGCCAATACAGAGGTACTGTATCTGCTTGAGTTTAGTTCCACTTGTGAAAAGCTCAGGTTTACTTGTAAATGCTCTTTTTTTGAGATTTATAATGAGCAGATTCTGGATCGGCTCAACCCAAATTTTGTAAACTTGCAGGTAGTTTATGCATGGATTCAGTAATAGTTATACAGATCTTTATTGATTTTGCATGACTTATGTTCAAGTTACAATAACATGTATACAACCATGAGAACTATCTCTGTTTTGCATTTTTTCTTGCAGCAAGAGTCAGGTTACATAGTTACAAGTATCTAACTGACGGTTGCTGTTATATGCAGAGATGACCTATTAGGTTTGTTTCAGAGAAACGATCTCTGTCATTTCTTAAATTAGATGGCTGCAGCAAGCTATGGTGGCGTCAGTATTAGTTCTGCAAAGTTGAGTAAGTCTTAGCTTCTCAGTTGTAGCTATAAGCGAATGCAAATTGTAAAGATTGAAAATTGGATAAATAGTGGTAATAAAGTTGAAGATGGAGTCTAGGGCTATCTGCAGATATCTCTAGCTTCCATTTTTCACTCACTCTGATTTTTTTCCCGAAAGTTTTACTGTGCAACTTACAATTGGCTGCAAGTTCAGATCTATATATGTAGCAGAAAATTTGGTCTTAGATTGTCCTATAAGAAATTGAAAAAATTGTAGACAGAAAAATAGTTAAATGGCTTGCTCTCTGCATATATATATGCACATGACATGATATAGGTTGCTAGCTATTTCTAAATTTGAGGATGGAAGAAGATTTTGCAGCTTCTGGAAGTTTAGCCATGGGAGCAGATTTTGCAGCTTCTGAAAATTTCATTGAGCCAAGGGTGTAATTTAGCCCATTTGTACACTGGGGTTTTGTGTGCTTGTGATTTTCACATCTAACCTACTGTAGAAACTTTGTTAAGTTTCTGAAGATCAGCCCAGAGGGTAAGGTGCATGTGTATCACGGTGCTGATGGCAAATGGATTCCTAATTCTGATGTGATCACCCAAGTCATTGAGTAGAAGTACCCAACTCCATCTCTGATCACCTCTCAATGCAGTAAGTTCAACTGGTGCTTGTTTATGAAGATCCTTGCTATATATAGCTCTATAATTTTCATAGGAGTTACCTCCTAAAGGAATAGAAAGTAATGCATTTATCTATCATGCAATTGATTTTTAGCCTGCAAAATACTTGTAGCTTTATCAGGTAGCTCGAATTCATTTTGTAGTATGTGAGACATGACTTTATTATGCCTTCTTATGAATGAGTGTATTCCGGGTCATATGAATGGTCATATACAATTGTGTGAGACTAAAAACTATGGAAAAAATATTGTCGTTTGGTTGAAAATGGTTGTTTTCAAGTGCATCCCTAGAATGAAACTGTGGCATTAGCACGGGTCACTAGGTTCATTTATATTTTGTAACCTGCATTATAAAAATAATCTAAAGTGAACTCATAAATCTGCATGTATGCCATTATCATGATATTGTAAAGCAACCTCCTAAAATTATATGATTTATATCTAAATTACTAACCTTTGTCATTATGAACCACACAACCCTTATTCCATCTTGTGCTCTCTGTTCTGCCCAATTGTAGAATTTTTCCTTTGGCTATCGTGGCAAATAATTTAAAGTCAAAATCAGTGTGAAGGATATAGCCATCTGGTTGCTGTGAATTGTGTTTAATGGCGTCAGACGCCATCCATGAGCTGATTCAGAGATATTTTTTTAATAGTTATGATTCAGAGATAGTTAAAACCTCTAATAAAGATGAACCTTGCTGGGAGCGCCAGGTGGCCAGGCCATCCCCTGCCGCTGCCGGCAGCCAGCGGCCGCAGGCCAGGAGCCTAGCTGGAGCTTGTAGCTGGCAGCTGGCCCTGCCCAGGCTGAGGGAGTCACTCCGCGAGTTCAGGCTCAACACCGTCTACATCGAGGCCCAATGCCCCAACATTGGAGGGGTAGGGCCGAATCAAACTGCATATCGATTGTACGATTCAGATTCGACGCATTCTAGGCTGTGGTGCGGGTTCAGTACTTCAGTTGTGGGATTTTGGTTTCGTTTCGTTTTGATGAATTGACGTGATGGTTTGCAGTGTTGGAATGGAGGTGGCGGGGGCCGCGGAGAAGGGGATGCCATTTGTGACCGCGATGATCATGCTCCTCGGTGACACCTGAACCCAGAGGTGTCGATTCTGCACTGTGAAAACCAGCAAGAAGCCTCCCCCACCGGATGCCCTGGAGCCTCTGAAGACAGCCATGGCAGTCGCAAGTTGGGGGTATGATCTCTGTCGGTAATAAACACTTTGGTAGAGTGTCAGACTTCAGGTTTTCGTGGTGACATGGAGGCAGTTTCATCTATAGAAAACTCTGGTCTAGATGTATATGCTTATGCTCACAACATTGAAACTGTGGAAGTTCAACCATCACTTTCTGTCAAGAATCAAGATAAGTGTAGCTTGCTGCCGTTTCCATTTTTTTGTTCTTTTCTTTGCCAGCAGGGAATCTACATTTGCAGTCGCAAACAAATAATTCCTAAGTTTTTTATTATTATGTCTAAGCTTTTATAATATCATTCAACAAAGATGTATATGGCACCCATGTATATGCTGACAGCTCAAATAAAGCGTGGTAAGGACGGCTGCCTATCATTTTTTCAAAAAAAGGACGGTTGCCTATCCATCGATATCTTCATGTGTCCCGTGTCCGATAAAATATAAGAAGCAAGGTAGTATAAGAGTATAAGTAGTCTTCTTACTTGTAGTACATTTGCATGCATTTTCCATCTACTCATGATTCTTAGTAGATATATGGTTTCTCACTTTCTCTAAGAATCTTAATGTTTGAATAACAATGTTGACTGGTTCAGCATGATCAAACATCATTCTCCCCCTTTACAAGAAAAATATAGCCGTTTGGTTGTTTTTATGTGCAAACCTGAAATAAAGCCGTGGCGTTAGCACGGGCATTGTACTAGTGAATATAATTCATCGAAACTAAGGCCCTGTTTGAATTTATTATCTGATGGTAGTTAGCTGGCTAATAACTTATTATCTAATTTGGTCTAGACAGTGGGATAGTTGTTATCTAAATATCCAACTAACAATTGGCTAGCCTAAAAAACAATTGGCTAGCCTATTATCTATACATGTTTGGATGCAAAAAAGATAATTATTAATAGATAACTACTATCTACACGGATCAAACAGGGCCTAAATAATCCCGTCAAAGGGCTCTTTACAAGGATTATCTTTTTTTAATCCTTTACTAGGATTATCTAAGCATATCTTGGCATGCGATGGGTTTCTTGTGGTGGAAACCTGTCCACCCGAGTTCAAATCCTCAACTTGGTACGGATGATCGCGTTTTCTTAGATTTATTCCGGGATTTAACGACGCTATGCTTTCAGTGGTAGGTGATGTCCCCGTCGACAACGAGACGCTTGTGGTGATTTTCATGAAGGCGCTATGTTTTCAGTGGTAGGTGACGTCCCCGTCGACAGCGAGGCGCTGACTTCGTGAATCTCGAGATCTGCCGGCTCAGTCTTTCATAGGTGCTCATACGGCTAGGGTTTGCATACGTATGTTCATATGGGTGAGTATGCGTGCGTGTTGTAGTCGTCTACGTTGTACTGTGTAATTCTTAAAAAATGCATATCTTGGTATACCGTACATGTCGTGGTTGTTCTTGAGCCTTAGAGCATCATCAGTAGTTCCCCAATACAACTCTCCCAATAATATGGTATTAGGGTAGCCCAATATCATTTTCTAGATTTATTGGGGAAGTTGCTGTAGCAGTACTCCAATATAACTTCCCCAATACCTATATAAAACATGGGTCTCGTATGAGTGTAAGAGAAAATATGGCTGAAAAGTGGTAGTTGGGATGGTATTAGAGGAGTTGTATCTCTCTTTCTTTGAGGGAAGATGAGAAAAATATTGGTGACCATAAAAAAAGGATAAAGTATTGGAGAACTGCTGAAGTAAGAAAAAATATAGTTGTCTCTAATATAACAGTTCTATGGAGACAGAGGGAGGTATCGGGAACCGCGGGAGATGCCGTTAGTTCTTCACTTCTTCGGGGACGCAACACGCATATTCATTAGGTGATTTGCAGCATTTACCTCTTGACTGGGCCCAATTTTCTTTCATGTCCAATTATCCACGGTACAAATAACAGTTCTATGGAGACAGAGGGAGGTATCGGGAACCGCGGGAGATGCCGTTAGTTCTTCACTTCTTCGGGGACGCAACACGCATATTCATTAGGCGATTTGCAGCATTTACCTCTTGACTGGGCCCAATTTTCTTTCATGTCCAATTATCCACGGTACAACGGCCCAATCTTTAGATAACAGGTCCATCAGTTTCAGCTCACTGCTCACAGTCACACCCCTCCCTTCCGGCCTTCCCCCAAACGTTTTCTCCAAGCTCCATCGGGGCCTAGCGCCGCCGGAGGTTGGGAGACCTCGGAACTTCCGAGGAGGGGGAGGAGGGTCTGGCCGGTGGCGACGTCACCTCAAGACACACTGCATCCGTTCTACTGGAAGGTGATGGTTGAGATGCTTCCTCCAACTCCAACCGCGGCTGCCGAAGTGCTCTCCATCCTCCGCGGAGCTGACCCCGCCCACCTCCTCCCCGCGTCCGGCATCGCCCGGACGCCCGAGCTGCTCCAGCACCTCCGCCCCGCGCTCCCGACGCTGCCGGACTCCGCGATCCCGGCCCTCGCCCGCTGGGCCGGCGCCGCCACCGCCGTCTCCCTCCTCGCCTCCCGCCGCCTCTTCGCCGCCGCCTGGCGCTTCCTCCTGCTCCCGCCCGCCGCATCCTCCCCGCCGCCCCCGCTCGCCGCGTTCGCGCCGCTCCTCCGCCGCTACGCCCGCCTCGGGCGCACCGACTCCGCGGCCCGCGCGTTCCGTTTCCTCCAACGCCACCCGGACTGCTACGCCGTCGAAAGCGATGACGGCGCGCCGTCAGCCGAGGCGGCGGTCTCCCCGTTGATCCTGGCCGTCGACGCGCTCTGCAAGGAGGGCCACCCTCGAGCCGCCGCGCGGCTCGTCGCGCAGGTCCGGCGCGAGGACGACGGGTGGACGCCCGACGTGCGGGTCTACAACGTCCTGCTCAACGGGTGGTCCCGCGCGCGCCGGCTCGACAAGGTGGAGAAGCTCTGGGCGGCGATGCGCGATGAGGGCGTGCGGCCGACGGTGGTCACCTACGGGACCTTCATCGACGCGTACTGCGTCATGCGCAGGCCTGACCAGGCAATGGCGCTCCTTGACCAGATGCGAGAGGAGGGGATCCAGGCCAATCTGCTCACGTGCAACCCCATTGTGTATGCGCTTGCGCAGGCAGGCCGTTTCGGGGACGCACACAAGGTGCTCGAGAAATTTCCCCTCTACGGCGTGTCACCGAATATCTCGACATTCAACTCCCTCGTCTTCGGCTACTGCAAGCACGGAGACCTTGCTGGGGCTAGTGGAGTACTCAAGGCCATGCTGGGGCGGGGCATTTCACCAACTGCAAGGACATACAACTATTTTTTCATGGTCTTTGCCAGGAATCGTAGCATTGAGCTGGGAATGAATCTCTATGCAAAGATGGTCAGCAATGGCTATGCGCCAGACCGGCTCACTTACCACCTCCTGGTCAAGATGTTGTGTGAGGCGAACCGGCTTGAATTAACGCTGCAAATGCTTCAGGAGATGAGAAATAGTGGTTTTGAGCCAGATCTAGCAACTAGCACCATGCTGATACATTTGCTTTGCCGACGCCATCACTTTGAGGAGGCTTTTGCGGAGTTTGAGCAGATGTTTGAGAGAGGGATTGTGCCCCAGTATATCACTTACCGGATGCTTATGAAAGAGCTAAAGCGGCTTGGTTTAGTCAAATTAGTACAGAAGTTGGCAGATCTAATGCGTTCAGTTCCACATTCCACAAAGTTACCTGGCAGTTACAGGGATAAGGAAGGAGATGATGCTATAGAGAAGAAGAAATCAATATTACTGAAAGCCCAGGCCGTTTCAGATGTTTTGAAGGATTGTAAAGATCCCAAGAAACTGCACAAGCTCAAAGATCCTGAAGAAACTGACGTCCAAATTGCAGACAGGATTGTAGCCAACATTAGGAGAAGAGTATATGGAGACATCTGAAGGATAGTGCCATCTGTTTCTTGAACATTGATTTGCATTGTGTAGATTATCAATATTAATTGCATGACTATTGTTTTAGCAGTCAGTTGAATTATTCATCTCAAAATATGACCACATAAGCTATTCTTCTTACACGATATAGCAGTAAGTTTCACATGTTCTGCTTTGCTTTCTCTGTCGCTCAAATCATTAATGATTTGACGTCGCCCTCCCCTTCCTCATCCTGGCGCAGTTGGCACTTTGGCGGTTACCATGGTTTGTTCTCAAGTTGGTTGATGTCTCTCCTGTTGCAGAGGAGAAGGGGCTGGATCAACGAAAATATGTGAGCTTTGCAAGAACTCATGTGTCACTGCTGGAAAACTGGAAACAATTTGTAGCACACTAATAATGCATGCTTAATTGCTTATGGACGGACCCAGAGAGCAGCTTATGCTTCTGTCCAGTTTGATCCTATTGTAACGGTAGTGTTGATTCTGATGATTGTTCAGACCGACAGAGGATCGACACTAGATGAGGCAGTTGAGTACTTGAAGTCCTTCGAAATGCAAGTTCATGTCTGAAATGGCACTTCCCAGTTTATCTGCATATATGCAACATTGTATCCTTCTTGATTGCGTTTGTAGCCTCAGCTCGGGAACTGATCTGTTTCCTGTGGCTTAGATCATGTGGATGGATACTGATCTATTGGGATGGTACTGATGGTGCTACTCGTGCTCAGCTCACCAGCTCATGCCTCCAATGACCATGGTGTTCGATTCAGCATGTATTGCCAACTGTGGCGCAGTTTCGAGTCAGATGCAAAGAGTCCCTTCATGAACAACCTGTTGCCAAATCAGATGCAAAACCCACAATTAGTAGTACCAAGCTTGCAATGACCTAACTTGCAGGTACACATCATTTTCAATTGCAAGCTCTCATAGTATGAGGTGAACTGTTTCCACTCTGGTCTATGTAAACTGTAAAGTATAATCCAAATTAGAATAAACCTAGGATTGTAGGAAATCAAGTTGTACTTTGCAAATTGTAACTTGCTCTGTGGCAAATTTTATTGACAAAGGAAAAGTAATAATCAATCCGAGACATGAAGAGTTAAGGCATCACTAACATATTAGACTACAAAACTGACCATTTCTCAGATAGAAAAAAACACTAGTTGGCTAATTTTTTTGAAAAACATAGCTGTAGAGAACCTCAGGTTACTTGGTTGTACACGTGCTCTGAGGGTTAGGATTGAATACATGGAAGAAAATACTACATTAGGGTTTGCTTGGAAGCAGGGTCCAAAATTTTTACTGTGCTACAAAGGCCATCTCTAAGTGCAGTTTAGTAATTGCTCAGTTTTTGTAGAAATTATTTTAGATTGTCTGATTTCAATTTAAGCAATATTGTTGTTTTTATGGCTGTATTGGGTACAGCTCCTATGATTATGAAATCTGTTGGTGCGCTGGATGCATAAGCCATCACAAATATTGCTTTTTTTTTTTTCCTGATTTGCATCAAGAACAGGAAGTCATGGCTGAAAAAGGTTCGGTGATTCTCACAATGTGTATTCATGATTTATACTTTCTTTTCATTTCCCTGGACTAGATGCACATACATTGATATGTGGCCATCTGTAGAATAGGTGGATCTCAACATTCTTCCATGTTTTTATTTTAATGATTATAGATTTCATCTTCATTGATTAAGTTATTAACTCCACAGTGCTTTTTTCCTTTCTGTCCAGTAGAAAAGTGCCCTCATATGCTTGACAGAACTATATTTTATTCACTGTTCATGTGCTCCTAACATCAAAACTTGATACCCCAGCTTTTTGTGCTCATTCCAGTTAGAAGCAGTGGCTGAGCGGCCCATATGATCAGAAACAGATGCTTAGCAGTTAGCACCATGGCCAGCCAAGCTGGGCTTCGTATACTACTTAGATTCGTATTTGTAATCGGATCCTGCAGTCGTTCCAAAAAATTTTTTATATATATTTTTCTTCTCCTTTCAACCTTTGCCATCCTCTGCACATAACAAGTAGAATACAACATTTCTATGTGTAAACAAGCAGAGTACATCAGTACAACATCAGTTTTGGAAATATGTAAGATAGCTAGCTTGCTTTACATTGTTAATTTAAGATTTAAACGGTCTTGCAACCAATAAAGCTCAGCCATAAAAAATTATGGAGGCTTGTAATAACTCTATGCTTACGAGTCAAGTAATCGAATGTGCAGTGTCCTGGCAGTTAGAGAAGAAGAAATCAAATCTGTATTACTAAAAGCCCAGGCCGCTTCAGACGTTTTTGAAGGAGTGTACAGATAAAAGAAACTGCACAAGCTCAAAAATCCTGAATAAACTAATGTAAAACTGACGAGGTCGCAGACACGATTGCAGCCAACATTAGGAGAAAGAGTATATGGGGACTTCTCGTGGATAGTGCCATCAAGGGAGCATCCTAATTGTTCAGACATTCGAATCCGTAGCAGGACACGCCAATTTTTGTGCTCCAATACCACCTAACGATAATTTTGTTAGATCAAACCAAGTTAGCACTTGAAATTCCTTTGCCAATTGAACAGTCACACAAGCAGAAAATTTGGAGTCAGACTACAGGCAAAGAAGGTTGCTGTGGTGTTGGTTAGCAAGAAGATACCAAGAGTCAGACTACAGGCAAAGAAAATAGATTTGGAAAACAGTCACATGTTTAAGCAATAAATTCAATTGCAATAAAATAAACACAGGAGTTGGATTATGATCTGCGTCGCTATTTCCAAATTCATATTCTGTTTGTAATAATCGGAACCCCTGTCTTGAACAGACAGGGGAAAAAAATAAGAGAGATGGCAAAGTATACCAGCATGTGTTTCTTGTCTGTGGACAAGACTTGGCCAAAAGGAAAGAACATCCTTTCTCAATCAGAGCAGTGGCACCACAACAAAATATGTCGTAAAATACACAGGACAAGGAATAAAGAAAAAATGCACTAATCAGGATTGACAAAGACAAAGATAATGTTTCACACTGGAGTGAAAGATAATGTATCATTGGAAGGCCATGTCATGTATTTCTGCAAAAGAAAACACTAACAAATATAGGAATGAAAACATTACTTCTCTGTTGTCTGCTTTCTACATCACAACCAAGATGATGCACCACGGTTCTCTCTACCACCAACATTTGTTCGTTATTTTCTCAACTACAAGATCTGAAACAAAAAGGGCCATTCCATACGAGCTTGTTACATCACACTAAGAAGCTTTACGGCTGGCCACATTTGGTGACCGGTACCCTGCTTTAGTGGGCTTTCCCCAAGGAGAAACTGAAGGCCTGCCTCCTTTGGTACGCCCCTCGCCTCCACCATGGGGATGATCCACAGGATTCATAGCAACACCACGGACAACAGGGCGCCTGCCCAACCACCGGCTATGCCCTGCTTTCCTTAGCTTGCGTGTGCCATGGCTTGGATTGGAGACTATACCGATTGTAGCACGGCATTTTGAATCGACAATCTTCTGAGCACCTGAAGGAAGACGCAGGACACACTGTGCACCTGGCTCCTGGACTACTTTAGCATATGTACCAGCTGCTCGAACCATCTTCCCACCCTGACCAGGACGACATTCAATGTCATGCACCCATGTTCCAATTCGTGCATTGGCTAGTGGTATGCAATTCCCAACCTTTGAGTTGAGATCAATTATATCAAACTGATTAGCTGAGGAATATGGCGAAGAGGATGTACTCTTAGAAGGTTTCGAGGAGTCATAGTTCATCACTGTACTACCTGGCATGCACTGGTGACTGGCCAATATATAAGATACTGGTACACAATCAGCCTTTCCCTTTGGCCCTTTACTCATACCAATAGACTTTGCTGCCAAGCTACTGAAGCGGTTAGCCTTTGCCTGAAGCAAAGGTTTCTTCTTGAGATCATTCTGCCAAGAGAGAGCAGCTTGGCGCTTCATTCTCTGTGTCCAAAGTGCATCATCTGCTGCCCATTTTTGAATTCCAGAAAGAGAGAATGTCTGTTTTTCTTCTTCATTTCCTCTGACTTGAGCATAGAAAGCGGGCTTCGCACCAGCTAATGCTATCCTAGGCAAGCTCCCACCAGATTTAACAGATGCGATATCTCCATTGCCTAGAGAGGAGTACAGTGCAGAAGCTTCCTTTTCCTTATGCACTCTACCAGACAAAGCCGCAAGGGAAAACCGAGCAGAGACATCAGCAGTGACAGATTCCAGGACTGCTGGCTTGGCACTGGGCTCTTGTAGAGTCTTGGGGCAGCGGAAATGCACCCCTTGGACCCATCGCACCAGAGCAATGCTAGAGGAGCGATTTGGGTCGTACTCAATCCGCTCCACAATGCCCAGGGAAGAGGTGCCCCGCTTCACATCGACTTTCCTCTGCAGCCTCTTGGCCCCTCCACCACGGTGGAAAGAGGTGATGCGCCCGGACGAGTTCCGCCCTGCCGTCTTGGACGAGCTCAGAGTCAGACGCTTCAGCGCGCCCAGCTTCGCCTGATCTCTCGCGAGTGAGAGCGCAGACTGACGTGCCATCTTGTTGACAGGGATGGAGATGGGACGGGTGTAGCAGGGAGGAGCGCAGACTCTCCAAAAATATGCAACAACCCTCTAGGCTCTGCAACATTCAAATAAATCAAAGACAAATTACAGATGAGTTTAGATATTAAGCATTGTATCTCCAGTCCAATACATATCACCCATCTGGTATGACTAGCTGAATTCAGCAGAACATGTAATCGTATCAACGAAATCTATTTCCACTTGACTAGACTCGCGCTGGAAAATCCCCACCATGGTAAAGGAAAATGGCAAACAATCCCTAAAGTCACTTCTCACTTGAACCCGAGCCAGAGCCACCGAGGAGTTTCCAGGCGAAATCTGCCGCGCAAAACCTAAGCCCCCATTCCCGCCGCCGCGAAAAAACCTAGCAGAGCCAGTTCCAGACCCAGGACGAACCAGGTACTTCCCACATCCGCCGGTCAGCAGACTATCCCAGCAGGAAAAAAATAAATCTTGGAACAAGGGCAGCGTAATCCAAGAGCTGCAGGTGCGCGCATCCGGCTTGGGAATCTGCTGCGCATCTGACCTAAAAAACCGATTTTCTCACACGATCTCGAGCAGTATCTGATGTGCCTACGGATTAGCTCCCGCGGACTCGTCGGACCTAGCCTAGCCTAGTGATGTAAACGAGGAGGATCGAAGACGGAGTACTACTAACCAGGCAGCGTCGGAGGCCCCAGGTGGCGTCTCGGTTCCTCTTGCGGTCCTGAGTGGGGAGGATCCGGGGAGCCTGTGGCGCGCGCAGCAGGGAGGAGGAGGAGGTTAGTCGCCTCGCCGGCGGCGGCTGCAAGCGGTGCGTGGAGGCCGGGTTCCGGCACGGCACGGGGGGCGGAGCGGTGGCGGCGGCTACGCTGTGGTGGCCGGTGGGGTGGAGTCGGGCTTGATCGATGCCGTGATGGGCCTGCGGATGGGCTTTCCATGGCAGCTAGCAGCAAAGAGAAGTGCAACCGGCCCAGAACCAGAAGGCCTATAAGCTGTGGGCATTGGGCATGGCCCGCCCCGTTCCTCCTCGCTCGCATCGCACGGGCACAGTGGGCGGGCATCCCATCCTCCTCGTCCTCGCTCCGTAAGTGGCGGCATCCATCAGACCATCACGCCATCACGCACGGGACGGGAGGCGCGGGTGCGTCAGCGTACGACACCGGCTGGCCACTGCCCAGAAAAGAAAACTGCTCGACCGGACCGGGGGAGCACGGCGTCAATTGCTTGTCGTCGTCGTCGTCGACGGGGGTTGGTTTAGCGGGAGATGGACGAAGACGGGTGGCGGCAGCCAAAGCCAAGTTAGCCAACGATCCGCTGGCCTCCATTACTCTTAATCTAATAGTACTAATCATGCACCAGGAAATCGCCGTCACGAGCAGACGAGCTGAGGAAAACGAGTTCGGCAACGAAAGCGACGGCTTTCTGCTTCACAAACCATTTTTTTTGTTTGTTCTCTGTGTGGTGTAGGAAGATTCAGCACTCCTTGCCTTTGTTCGTGCCGTGGAGTGGAGTGTGGACTATGGAGACCGAAAAAATTAAGGCCTTGTTTAGTTCCCAAATTCAACACCCAAATTCCACTATGTAAAAAGGAGATTCCCCATCACATCAAAATGCCGGCAAATGCATGGAGTACTGAATGTAGATGAAATCAAAAACTAATTGCACAGTTTTATTGTACTTTGCGAGACGAACATTTAGAGTCTAATTAATCAATATTTGGATAATTTTTTGCACTAACAAACAAAACGCGCTACAGTGTTCCGACAGGAACACTGTAGCGCGCAGTGCCGATTCCGGGGTGCCGAATCGGCATCTAAACACGGCCTAAAACACCGTGATGCAGTATGCCCGTGATACTGGAGCAGAGTGCAGTAGTAGCAGACTACCACCAGCAGCTATTCCACGATACAGTTGCTGACAGCAGCCTAGCTAGCCAGCTAGGGCCACCGTCAAAGCTACAGTAGCATTGCTTTCGCTCCCTTTCTCTCCGCGCGCGGGTCACACGTGAGCTGGGCCTCACGCACGCACGCAGTCACGCGCGCTGGGTCGTCGTCGTCGTGCTCTGCTCACGCAGCCACACGTGTACCTCGACCTCGAGCAGCCATGGCTCGTCGCAACGTGACAAGGCGAGCTCGGCGCTCCGTCAAGCCACGCACGAGGACTCGAGGAGGCACTAGTAGCTAGCTCTGCCTTCTGGCTCACTCACCGGTGAGAGAAAGTGTGAAGCAATGCAATGCTACGGGAGGTACCGGACCTTCGTGCGGGGCCCACCGGAAGGTCGATGAGCGAGGTGATATGACAGTGACAGGCTGAAAGGGCAGTTCGTCTCTTCCGCTGGGCGCTGGCCGCCGGCTGGACCCTGTTCGCCCCACATCTGAAAAAAAAGAGTAAAAACCTTTTTCTGGGTCCTCCTCTCCCCCTCCCTTCGCTCGCTAAAACCCTTCCTGTTCTTGGGGCTGTTTAGTTCACGAAAATTTTTGGGAAACGTCACTGTAGTAATTTCGTTGTTATTTGATAAATATTATCTAATTATGAATTAACTA
The DNA here is from genome assembly GCA_022457205.1 of Saccharum spontaneum. Lineage (NCBI taxonomy): Eukaryota > Viridiplantae > Streptophyta > Magnoliopsida > Poales > Poaceae > Saccharum > Saccharum spontaneum. The sequence goes on from CM039618.1 coordinate 55,793,875, forward strand.
GGCTTAAAAGATTTGTCTCGTGAATTTCGTCTAAACTATATAATTAGTTTTATTTTTTATCTATATTTAATGTTTCATATATGTGTCAAAGATTCGATGTGACGGGGAATCTGAAAAATTTTGCAAAAAATTTTTGAACCAAACAAGGGCCCTGTTTAGTTCCACGAAAAAAATACTATGCGAAAAAAAGATTCCCCATCACATCAAACTTGTGATACATGCATGAAGTACTAAATGTAGATGAAATCAAAAACTAATTGTACAGTTTGGTTGTACTTGACGAGACGAACGTTTTGAACCTAATTAGAACAGTTGGACACTATTTGCCAAATAAAACCAAAACGTGCTACAGTACTTTTTTTACATCTTTTTTACCATCTAAACACACCCAAGGCGTTGTTCCTCCTCGCGAATGGTAGTACTACAGCGGTAATAAAGTACTCCGTGCTACTAGTAAGCCTCTTCCTTCCTCGTCCTCTTTGACGAATCCAAGCGCTAGGATCTCGCTTGCTCGCTCTCGGATCCGCAGGCGGCTCTGTTTCCTCCGCCCGATCCTCCGTTCAGTCCAACCACGCCTCCGCTGTCCGTCCCTGCTGGCTGCTGCCCTCTCCTCCTTGCCGAAACTGCCACGCACGACCTCGCCACCTCCTGAAGCTCGGTTACTTTTCGAACCCGCCCTTGTTCGAGGTTGGTGCGGCGCTGGTGGCTGCTTAACTGGTGGTGCCGCCGCCGCTTTGATTAACAACAAGCCACCACACCTGCTGTTTCTTCTCGGGCCGCTTTGATTAATCGCCTCTTTTTCTTTCTCGGTGATCGCCTTTTCCCGAGATTGCATTTTTATTTGTCGGCGGCACCCGGCACGGCACTTTGGCTCGGTCTCCGAGGCCGGCCGGGCAGGCGGCAGGCGGCAGATGCAGTATAGCAGCAGCAGAAGCTCTGGTGGTGGCGTTGTGAACAAGAAATTCCTCGGGTTCCACGCGGCTCCCGTCGCTTTGGCGTTTTGGCCCCTTCCTTTTCTTCCTTTCCGCTGGTTTTCTGGTGCGGGGTTTTGCGCTGGTTCGGGTTGGGTTTAGGACGGCACGGCACCAGCTGATTTCCCTTCCCCACCCCGCGCTCCTGCTTGCTCTTCCACCCGTGATCTCCGAGATCGGGGGTTCCTTCCCGATTTGGTCCGCCCAGATCGAAAACGGAAATCTCTGATGGGTTTTGGAAGGAAAGTCGCGATTTTTGGGTGAGGTTTTCCGTTTCCTTCCGTTGCTGGATCGACTGACTGACTGATCGACCGGCGGAGGAGCCGCCATGGCGTCGTCGTGCATCCCGGCCGGCGGCATCCGGCTGCCGGACCTGGAGATGGTCAAGGCCTCGCCGCCGCCGGCGCCGCCCAGGCCGGCGCACTCCGCGGCGTCCTCCACGCTCTCGGAGGCGTCCAACGCGTCCGCGGCCTCGTCATCGGCCACCTCGTCGTCGGTGGCGGCGTCGCTGTCGCTCAAGCGCCCGCGCACGCCGCGGAAGCGGCCCAGCCAGACGTACAACGAGGCGGCGGCGCTGCTCGCGTCCATGTACCCCTCCGTCTTCCCCGTCGCCAGGGGCAAGGGGGCCACCGAGGCGGCGGCGCCGCCCCGCCTCCTCGGCCTCGCCTCCGCGCTCGCCGACGACCCGTCCTGCTCCGACCTCCTCCCGCCGTTCCCCGTCCCCGGAGGCCAGGCCGCCTTCCTCCTCCGCGACCTGCTGCCGCCGCCGCCTCTGACGCCGCGGAGCCCCGCCGCCGCCAGGGGTTGCCCGTCGCCCGCGGCCGTCAGCAGCGTCTTCAGCGAGTTCCGCGACCCGGCGCCGTCCCCTGCGACCCCTGACGACGCTGCTGCGGCGCCTGACGAGCCCGGGGAGCTCGACTTCGACGATGACGACGGATTCGACGCCGACTCTATCCTGTGCGGCGTCGACGAGGGCGCGGCCGAGGGCATCGATGGCATCATGGGGAAGCTCTCTATGGAAAACAACGGGACGTCCGTGTCAAGCGTAAACTCCAACCTGCCCAGATCCAAGATGATGCACCCTTACCTCAGGGACCTTATGGTGCTCGGGCTCAGCTTCCGGCACGATCAGAGTTTCATCAATCAAGCGCTCAAGCGCCATAGTGTCGATCCTGAATGGTGGATGTGCCCTGCCATACCTGTGAAAGACATTACCCCGGCACCGCCACCTTCAGTGGCAATGGTGAAAGCGACAGACAAGAAGAAGACTAAGAAGAAGTCACTGGGGACAATATACGAGGAGGGGAGTCCTGAGTCTGCCAATGGCGACACCGGAGCTTTGGCACTGCCAGAGACAGGATACACTGGAGCTTTAGAACTGCCAGAGACAGGATTGGGGCTGAGCTTGAACACTGACGGGGTGCTCAAGGCATGGCGTGGCAGAGGCTCTGTGTTCGCTGATGGCAATGGGCCTGACTTGCCATTGTCCTCTGCTCATGTGGTAGTAAGTATCTCCAGCTTATCTAGATATAAAAGGTTTTCCATTTCCAGTTAAAACTTAAAATGGCTAGAGTTCTTAGAACACTAAATTATACTTGTTATTAGTTTATATCGTCTGATAAAGAGAATTTGTTTCATTTCAGTAGAAGCACAGATCATCTGTTGTTTTATATCAGCAGGTGATTAGAAAATCTATCCTGCATTACTTCATTTCAGTCCCTTACATTTCTTATCAGTGGCAAGTTTCTTCCAGAATAAAATTTGTGTCTGAAATTTGCTGATATGACAAAGTACAATGTGCTGGGATTTTTACCTCCGCCAATACTTGACTTTACTGGTTTAATGGGCCAGGCAGAAGGAAATTCCAAATGGCCATTTTCTCTGAGTTGAATCATTGTAAGAAACTTAGCCAAAGGACTCTAGCCCAGGTGGTTAGAGCTTTCCAGCGGCACCCCCTAGGTCCTGAGTTCGACTCAACGTGGGAGTGAATTTCAGGCTGGGGGTACCCCCCCCCCCCCCAACCCCCGGTCGAGTTATACACGTAACCACTGCGGTGTCTCCAGAGATATGCATGTGGCCCACGTGTCCTGGGCACCCTGTGGCGTGTCCGAGCAGCTAGCCTAAGGGGGGTTTTCTAGACCTGGCCAGTAAGAGAATTTCTTTTAACGCTAATGTCGTGGGGGTGGCTTTACCCCCACCGGCTGAGTTTTTTTTATTATAAGAAAATTAGCCCTCATTATATCTTATTCGCAGTTTTGGAGTTCAATTGAAGTAGAAGAAAATCTCTTAGTTTGGTCTTATTTGCTTTGGAAAAAATTCAAACCATGGTAATTCACAGGTCCACTACTTCATTTGAGGCCTCGTATAGTAGTACCTTCAACCAGTGATCTGAAATTGTGAAGTAAATGCTTATTTGCATATTTCTGATTCTCAAGCAAGTATGCAGAAACAGAAAACTGAATAAAGGATGATTAAAATAATAATGATCAGGAAAAGGAAAAACCGGAGTGAAGAAGCCGGTATCGTTTCTTTAGAATCAAAACCTAAGAAACACGCCTTATAATCCCTGCTGAAAAAATGCTCATTCAACAACTAACTTTCAAATTTTTATGCATTATTTGTGGAAGTTTCCTTATTTAAGTAAACTTATCTGAGTGACTCAGTTTTCCTTACAGTTGCCAGATATCCTAACCATTTTAATGAGCCATAGATAGCTAGTACCACTTTTGCATCAAAAGACATGTAGGTACCCTAAGGTATGTGTGCCCTGCTAAGTTCCATTGTTGGTAGAGTGGTTGGGCTCAAATTGGTGGTACAAAAAGCTAGCGCAAATGCGCAATGAACTCTAGCCAACCTGGCCTTTCTGCATTTAAATAGCAACAATATTGGAGTGCTTTTGGAAAGAAAACTATTAGTTAAGGCTTGGTTGACTCTCCTCATGTAGACATGTTAATGATCAATTGCTCTGCATTTTCCTAAAACTGTCTCATTGTACTGCAAATGGTATATGGCTCCAGCCTACCCCAACTTGCTGTTGTCATTTGTAATGAACCTAGTTTTCTTCTATGTAAAATTATTAATGTTAACAATGTGCATTACATCAACATGCTGAGAGACCACTTACAATGCAACCCTGCAAGCATTCCATTCATCCCTTATGTTCACTTTTACCTGAAGAAACATGCTTCTTATTGGCAAGTGTGGAATTTTCATCGCAGGTTAAACATGAAGACAGTGATCTCTTCCCAAAGAATGGTACCAGCGCTGTTATCAGGGAAGGCAACATTCTAAAGATGCAGCGCAAGCAGAAGCCGTGCACTCCCCTCCCCTCTAACAAGCAGAGTCGGTACTACCGGCCTCGGGTCAAGGTAAGCACCAGAACCGACTCTTGAAGTGATGTTTTCTGCAGCAGCAAAGCCAGCATATATCTCATCTTTTGCAGTCTCTGAAGGTGTCTGAGTTTTTGCGCTTTCACAGGGGAGGTTTGTCAGCAAGGCTTATTTTCTCCAGCAACAGCAAGCATTAGAGAAAGAGAGCTAAGGAAGATGGATCTTGCTGCAAGGAACATTTCTGGGGCTTCACTCTTGCTCTCTAGGAGAAGCAGCAGTGCTTCTCAATTTTCATTTCTGCAGCGTTATAGCGCGGCAGGTGTAGAGATGCCTGTAGAGTGGCAAGTTGTAATCATGGGGATCTGATGGTAGTTTCCTTGCAACTTCTCCAGTGTAAAGAAGGCCATGAAATGATATCCCAACCAGGGCCATGTTTAGTTGAGGGCTAGAGTTAGAATTTTTTCACTCTCTCCATCACATCAAATCTTTAGACACATGCATGGAGCACTAAATGTAGGTAAAAAAATAACTAATTATATAGTTTGGCTGTAATTTGCGAGTAGAATCTTTTGAGTTTAATTAGTCTAATTAGTCTATGATTGACACTAATTACCAAATACAAATAGAAGTGCTACAGTAGTCTAGATTCCAATTTCTCGCCATCTAAACAAGGTGCAGTTAATGGAACCGCTTATCACTCTGTTTCTGCAACCGGGATTCTTTTTTTCCCAGAGCTGTCATGGGAGTGTTTGGTTTGTAGCTCCAGCTAGCCTGGCTAGCCCAATAAAGCCAAGCCAGCCCAAACCTGCCCTCTTTTAGCTAATAGGACTTGTTTGGTTGTCTTGCCCTTGTTGGCCTAGTTTATGTGAAGAAGTGTTTGGTTTCCTGTTTTTGGGCTTGGCTGGCCCACTTGAGCCAACACTGGTGTGTTTGGTTGCTGCTGGACTGCTGTTTCTTTTTACCAAATTCGTTGAAGTGGTAAACTTACCCCTCCCCTGTTGTCACGTGCAATAAATACTAGTCACCAATCCGTCATTCATTCACCCCCTTCTCGTTCACCTCTCACTCGGCCACTCGCCTCCCTCTCGCTGCCCCCTCGTCTCCTCCGTCCGTGACCGAAGGTCGAGCAAGCTCGTCGTCCCCGCCCGCCGCCATGAGCGACCATCAGCCCGCCGCCAATGACGAGGTTCGTCGCGGCCTTGCCCGATGCCATGGGGGCTCCGGGTGCGAGTGTGTGTCGGACGCGGAGACGGAGATCCGCACCTCGACCACTCCGTCGGGTACCCGCTCCGGCAGCAGCGATGGCGACCGCTCCGTCGACTTCGCCGACGACCGCGGCAGCTACGATGACGCCACATCGGAGGTACAGAATCGACTCGATGACACCCCATTTTCCTTAGGGTTTTATGTTCCGGCCCGAAAACCCAACCCTTGTGATGATGCGAACGATATGAGCCCAATGTTGCCCGTTCTGAGGTCCCAATTAATGTTAGATTTAACGATTTCTAGAAGCATTTGGCCAAAATTTCTACATTTGTTTCACGGTTTTGGTTTTCTCCTTTGTTCTGCATTTGGCCAAAATTTCTACACTTGCCCAATGTTCATTTATATCTGAAATCTGTCAGTGCCATGGGCATTCTTACGGACTGATGAACTACTACTGTCACAAATGTAGGATGCCTCTCAGCGGTGCCAGTTCGTGCATGGGATTGACGATCCATGGCCGCAGCGACTGCAGGATAGCATGAAGGAGATCTTGAAGGAGCTAAAAACCACTAGGCGATGTGAGGCGACGGCCAACGAAGCTCTGAATGAGGCAATCCGCTCCAACTACGTTGCCAACGCCGAAAGGGCCGAGCTTCAGCAACAGTGCAGCCGCACCAAACGCCTTGCCGAGAAGATCTGCTTGTTCTATCAGAGGAGGGCCACCAACCTGGAGGCAGACAACTCGAAGTTGAAGTTCCTGGTGTACTGCTTGCTTGCTGTGATCACAGTTCTGGCACTGAGACTGCTGTCCAAGAAGTGATGCTTCCCCTAGATCGGTTGTGGAAGGTGCATCATATTTTGCTGGCTTAGGATCGTAAGAATGATATAACCAGTTAGGAGTTAACTGCTTCGGCTGATGAAGATGCATATCAGCTCTAAGTGTTGATCTTTTGTTAGTGCACAATAGCTTAAGTTTAAACTGTGATAGTGGAGGCACCTGATGAAAGTGTTCGGTCCTTCTTTTAATCTTTTGTTGGATGTAAGATATGGATAATGCAGAATGGTACCGTGATGTAATGGGGTACCAGGAACAATGCTGCTTTCAGTATGCATGTTTATTTGTTTATGCGCAGTCATCATCATTCGATTACAATTCCTTGGAGAACATGCTCTGCTCAATTTTAGTCTACATCATTCGATTACAATTCCTTATATAAGATTACTACTAGTACTTGCAAATGATAAAGATCTGGATCACAACAACTACAACTAGAGAAGCAATGATGAAGTCCTTAGCAGTGAATGTGTTGGCACGCTTGCTTGCATCTTCTTTGGCCTCCTCCTTCCTCTTCACTACTTCGACAATAGCCTCCTTGATCATTAACCCTGATTGCTCATGGACCATGAACTTGTGGAAAGCAGCTTCAGCTTCTTCTCTGGACTTGTACCCTTTTGTACCTGTTTCCTTTGAAGCCTGACACTTGTTCATGACACTCCTCCCAATTGTCATATACACCTGGGAAGTGGCCCTTAAAAACCACGTACCACTTCATCTCTACAAAATCAGCGCACAGGACAACATCAACACATGATTCAGAGAAAAATCACACAGAATAGCAGACAAACAACAGGTAAACACTACTGCAGATCAGTTCAACAGTTACACAATAGTTAATCATGCAGGTTCGCAATGCCACCATCCACAGCCCACACACCACAATCAACATGAAGCTGTTTATGTAAGCAAAATGCGGCAATCAAACTATGATAGCCGACTACATCATAGTGAACTATCATAATCTACCCAGAATAGGCCTAAATGTTAGCTAACTACATCCTACTGGATATCAAAATGGGTACAACTGCCACATTGCTTCCACAGCAGCCCTTCACTGGAAGGCCATCTGACTCCTGACTTTAGCAAGGTGAGTGTTGATCCACAGCTCCTTGTCCTCTGCAGACATCCCCACAAAAACCAAAGTTGTGGCCTTGTTCTCCATGAGGTAGTTCAGGCAAGTCATCAAGTCAGGTCTGGCATAGTTAGGACACCCCATGACAGCTTGGTAAATGCCTGGAGCAGCTTCTGCATGGTTCCCCTGACTGATAGCAGCAGTCAGTCCAGCCACTGCCTCAGTCATTCCTTGTAACAGGGCTGCATCATCTTCATTGAGGACCCTCTTCCTCTTCCCACTGCCTTTGTCTTCATTCTTGCCATTTGTGCTTTCCACATTGTTGCCCTTGTTGTTGAAAGCATGCTTCCCTTTGTTGCTATCACCTTGCTTCCCTTTGCTGCAGTCATCATGCTTTCCCTTGGTTGAAGGACCACCATCTCTGTTGTTACTGGGATCAGCCTCAAGGTCAATGGGCTCATAGTCTGTAGGCTGGCCAAGTGGCTCGTTGGATCCCATAGCAAACTTGCCTGTTGCCACCCCACATCCAAACACAGTTTGCATGTACTGGTAATGAAGGATGGGCACATTGAGGAACTCTGCATCCTTGGGGTGATCCTATAAATGAAATAAAGCAGTTAGATAGCAGTTACACATTTAGACAGTAGTAACACATATGCATAACAGTAAATGCTTACCTTCACATGTCCATGGTAGTGTTCAGGATCTAGGGTTATCATGCATAGATGTTCATCCCAGTTGGCTCCACTCAGTTCCTTCAGCTTGACAATCCTTTTCCATTTTGCACTCCACTTGCGCAGATGGTTGTACACCTGTGATGCCTGAACTGGTGCATTGATGAATGCCTGCAGATCCTTTGCCACACCCTGAACATGGATATCCTTGAACCCCTTATCAGTCCTGACCCCCTCTGTCACAAGTAGTGAGAACTTCTCCAGCATCCTTGCAGACATGAGGGTTGTCTAGTTCAGCCTTGGTACCTGCACATTGCCTTGCTGTGCAGGGTTGAAAGTCCTATGTTTGGTGTTGGTAATTAGTGACAATGCCTAAGTACTAATCCTATGCCTAAGTTGTATGTAGCATATGAGGATTAGTACATTCCAAGGTTGGTGGCAAGATGGACATGGTGATCATGATGGCCACACTTGGATTTGGACGCAACCCTACGCGATCAAGGCAAAGGTATATGCTTAAGGGTTGTGTTTTAGTAACCAAGACACCTAGTGGGTGTGGTTACATTATAGGATAGATAGCCGTACTATAAAGAGGGGAATGACGCGGCTAATGAACTCCTAAGTGCCTCTAGATGTGCATTTCATGATCATATGCATTTGGATAGAACTAATAACGCATCGAAAAATGATTGTGAAAATGCTAACACACTCGCACATGACGTGATCACTTGGTGGTGTTAGCACATTTGCGATGGCGGTGGAGTTTGAGTGGTAGAGAGGGTTTGGGTTCCTCTCTCCCTCCCGCCGAGCGTGCGAGCGCGGGATTCAGGCGATTTCGGAGAAATGAAATGCCTATTTTCCACTACGCCGGAAGTCGGAAATCAAACGAAAATCAAACGGAGGCGAACGGAGGTCACAGTGGTGACCAGACGCTGCACCGGACGCGGTCACTGTTTGACCGGACGCGTCCGGTCAGTGTCCAGTGTCTGCGCGTTTTTCAGTTGTGTGATCGGACGCGAGGCGCGTCCGGTCACAGGCGACCGGACGCGTCCGGTCGTCCAGGGAGCTTACTGGACTCCGACCGGACGCGGGCTCTGTGGCGTCCGGTCAGTTCAACAGCGCGTCCGGTCGTTGGTTCGTTTTGCGCGACTCAGGGTTGACCAGCGCGTCCGGTCAGTCACGGGACCGGCGCGTCCGGTCGTGACCAGCGCGTCCAGTCGTTGCGACCGGCGCGTCCGGTCAGTGTTTCGAAAACTAGCCGTTACTCGACCGGCGCGTCCGGTCAGTTGGACCAGCGCGTCCGGTCAACGCGATTTCAGCTGGATCTCGTTCCTAACGGCTATATTCGAAGGGGTACGTCTATAAATACTAGTTGGCCGGCTCAAGGCTCTCAACTCTTGGACATTTGACATACTTGTGAGCACTTTGAGCTAAGCAACTCCCCTCCCACTCATCTCTCTTGCTTGTTTGCATATTCGAAGTGAGATTGAGTGATCTAAGTGCATTTGCATTGTGAGATTGCATCTAGTTGGCACTTGGTGGTTGATTTGCTGCGGGATTCTTGTTTCTCTTGGTGGTTGCCGCCACCTAGACGGCTTGGAGCAGCTTGGAGGCGTTGGCAAGAGTTGGTGATTGTTCTTGGCCACCTCCGGTGATTGTGAGGGGTTTGTGCCTACCTCGGCAAAGTGCCAAAGGCAACATTAGTAAATTGCTCGTGTCATTGCAACCTTTTGCCATTTGGTAGGTTCTTGTGGTGCCTTTTGAGAGGCTCGGTGTGAGACCGATTAGCCACTGAACCACGTGGTGAAGAGGGACACAACGGGGACTAGCGTGCCGGCAAGCACGTGAACCTCGGGATAAATCTTCGTATCATCACTTTCATATTGTGATTGATTGATCCCGGTGTTCGGTTGTTTTGGTATTCATTGTTGATCATATTGGTTGGCTCAATACTTCGCCCCTCGGTGAAACCCTCCTAACTCAACTCCGCATTACTTTCTTAGTTATCTTTGCTAGCTAGTTTGCTTTGCTAGAGTAGCTCTTTTGTGTAGCTTGCTAGTTGTAGTTGTAGTTACCTTCTCGGTTTGACTTGTGCGGTTGAGTGCCAATTTACTAGAATTGTGAATTGGATAGGTGGCTTGCAAACACCCCGTAGGCTAAGCAAAACTCGCATCTCGCTATTTGTTGTATTGATAAACTTGTTTAGCTTGTCTTTGTAGAAAATTTTAAAGGCTATTCACCCCCCCTCTAGCCATCAAGACCTTTCAAGTGGTATCGGAGCCATGGTCACCGTTTGTAAGGCTTAACAACCTCGGTGTAAGATGGCTCAAGTTGTGTTCAACCATGTCGGGGGCAAGCCTCCATTCTTTGATGGTGTCTCATCTTTTGATCATTGGAAAAGAAAGATGAAGCAATATCTTGGCTCTATCAATGAGAAGGTTTGGGAGGTGACACATCATGATTATGCTATCATTGATCCCGACAACCTCACCAACAATGACCGCATCAACAACCAATGCAACACTATGGCTCTCAACACTCTCTACAATGGGATTGATGCAAAGGTGTTTGAGCAAATCAAGGATCTTGAAATGGCAAGTGAAGTGTGGACAAGATTAGAGGAAACATATGAGGGCACTTCAACGGTAAAAAGTGCCAAGCTCTATATGCTCAAGGATAAGTTTGCAAGCTTCAAGATGAAGGATGATGAGTCCATACCGGAGATGTTCTATAGGCTACAAGTTATTGTCAATGATCTCAAGAGCCTAGGAGAAGATGTCAAGGACAAGGACTTCTCACATAAGTTCTTGATGAACTTACCTAAGAAGTTTGCTATCTTGAGGAAGATGATCCAAAGAGAGGGTTTGGACAAGGTGACTCCAAACCAAGTGCTTGGAGATGTCATGACCGATGCTCAATATGATGATGATGAAGATGAAGATGAGAAGAAGGAGATCAAGGTCAAGCAAGAGAAGCCCAATGCATTCAAGGCTTCATCTTCTAAGGGCAAGGGCAAGGTGGAGAGCGATGATGATGATCCATTCGATGATGAGACCATGGCCCTCCTAGTGCACAAGATGGGGAGGTTCATGAAGAAGAAAGGATATGGTGCAAGAAAGAGAAGGGACTTCATGAAGGCAAAGGAGATGCTTTGCTACAATTGCAATAGCCCCGATCATGTAGTGGCAAAGTGCCCCTATGAAGACAAAAGATATCATGATGGGGAGTTAAAGTTGAAGAAGAACAAGAAGGATAAGAAGGAGAAGAAAGAGAAGAAGAGCTTCACTATCAACAAGAAGAAGAAGGGTGGTGGCTATGTGGTCACTTGGGATAGTGATAACTCCAATAGTGATAATGATAGCTCTAGTGATGATGAGAGGACCACTCGGCGAGCCATTGCAAGCATCGCCCTCTCCAATAAGCCATCCATCTTCGACACTACATCGACATGCCTTATGGCCAAGCCTACCAAGGTAAAATATGATGATAGTGATGATGATTCTTGTGCTAGTGATGGTTGTAGGAGTGATGATGAGGAGGATGAGGACTACTCCAAGGATGATCTATTGGGCATAATAGATCAAATGAGCAAGGGCTACAAGAGGACAACCAAGAAGTGCAAAATCTTGGAGCAAGAGCTCATTGCCAAGAGCAATGAAAATGATGCCTTAATGGAGGAGCTTGTTGCTCTCAAAAAGAGTAAGGAGTGCAAAGGAATTGAACAAGAGCTTAAAGCTCTTAGGAAATCCTTTGATGAGCTAGAGGCCTCTCGTGAGTGTCTAAAGGAAGACCACGAGGACCTTGAAGTTGCTCACACTCGGCTTAAGGAAGCCCACTCCTCTCTACTTGAGCTCATCAAGGAGAAGGACCTCAAGTTGGAGAAGCTCATGAAGAAAGCTAAGGAGGAGCAAGTGATTGTCACTTGTGATATTGGACTAACATGTGATATTATTGATGATTCTTTATTTGTTGGTCCTACTAATGCTTCATGTAGCTCATCATCATCCACCACAACCAACTCCATCTCTACTACTAGTGATTCATCACTTGTGGTTGAGAATGAGACTCTCAAGAGAGAGGTGGATGATCTCACTCGCGCATTAGGCAATGCCTATGGTGAGTATGCCCGCTTGCTAAAATGCTTGGGTAGCCAAAGGTTCTCTCTTAACAAAGAGGGTTTGGGCTATACTCCCAAGAAGGGCAAGGCGGCTTTTGCTACTCCAAAGCCTCGCTTTGTGAAGAGCAATGGTCGTTATTGCAATAGATGCAAGCAAGTTGGGCATCTAGAGATTAATTGTAATAAAATGAACAAGAACAACAACAAGTTTCATGCTAAAATGGATTACATTCTTTTTGATTCTTGTTATGTACTTACCAAGGGTGAGAAAGGTGTGCATGCTAGGTTTGTTGGTACACCAATTGTGGGTCCAAAGAAGAAGGCCATTTGGGTGCCAAAGAGCTTAGTTACTAACCTCCAAGGACCCAAACAAGTATGGGTACCTAAGAAACATTAATTTATTTTGTAGGTAAATTACAAGGCCGGAGGAAGGCATTGGGTGCTTGATAGTGGGTGCTCTCAACATATGACCGGTGATTCAAGAATGTTCAACTCTCTCAAATCAAATGATAGTGGCATTGATAGTATCACATTTGGTGACAATAGTAAGGGTGATGTGAAGGCTCTTGGAAGGATTGCAATCTCAAATGATCATAGCATTTCCAATGTGCTCTTAGTTGAAAAGTTGAACTTCAATCTTCTCTCGGTTGCTCAATTGTGTGATCTCGGTTTCAAGTGCATATTTGGTGTTGATGATGTGGAGATAGTTAGTGTTGATGGCTCCAACTTGATCTTCAAGGGCTTTAGATATGAGAATCTATACTTGGTTGATTTCAATGCTAGTGACACTCAACTTTCAACATGCTTGCTCACCAAATCTAGTATGGGTTGGTTATGGCATAGAAGACTTGGTCATGTTGGCATGAAGCAATTGAACAAGTTAGTGAAGCATGACTTAGTTAGAGGCTTGAAGGATGTCACATTTGAGAAGGATAAGCTATGTAGTGCATGTCAAGCCAGAAAGCAAGTGGGCAACACTCATCCATTGAAAAGCATCATGAGTACTTCCAAGGCATTTGAGTTGTTGCACATGGATCTATTTGGGCCAACTACATACACAAGTATTGGTGGCAACAAGTATGGCTTTGTGATTGTGGATGATTTCACTAGATACACATGGGTATTCTTTCTTGTGGACAAGAGTGATGTATTTGACATATTCAAGAAGTTCATCAAGAGAGTACAAAATGAGTTTGAGACCACAATCAAGAAAGTGAGAAGTGACAATGGAAGTGAGTTTAGAAATACAAGAGTTGATGAGCTATGTGAGGAGCTTGGAATCAAGCATCAATTTTCGGCCAAGTATACACCTCAATCTAATGGCCTAGTTGAGAGAAAGAATAGAACTTTGATTGATATGGCAAGATCAATGTTAAATGAGTATAATGTGAGCCATTCATTTTGGGCCGAAGCAATCAACACGGCTTGCTTCTATAGCAACCGCCTCTATTGCCACAAGTTTCTAGAGAAGACACCATATGAGATCTTAAATGGAAGAAAGCCCAACATTGCATACTTTCGGGTATTTGGTTGCAAATGCTACATCTTGAAGAAGGGCTCTAGATTGAGCAAGTTTGAGAAGAAATGTGATGAAGGATTCTTACTTGGTTACTCCACTACTAGCAAAGCTTATAGAGTTTGGAATTTGGCTAGTGGTTTACTTGAGGAAGTTCATGATGTTGAGTTTGATGAAACAAATGGCTCTCAAGATGAGGAAAATAACTTGGATGATGTGAGAGGAACTCAATTGACCAATGCTATGAAAGAAATGGATATTGGTGATATTAGGCCAAAGCAAGTGATTGATGTGGATGACAACAAAGATCAAGTGCTCCAAAGTCCAATTACACAAGCTAGTGGGTCTCTAATGCAAAATCAAGCTAGTACATCATCTCAAGTGCAACAAGATCAACAAGTGGCTAGTTCATCATCTCCAACTCATGATCAACATCAACATCCAAGCAATCAAGTGCAAGCGCTTCAACCAACCAACATTGCTAGAGACCATCCATTAGATTCCATCATTGGTGACATACAAAGGGGAGTTCAAACTAGATCAAGATTGGCATCATTTTGTGCTCACTCTTCCTTTGTGTCAATAGAAGAACCCAAGGACATTGATAAAGCATTGAGAGATCCGGATTGGGTAAATGCAATGCATGAAGAGCTCAACAACTTTAAGAGAAATGAAGTATGGGAACTAGTTGAGAGACCTAAGGATCACAATGTCATTGGAACTAGATGGGTCTTTCGCAACAAGCAAGATCAAGATGGAATAGTAGTAAGGAACAAAGCAAGACTAGTGGCTCAAGGTTATACACAAATAGAGGGTCTTGACTTTGGTGAAACTTATGCCCCGGTTGCAAGATTGGAAGCAATTAGGATCTTACTTGCCTATGCTTGTGCTCACAATATCAAGCTATATCAAATGGATGTGAAGAGTGCATTTCTCAACGGGTACATTCAAGAGGAGGTGTATGTGGAGCAACCTCCCGGTTTTGAAGATGACAAGAAACCCAATCATGTCTACAAGTTGAGAAAAGCTTTGTATGGATTGAAGCAAGCACCTAGAGCATGGTATGAAAGATTGAGGGACTTCTTGCTATCCAAAGGTTTTGTCATGGGCAAAGTGGATACTACTCTCTTTACCAAGAAGATTGGGAAAGACTTGTTTGTGTTGCAAATATATGTTGATGATATCATATTTGGTTCAACCAATCAAGATTATTGTGATGAGTTTGGAAAAATAATGGCAAAGGAATTTGAAATGTCAATGATCGGTGAACTTAGTTTCTTTCTTGGACTTCAAATCAAACAAATGAAGGAAGGAACATTTGTGAGCCAAACCAAGTACATCAAAGATATGCTCAAGAAGTTTGGTATGGAAGATGCAAAGGGCATTACAACCCCAATGGGCACTAGTGGAAGTTTGGATAGTGACAAGAGTGGAAACATGGTGGATCAAAAGCTTTATAGATCAATGATTGGTAGCCTACTCTATGTGACGGCATCAAGACCCGATGTGATGTTTAGTGTATGCATGTGTGCAAGATTTCAAGCCTCACCAAGAGAAAGTCATTTGAAGGCAACAAAGAGAATATTGAGGTATTTGAAGCATACACAAGATGTTGGATTATGGTATCCCAAAGGTGCAAGTTTTGAGCTAGTTGGATATTCGGATTCCGACTATGCCGGTGACAAAGTGGAGAGAAAGAGCACTTCCGGGACTTGTCAATTGTTGGGAAGATCACTTGTCTCATGGTCATCCAAGAAGCAAAATAGTATTGCACTATCTACCGCCGAAGCCGAATACATTGCCGCGGGTAGTTGTTGTGCACAAATCTTGTGGATGAAGGCAACATTGAAGGATTTTGGAATCAACTTTAAGAATGTGCCATTGCTATGTGACAATGAAAGTGCCGTGAAGCTAACCAACAATCCGGTTCAACATCAAAGAACAAAGCATATTGATGTTCGCCATCATTTTATTAGAGATCATCAACAAAAGGGTGACATTGCTATTGAGAGTGTGGGCACCGAAGATCAACTAGCCGATCTTTTCACCAAGTGAAAGGTCTTGATGGCTAGAGGGGGGGTGAATAGCCTTTTAAAAATTTCTACAAAGGCAAGCTAAACAAGTTTATCAGTACAACAAATAGCGAGATGCGAGTTTTGCTTAGCCTACGGGGTGTTTGCAAGCCACCTATTCAATTCACAATTCTAGTATTGGCACTCAACCGCACAAGTTAAACCGAGAAGGTAACTGCAACTACAACTAGCAAGCTACACAAAAGAGCTACTCTAGCAAAGTAACTAAGAAATTAATACAAGAGAGAGTTAGAAGGGTATCACCGAGGGGCGAAGTATTGAGCCAACCAAACAATATGATCAAGAGATGAATTCCACAATATACAACCACCGGGATCGATCAATCACAATAAGAATGATGACACAAAGATTTATCCCGAGGTTCACGTGCTTGCCGGCACGCTAGTCCCCGTTGTGTCCCTCTTCACCACGTGGTTCGGTGGCTAATCGGTCTCACACCGAGCCTCTCAAAAGGCGCCACAAGAACCTACCAAATGGCAAAAGGTTGCAATGACACGAGCAATTTACTAATGTTGCCTTTGGCGCTTCGCCGAGGTAGGCACAAACCCCTCACAATCACCGGAGGTGGCCAAGAACAATCACCAACTCTTGCCAACGCCTCCAAGCTGCTCCAAGCCGTCTAGGTGGCGGCAACCACCAAGAGAAACAAGAATCCCGCAGCAAATCAACCACCAAGTGCCAACTAGATGCTATCTCACAATGCAAATGCACTTGGATCACTCAATCTCACTTCGAATATGCAAAGAAGCAAGAGAGATGAGTGGGAGGGGAGTTGCTTAGCTCAAGGTGCTCACAAGTATGTCAAAAGTCCAAGAGTGAGAGCCTTGAGCCGGCCAACGAGTATATATAGACGTACCCCTTCGAATATAGCCGTTAGAAACTTGATTCAGCAGCTGTCGCGCTGACCGGACGCGCTGGTCCAACTGACCGGACGCTCCGGTCGCGTAACGGCTAGTTTTTTGAAACGCCGACCGGACGCGCCGGTCGCAACGACCGGACGCGCTGGTCACGACCGGACGCGCCGGTCCCGTGACTGACCGGACGCGCCGGTCAACACTGAGTCGCGCAAAACAAACTAGCGACCGGACGCGCTGAAGAACTGACCGGACGCCACAGTGCCCGCGTCCGGTCAGAGTCCAGTAAGCTCCCTGGACGACCGGACGCGCCTCGCGTCCGATCAATCAACCGAATCACGCGCAGACACTGGACACTGACCGGACGCGTCCGGTCAAACAGTGACCGCGTCCGGTGCAGCGTCCGGTGCAGCGTCCGGTCACCAATGTGACCTCCGTTCGCCTCCGTTTGATTTTCGTTTGATTTTCGACTTCCGGCGTAGTGGAAAATAGGCATTTCAATTCTCCGAAATCGCCTGAATCCCGCGCTCGCACGCTCGGCGGGAGGGAGAGAGGACCCCAAACCCTCTCTACCGCTTAAACTCCAACGCCATCGCAAATGTGCTAACACCACCAAGTGATCACGTCATGTGCGAGTGTGTTAGCATTTTCACAATCATTTTTCGAGGCGTTATTAGTTCTATCCAAATGCATATGACATGAAATGCACACCTAGAGGCACTTAGGAGTTCAATAGCCGCGACATTCCCCTCTTTATAGTACGGCTATCTATCATATAATGTAACCACACCCACTAGGTGTCTTGGTTACTAAAACACAACCCTTAAGCATATACCTTTGCCTTGATCACGTAGGGTTGCATCCAAATCCAAGTGTGGCCATCATGATCACCATGTCCATCTTGCCACCAACCTTGGAATGTACTAATCCTCATATGCTACATACAACTTAGGCATAGGATTAGTACTTAGGCATTGTCACTAATTACCAACACCAAACATAGGACTTTCACCAAGCCACTTGATGAGAAGAGATTTCACAAGCTAAAGAATGAGTTAAACATAATTGACTTCTCCAACATGAGTTGATGCACCCCATATATGACATGCCTCTCCTTCGAGCCCCAAGGTACAATTGGTTGACATGTCATGCATTCTATGCTAAGGACTTGCTTAGTGCATCTAGTCATAATTTACATGTTCTAGGCTCATACATGAAAATCAAATGACTTTGAAGTTTATATGGTGCCACTATTGTTTCCATGACTTGTATGATCTAGTGGTAGCATATAACTTGTTTGCGAGCTTGTGATCCTAAGTGTTTGATCTAGATAACTTGTTTAAGTATTTGCTTCAACATGGTGCATGATAACCCTTCTAGTGAGGTGTGAAGAAGCTTGCCCTTGGATCAAACCGAAGCATTTTATTTATGCAAGCGATCTAAGTTGAATCACAAACTTGATCCTCACCCCATAATTCAACATGATAATCTATCTAAAATTGGTCCCTTGTGGTCATTGGTGCCAAAGGGGGAGAAAAATGTTATTCACAAAGATAGAACTCAAAGGGGGAGAAGCACAAAGGGGGAGAAAATGTTGTTCACAAAGATAGATTCTAAAAGAGGAGAAATTGATAAAAGAAGGGGATCAACTAAAATTTTGAGCACACAAGTAGGGGGAGCAAGCTCTTAAACATGAATGTTGCATTTCCTTGTGCACTTCATATGTATGACGCATAGTTATGCATTTCTTTTTCTCCAATACTTTGCTTGTGTGGTGACTTGCTAGTATACATTTGAATGGTGTATTGAAGTACTAGCATGAATAGGAAGTAGTTAGATTTCTCTTGCTTCATGTTTTTCAAAGTGGTACTAGAGCCTTGCTTATAATGTTGATCTCACGAGGTTTCTAGTTTTGTTTGTACTTTTTCAAGTGATATCTAACTACACAAGGTGCTAAGTTGGTGTTTATCGCTACTCCGATGGTATCACGCTTCAAAGGTCTATAATCTAGAACACTTCGCACCTATTGGTAGTCAATGCTCCTAATCTTTCCTATCTAACAAGTATGCTTCCAAAATCCAAACATATAGCATACATGTAGGGGGAGCCATTGCTATCAATTTGAATTCATGATCACATGTCCATAATTCTTACACATGGTAATATACTTGGACAATGTGACATGGGTTTAATCAAAATTTTATCATAATATCTTTGTGAAAGGGTTGTCACCAATTACCAACAAGGGGGAGATTGAAAGTCCTATGTTTGGTGTTGGTAATTAGTGACAATGCCTAAGTACTAATCCTATGCCTAAGTTGTATGTAGCATATGAGGATTAGTACATTCCAAGGTTGGTGGCAAGATGGACATGGTGATCATGATGGCCACACTTGGATTTGGACGCAACCCTACGCGATCAAGGCAAAGGTATATGCTTAAGGGTTGTGTTTTAGTAACCAAGACACCTAGTGGGTGTGGTTACATTATAGGATAGATAGCCGTACTATAAAGAGGGGAATGACGCGGCTAATGAACTCCTAAGTGCCTCTAGATGTGCATTTCATGATCATATGCATTTGGATAGAACTAATAACGCATCGAAAAATGATTGTGAAAATGCTAACACACTCGCACATGACGTGATCACTTGGTGGTGTTAGCACATTTGCGATGGCGGTGGAGTTTGAGTGGTAGAGAGGGTTTGGGTTCCTCTCTCCCTCCCGCCGAGCGTGCGAGCGCGGGATTCAGGCGATTTCGGAGAAATGAAATGCCTATTTTCCACTACGCCGGAAGTCGGAAATCAAACGAAAATCAAACGGAGGCGAACGGAGGTCACAGTGGTGACCGGACGCTGCACCGGACGCTGCACCGGACGCGGTCACTGTTTGACCGGACGCGTCCGGTCAGTGTCCAGTGTCTGCGCGTTTTTCAGTTGTGTGATCGGACGCGAGGCGCGTCCGGTCACAGGCGACCGGACGCGTCCGGTCGTCCAGGGAGCTTACTGGACTCCGACCGGACGCGGGCTCTGTGGCGTCCGGTCAGTTCAACAGCGCGTCCGGTCGTTGGTTCGTTTTGCGTGACTCAGGGTTGACCAGCGCGTCCGGTCAGTCACGGGACCGGCGCGTCCGGTCGTGACCAGCGCGTCCAGTCGTTGCGACCGGCGCGTCCGGTCAGTGTTTCGAAAACTAGCCGTTACTCGACCGGCGCGTCCGGTCAGTTGGACCAGCGCGTCCGGTCAACGCGATTTCAGCTGGATCTCGTTCCTAACGGCTATATTCGAAGGGGTACGTCTATAAATACTAGTTGGCCGGCTCAAGGCTCTCAACTCTTGGACATTTGACATACTTGTGAGCACTTTGAGCTAAGCAACTCCCCTCCCACTCATCTCTCTTGCTTGTTTGCATATTCGAAGTGAGATTGAGTGATCTAAGTGCATTTGCATTGTGAGATTGCATCTAGTTGGCACTTGGTGGTTGATTTGCTGCGGGATTCTTGTTTCTCTTGGTGGTTGCCGCCACCTAGACGGCTTGGAGCAGCTTGGAGGCGTTGGCAAGAGTTGGTGATTGTTCTTGGCCACCTCCGGTGATTGTGAGGGGTTTGTGCCTACCTCGGCAAAGTGCCAAAGGCAACATTAGTAAATTGCTCGTGTCATTGCAACCTTTTGCCATTTGGTAGGTTCTTGTGGTGCCTTTTGAGAGGCTCGGTGTGAGACCGATTAGCCACCGAACCACGTGGTGAAGAGGGACACAACGGGGACTAGCGTGCCGGCAAGCACGTGAACCTCGGGATAAATCTTCGTATCATCACTTTCATATTGTGATTGATTGATCCCGATGTTCGGTTGTTTTGGTATTCATTGTTGATCATATTGGTTGGCTCAATACTTCGCCCCTCGGTGAAACCCTCCTAACTCAACTCCGCATTACTTTCTTAGTTATCTTTGCTAGCTAGTTTGCTTTGCTAGAGTAGCTCTTTTGTGTAGCTTGCTAGTTGTAGTTGTAGTTACCTTCTCGGTTTGACTTGTGCGGTTGAGTGCCAATTTACTAGAATTGTGAATTGGATAGGTGGCTTGCAAACACCCCGTAGGCTAAGCAAAACTCGCATCTCGCTATTTGTTGTATTGATAAACTTGTTTAGCTTATCTTTGTAGAAATTTTTAAAGGCTATTCACCCCCCCTCTAGCCATCAAGACCTTTCAAGGGTGCACCTCTAGCACCTCATCAACATTGGGCCCTTGTATTTCTTCCCCAAAAATGTGAAAGGCATTCCCAGCATCCATAACTAGCACAAACATGGGTTGTACATCCAATAAAATAGTATGGGATGCACATTCAGAATATCAGAAACATGTAATTACACACATGAAGGAAACATAGCAAATCACAATCATAAGAAACATTGTTCAAATTACAAAGATAATACCAGAAACCAAGCAAATAAAGGTAGTTCATATTACGTAGCACACCACAAAATAGGTCCAAATAAAAAGGCATCATTGCCTTAGGGATTGGTCTCAGCATTACATAATACTAGCTCATTGGGACTACAATACATACTGCTGCATAAAGACCAACTAATTTGCCCCATGCCTAGTTGCCCACATCTGTGCTGCCCATTCATCTCTCTTAGCAGCCCAAGTGGTGTTATCATAGTCATTGCCATGGGGTCCATGATGATTGGGAGGGTTGGGCTCCCATTCTGATTCGAGAGGGATGATCTCATCCTGACCAAATCTAAGGATCCAATTATGCAGGATGCAGCATGCTAGGACTAGCTTAACTTGGGTCCTGTATGGATGGAATGGCTTGTACAGGATCCTGAACCTATTCTTCAGAGAACCAAATGCTCTTTCAACAGTAACTCTAAGGGATGAATGCCTCAGGTTGAAGAGCTCCTTTGGGTTCTGGGGGCTTCTAACACCAAACTCCTGTAGATGGTACCTCGTGGCTCTGTATGGTGGCAGGAACCCAGGCTTCACAGCATACCCAGCATCAACAAGGTAAAACTTCCCTAAACATGATTGCAGCATAGTATTAGAATTTAGAATCAAGACCTAGTGGACCATGGCTATCAGATTGTTGCATTAGGATAACTACCTGGTGGCACCCTAAGGCCATCCGCCCTGTCCAGGGCATCAGACAGAATCCTAGCATCATGTGCAGATCCCTCCCAACCAGCCAGCACATAGGTGAATCTGAGATCGAAATCCACTGCATCCAGTACATTTTGTGTGGTGCTATGCTTCCTCCCCATGAAAGCTGCCCTATACTTCTCAGGGACCCTTGCAAGTACATGTGTACCATCAATTGCCCCCACACAATCCTAGAACAATTGGCAAGAATTAGAATAAGGAAATACTAAATGATAGAATGGAAATTGGTGAAGTGTGAAACTCCAACCTTGAAGAAAGGGTTCCATTTCGTACTATTGTTAATTTTTGGAGGCACAGCAGTAGAAGGTGGCAGAATCATGTCATTCCTCAGCTCTCCTACAGCATAAAGGACTTCGTGGAAGTATCTACTGATGGTTTCTAAGGACCTTCTGAACACAGGAGTGAGTACCCTGAACCTCTGGTTATGGCCAACAACTAGCAAGAACATTGCAACCTGTTCTTCAATTGTGCTGTGAATGCTGTCTCTGAGAAGGGACCTGTTGCGAAACAGATCACACAGCTGGAAGAAGGGGGCTTTCCTCATCCTAAGAAGCTCAACACACCGACGATCGTCGCTGTGGTAGATGAACCTAAGATTCATGTTCCTCTCCTCATCTCTGGCACTCAAAGGTCCATAGGTAATCCCTTGCCTAGATCTGGACAGCCTCCTAAATCTGATAAAGAGCCATGTAGTCATGACTGCAACCAATGCAGCGGCCCTACTGACAAGCTGACGGCGCCTAGTTGAACGAACCATGGTGCTAAATAGGAAATTGGAAAGGAATTAGTAAATCATGGACCCCCCAATCATCAGATTATCTGCATCACCACAAAGTGCGCCACCCAGATCCGAAAAAAACATGACTTTAACATCAACTTGGACTACTCTGTGGCTGGGTCAACAAAATTAGCGACATTTAGCAGCAAGTATGAGTAGAACCCTAACCAAATTGTAAGACCGGCAGCGTCACCTAATGGTGCGCCACTCAGATCTGGAACCATCATCGACCAAGAACCCTAAAGCTCAGCGAAAAATCCATGGCAATCGACATAATAGTGTTCGACCACGCCAAAAAAATACACCGCAAGGAAATGGAAGGGACGAGAGAGGGAGTGCGGCCTCATACCAGTGACCGTCGGGCCTTACCAGGATCTCCGACAAGCCCCACCGCCGGCGACGGCGCAACGAGGAGGGGGGAGACAGGGTGGGGGCGAGCGAGGGCGAGCGTTGCGAGAGAGCGACCGAGAGCGGCGGCTCGAGAGTGAACAGTGCGCCACAAACCCTAGCCAGGCGGTGACACTCTGCCTTTTATTCGATGGCTAGCGAAGGCCAAGCGGGCCCACAACGAAACGCGCGCGCGGAGCCGAATGGAGCCTGGCTCCAAAAGAATCACCAGTCCCGTGTTTCTTCTTGGGCCTGGCTCCAGTTGTACGGCAGGCCGGGTAGAGCCTGGCCCCAAGGGCTGGCCTGGCAACCAAACAGGCCAGACCTGGCCCAGCCAAGCCAAATGCCTGGTTGGGAGCCCAACCAAACACATCCCATGTGAGTGAGTGAAATCTGGGATGAACAATAAGAACTGCAGCAGTACCAGAGAACTGAGAATAGTTGACCAGTATATGTTTTGGTTGGTCTAATGATCCAAGTTGTGGTGGGGTTGGTGAGCTTGAAAGCACATGACAACAAACCAGAGGCCTGTTTTTTTTTTCCGACATGATTCTCATTAAGCCAACGGAAATACACTAGTTCGAGACACAACAAAGTGCCTGTTTAGTTGCAAATTTTTTTTTGTAAAATGACACTAGCAAATTTCGTTGTTATTTGGCCATTAGTGTCCAATTATGGTCTAATTAGGCTTAAAAGATTTATCTCGTCCATTTCGTTTAAACTGTGTAATTAGTTTTATTTTTTTATCTATATTTAATACTTTATGCATGTGTTCAAAGATTTGATGTGACGGGAAATCTGAAAAATTTTATAAAATTTTTTGGGAGCTAAACAGGGCAAAGAGAAAGAAAGAAACAGCTATAGAGTCCTGTTAAAACGCAAGACTGTCTCGGAGCCCAGCCTCACCCACCAAGAGAAAAGAACCAACACGCCTGTATAAAAGCGACATAACAGGACTGACTCCCTTGTCTCAGAGCCTAACCTGTGCACCCACCACTAGCAACCTCCTTGTCTTTCCGCTAACCACCATTCATGAGCTGGTTCGCTCCACCTTTGTCTGCGCTGTTACCAGAGATCTGTTGCTGCATGTACAACGGAGCAGGTAAATTAGAACACCAACCCAAAATCTCTGCTGGTCTGGTTCATACTCCTATTTCAGGCCAGACTTTCGGTCAAATAAAACGTTCTTTAGCATCCGAAAAAATAGCAGCATGTGTGTTTTAATTGTCGTCAGTCCCAGAAAGATAATTTTTTGATTCAACGTCTGCAAAAGATTGGCATTCTTTTTATTATTTTTGGCGTTCTTTTATTATCTTTTTAAAAGTTTAATCTTTTTGTTATGTTTAGATACAAGAACTAACTGCTAGCTAGTGAAAAATTAACTAAAATTAGCTCTAGAGGGCATCCAAACATATGGACAATAGGTTGACTAAGCGTTAGCCAACTAGCTAGAGCAACTCTAGGTGTTCCCTATAATTAACTTGCTAAATCAATAAGTTTATCAGTTAACCTCATTCCAAATTAAATGCATATCCCAATTTAGCTTAATAAACTTAAGAATCAGTTCTACCTCATCAAATAGTACTGTTCTCCTACGCGGGGTTGGGAGCAGCGACCATTGTGATCGTCCTCGTGGCGGCGGTGTGGTCACCGGTGCGCGCAGTTGGTGGTGGACTGGTGGTGGAGTTGGAGACGGCGACGGCAGTGGGCACACCCGCCGATACGATAGGGGAAGACGTCGGCAGAAAAGCGTACTCCGATTGACCATTAAAAAAAACGAGAAGCGCGCTCACCGTACTCAGTCCGGGCGAACCACGGCCCCAGAAAAAAGAGGTTCCTTTTCTCTCCCACACACCCGGATCCTCCGCGCGCGCCGCCAGGCCCGCCGCGATGGCCGCACTCCGCCTCCCCGCCCCGCCGGCGGCGAGGTGGTCCCACCTTCATTCCGTCTCCGCCTCCGCCGCCGCGCGTCGGGTCTCGCCCCCTCGCCATCTCGCGGCGCGGCGGGCCAAGGGGGAGGACACGCCGGACCCGCCGGTGAGGACGCTGTTGATCGATAACTATGACAGCTACACCTACAACATCTTCCAGGAGCTGTCGGTCGTCAACGGCGGTGAGTATGAAAGCATCTCTCCCTTCTTCGCGCCTGCCGCTGCGTCGCGTGAGCGGCGGCGCCTTGCTCATTGCGTCGTCTCGGGCGGGCGGTGGAACTGACGGAAGCTCGTGACACCTCCGCAGTGCCGCCCGTGGTCGTGCGTAACGACGTGTGGACGTGGAGGGACGTCTTCAACCGCGTGTACAAGGACCGGGCCTTCGACAACATCGTCATCTCGCCTGGCCCTGGATCTCCGGCGTGCCCCGCTGACATAGGTGTGCGGGCAAACTTCGTCTTCAGCTTTGCCCTGTTCTGCGAAACTGGGGCGTTTGTTCAGTCACTACTGCAATGTACTTATATGGTGCATGCTTTGTTTTCCAGGTGTATGTCTGCGTATACTTTTGGAGTGTGGAGATATACCCATCTTGGGTGTCTGCCTTGGCCACCAGGTGATATTCAGATCCACCTTTCTTTTTCAGTGTCATCCTTGTGAGGGTGGGTAGTTGGTGAAAAGTTTTTTTTGGGAAAATGTCACATTGGATGTTTCGTGCGATGTTGGAAGGGGTTTTCGGATACTAATAAAAGAACTAATTACATAGCTTGCCTAGAAACCGCGAGACGAATTTATTAAGTCTAATTAATCCGTCATTAGCATATTTGTTACTGTATCACTTTAGTGTCAAATCACGGACTAATTAGGCTCAAAGCGTTCATCTCGCGATTTCCAACCAAACTGGGCAATTAGTTTTTTTTTCATCTACATTTAATGCTCCATGCATATGCCGCAAGATTTGCTACTGTAGTTTTTCGTGAAAAGTTTTTGGATCTAAACAAGGCCTGATTTTTTTCTGGATCACAAAGAAATTTGCATGGATCACGTGGCTGTAACTTTACCTGAAATGGCCGTTGTTGTTGTTGTCTACTTGTCTTTGACCATTGCAGGCCCTGGGATTTGTACATGGTGCTAAGATCGTTCATGCTTCAGAAGCTATACACGGGCGACTCAGGCAAGGCCTTGGATTCATGTTAACAAAATTCACCGAGTACTGCTGCTGAATTCTTGCTATTCTTACAGTTTATGCATGATCTAACACTCCTCTTTGTTGTATCAGTGAAATTGAGCATGATGGATGCTACCTCTTTAATTGTGTCCCATCAGGTAGAAACTCTGGCTTCAAGGTTAGTGTACCGCTTGTATTGCTAGTCCCATCCCTTGCCATTTGTGTTTCATTTCAGTTTCCATATGAACTGCTAAATGCTTTGAACTTGCTTGTGCTGTTTTCAGGTTGTGAGGTATCATTCACTTGTAATAGAATCTGGTTCTCTGCCTGATGATCTTACATCAATTGCGTGGACTGCTTCTCCAAATTTGCTTTCTTACCTTGAAAGTGATCGAAGCAATGTTAGTACCTTCTTGGGATCATTGGACAACAATTTTATGACGAACCCTCTAGAGTACAGTAACAACGGTGGGGAATTATCCAACATAGGACATTCTAGTGAGTCAGATGATAGCAGAGTTATCATGGGCATCAGGCACTCAAGCAGGCCTCATTATGGAGTGCAGGTATCCTAGTTTGTCCTGTGCGGTGATTTCTCTATGTTGTAGTAAGCTGTTCTTACACATGATTGCCCTTTAACCCAGTTTCATCCAGAGAGCATTGCTACTCATCACGGAAGACAGATTTTCCAAAACTTTAAGAAGATAACAGGAGATTTTGGATTGTGCTCGTCATGGCTTCAGGAAAGAAAGGTTCACAGTATTGGTAAACTGGAAAAATCTCAAGTATTGTCTATGATGAAGTAGTTGACACACTATACCTTTACACGTCATTTTAGCAGAGACTCCTGTTATTCTGCAGGTCAATTCTGCAAGCCATCGTGATTCTATCCCTAAGGACTTCTTGCATACTGAAAGAATGGAACTTTCGGAGCCTGTACTTGGAAAGAGAGGCGTTGGGAAAAAGTGTTTACGATTACGATGGAAGAAGATTGAAAATTTCCTTTGTCCCACAGTTGGCTCTGAAGACATATTTGCGGTGCTTTTTGGCCATCAAAGCGGTGAAGACACGTTTTGGTTGGATAGCTCATCAGTCGACCAGGTATGCAGTCAGCTTACTCTTAACTAATCACCAAAATCGAATAAAAAAAGAGGATACTAATTTCTCTTCAACTCTTGATCTACATGAATTGAGCTGCAATCACTGTCTCGTTGAGTGATAATGTTGGTCCCCGACTAGTCTTGCCGACCAGCCTTGCTGGTCTGCCGATCACTGCGACCAGTGCCGACCAGTGTAGAAGGTCTGTCGACCTCTCTGCACAGGTGAACAGCAAGCTACCAGTACACCCACGTACACTAGCTGGAGGTAGAAGAAGACGCTGAGCTCAGCTCACACACACACATACGTAGCAGCTCTGAACCAGAGCTGTGAACAAGTGAATGGCAACTGAACTACTCTATTCCATTGCATTAGCATAGTTTATATACAAGTTCTAGCACCTCTACCAGGTACATAGAGATATGGTGAGTACACCAACTACCTACTCCCTAGTACTACTAGTGCATGGCTTATATCAGCCCACTACAAGGACATGACTGATGTACTTCTATCAACTATGGCCTAAAGCCTTACTAGCTATAGCACAAGAGATGGACAACTATGCTGACCCAAAGTCTCGGCTGCAACAGGGAGAGTGATGGGAGGGGAGCAGCAGATTATATCTTACAGTTCTTCCCCTAATCCTGCTGCTAACCCTGGGCCTTGACCTCATCCATGCCGATCATCTTCCTCAGCTCCAGGAACCTGAGGCGTCCGAGGGACTTGGTGAGGATGTCAGCGAGTTGCCTGCCGGTCTCGACAAACTCGATGACGATCTGTCCTCTATCGACGCAGTCCCAGAGGAAGTGGAACTTGATGTCGATGTGCTTGCTCCGGTCGTGGAGGACGGGGTTCTTGGCGAGCGCGATGGCAGGCTTGTTGTCCACCATCAACACCGGTGGACGAGCTTCAACTTCGGTCAACTCGCCCAGGAGCCGGCGCAGCCACACAACCTGGCACGCCGCCGTGGCTGCTGTGACGTACTCTGCCTCACATGTCAACAACGCCACCATCTTCTGCTTCAGCAATTGCCAGGCGATTGGCGCAGACCCGAGGAAGACAAGCACGCCCGAGGTGCTCCGCCGCCCATCAATGTCGTCCGCCATGTCCGCATCGCTGAAAACTGTGAGCCCTGGCTCACTATCACCGGATTTGGGCGGAGCCTCGCTGAAGACCGTCAGTTGCAGCCCGCCGTGCTTGGGGAAGACGACCACCTGATCAAGCGAGCCCTTGATGTAGTGCAGCAGCCGCTTCACCGCCGTCAAGTGGTCTTTCCGTGGATCCTTCATGAATCAACTCACATACCCGACGGCGAACGCGATGTCTGGCTGGGTATGAGTGAGCCACCGCAGCCCGTCGACGATACTCCGGTAGTGCGTTGCGTCCACCTTCGCCGTCATGTTGTGTTTGGACAGCTTGATCCTCTCCTCCATCGGGGCTGCGGAGGGCTTGCAATCCGCCATGCCCCCCTGCTCCAGTAGCTTCTCAGCATACGCGCGCTGCCCTAGCGTGATGGAGTCCCTCCCCTGTTTCACCTCGATGTCGAGGTAGTAGGAGATAGCGCCGAGATCGCTCATTTTGAACCGAGCCGCCATCTCGCGCTTGAATGCTTCAATGTCTTGCGCCTGCGCCCCCGTGACGATCAAGTCATCTACGTACACGCCGACGATGAGCTCTTCCTTCCCCTGTCGTCACGTGTAGAGCGCATGTTCTGTGGCGCAGCGCGTGAACCCAAGCTCGCCCATGGTGGCGTCGAGCTTGGCGTTCCACGCCCGCGGAGCTTGCCGCAGCCCGTAAAGGGCCTTCCGCAGCCGCAGTACCTTGTGCTCTGCTCCCTTCACGACGAAGCCGGGCGCCTACTTGACAAAGACAACCTCCGCCAAGTCCCCATTCAGGAACGCTGACTTCACGTCGAGATGGTGGATGCACCAGTCCTTGGTCGCCGCGAGCGCAAGCAGTAACCGCACCGACTCCATGCATGCCACTGGGGCAAAAACCTCTCGAAGTCGATCCCCTCCCTCTGGACGAATCCGCAGGCAACGAGCCACGCCTTGTGCTTGACGATGGCGCCACGCTCGTCGTGCTTGACCTTATAGACCCATTTGAGGCCAATTGGCCTGCATCCCGCCAGCGGATCGACGAGCTCCTAGGTACGGTTCTCCTCAATGGACCGCATCTCCTCCAACATCGCCTTCCTCCAGCTCGCGTCCTTTTCCGCTACCGCGAACGTTGCCGGCTCTTCTGTGCACATGAGCAGTAGCTCTTGATCATCGAGCAGACGGGTCGCCAAGCTTGGCGCCTCTGCCTCTCTGACGATATTGTCCATGCAGGTGGAAACGAACCTCCTCGCTGTCGTGGAATGCGTCCACGAAGTCGCTAACATTGCTTGGGGGCATCGCGAACTCAATCGCTGCGGTCGCCGAAGATGTCCCCTGTTCTGCTGAAACAGGGATGCGGGAACAGGGGATGGCTAGAGAAGTGATTGCACCGCCGTTGGTGGAGATTGCCCGTCGCCTCCAGACGCGGCCGGGCTGGGTGGCTCCACCTCCTCTGCTGCGGGCGAACCTAGCTCTCCCGCCATAGGCTCCACCCCAGCATCGCCACCGCCATGGATCACCAGCCGTTTGACGGTGAAGATGTCGCTGACGCCGCGAGCTTCCCCCGTCGCTGGTTCCTCCCAGCTCCATGCTGCTGCCTCGTTGAAGACGACGTCCCGAGACACCACCACCTTCCCGCCGGCCAGGTTGTATAGCCGATAGGCCTTGGACCCTTCCTCGTAGCCAAGGAACACCATTGGGGTGCTCCTGTCCTCGGCCTGGCTTGACGTTCTTCACATGGCTGATGCACCCAAATGTGCGCAAGAACGCCACGTTCGGCTTGCGGTCGTGCCACGCCTCGAACGGTGTCCGCCCCTCCAGGGCCTTGGTTGGCGGGCGGTTGAGGATGAACACAGCCGTGCTCACTGTCTCGCCCCAGAACTCTGCCGGCATTGCCTTGGCCTTCATCATTGATCGAGCCATGCCAACGACAGTCTAATTCTGCCGCTCCACCGCGCTGTTCTGCTGCGGCGAGTACAGCGCAGTGTGGTGGCGCACCACCCCCTCGTCTGCTCAGTAGGCGGCGAACTCCACTGATGTAAACTCGTTGCCGTGATCCGTCTTGAGCACGCGCAGCCGCTTCCCGGACTCCGCCTCTGCTCGCGCCTTGAAGCGCTTGATCGCCTCTGCCGCCTGGTCCTTGCTCGTCAGGAGAGCTGTAGCCACATGTACCGGCTGCAGTCATCCACGAGCAGGAGGAAGTACTTCCTCCCTCCGTGGGTCGCCGGCGTGATGGGCCCGCAAAGGACCCCATGGACCAACTCGAGCACCTTCGTCGCGCGGTAGCTCGCCGCCTTGGGAAACGGCAGCCTCCTCTGCTTCCCCGACAGGCAGCTGTCACACAGCTCGCCGGCGTGTTTGATGTGGGGCAGCCCGCGCACCATCTTCTCCAGTCGACCCAGCGCGTTGAAGCTGAGATGGCCGTAATGGGCGTGCCACAGCCACGGCTCCTCCGTGCACTGTGCCGCCAGACAAATCGGCTGCTCCACCTTCAAATCAAGCAAGTACAACCGATTTCGGGACCGATTCACCTTGGCGAGAAGCCGTCGCTCTCGGTCCCTGATGCTGAGGACACCGTCCTTGATCAGCACCTCGCTGCTGCGCTCGTCCAGCTGTCCCAGGTTGACGATGCTTGAGCGTAGCTGCAGAATGTAGTAAACATCCGTCAGCGCGCGATGTTCACCGTTCCGACACCAGAAGATGACGGTGCTGCGGCCCCGGATCACCACCCGCGAGCCATCGCCGAACTTGACCGTCCGGTGATGCTGCCGTCGAGCTCAGAGAACTCCGCCTTGGAGCCGGTCATGTGGTTGCTGGCGCCGGAGTCTAGGTACCACTTCTGCTCCTGCTCGCCGCCTTCCGCTCCAAGATGGACCTGAGCGCGCGGCTCGTCGAGGTCGACGGTCGTTGAAGCACTCTCGTGCTCCGCCTTCCTCGCCTCCTCTGTTTTCTCCTCTGCTTCGACGTCGTGGAGAGCGCAGAACGACGTCCTAAGGAGTGCGTGCTCGTCATCGTCGTCCGCCTGAGCCAGGTGCGCCTTCTCCTTCTCCTCCGGCTTTTGGGTTGGGCACTCCCGTGCCCAATGCCCTGTCTTCCCACAGCGCCGACAGGCGTTTGGGTCGACGTGCTTCTTCTTCTTCTTCTTCTTATCCTGCGGCGCCTTTCCGCGCCGCTTGTTGCCGCCACCGCCGCGGTTGGAGGAGCCTTCCCCGGACCGCCGCTTCTCCTTCATGCGCGCAGTCCACTCCTCCTCGGTCAGCAACAGCTTGCCGCCGTCCTTCTCCTTCTCCGCCGGCACGTCCATGCAGTCGTTCACCGCCCCCAGCCGCCCCGTCACATCCTCAATCGTGAGGGTGGACATGTCCAGCATAGTCTCAATCGAGAGAGCTAGCTGGGTGTACTTGGCGGGGACGACCCGGAGGAGCTTGGCGACGACATCCTCCTCCATGACCTTGCCGAAGACAGCGAGCTGGCTGACGAGGGACTGTAGCCGCAACCCAAAGTCCTCCACCGACTCGCCTGGACGGAACTTCATGTCGTCGAAGTTGCGACGCAGTTGCTGCGCTTTGGCCTTCTTGGCTCGAGCCGAGCCGATGTGCATCGACGCGAGCGCATCCCAGGCCTCCTTGACGTTCTTCTTGTCTCCTAGCATCTGGTGGTACTCCTGCGGCGTTGACGACAGCAGCGCCTCCATCGCGGAGACGTCGTCGTCCTCGTTGTCGGTGCCCTTCTCGATCGCAGTCCAGAGCCGCCGGGCTCTGAGCTTGACCTTCATGGTCACCGCCCACTCGCTGTAGTTGGTACGGGTCAGTTGTGGCCAGTGGTGGCCGCTGACCTCCCGCACCGTTCACAGGACAACCTCATGTCGTGGTTGGGCAGGCTCGGCATCCTTGCTGCTCCCACCTGTACCTGTCTCGGCAGCTTCAGTACCAGCCATCGCCGGCGGTTAAGCGCAGCGAGGATGTACGGCTTCGATACCACTTGTTGGTCCCCAACCAGTCTTGCCGACCACTGCCGACCAGTGCCGACCAGTGTAGAAGGTTTGCTGACCTCTCTGCACAGGTGAACAGCAAGCTACCAGGACACCCACGTATGCTAGCTGGAGGTAGAAGAAGACCCTGAGCTCAGCTCACACACACACATACGCAGCAGCTCTGAACCAGAGCTGTGAACAAGTGAATGGCAGCTGAACTACTCTATTCCATTGCATTGGCATAGTTTATATACAAGTTCTAGCACCTCTACCAGGTACATAGAGATATGGTGAGTACACCAACTACCTACTCCCTAGTACTACTAGAACATGGCTTACATCAGCCCACTACAAGGACATGACTGATGTACTTCTACCAACTATGGCCTAAAACCTTACTAGCTACAGCACAAGAGATGTACAGCCATGCTGACCCAAAAGTCTCAGCTGCAACCGGGAGAGTGATGGGAGGGGAGCAGCAGATTATATCTTACAGATAAAGCTGTAAATTTGCTGAAACTTATTTGGATAGCGACTTCTTTTCTTTCCTCATGGAGAATAGGGCACGTTTTTCAGTGTGTTACATGATCTTTTCTGTCTTTGTTGTGATCTATTTCTGCTTGCAGAATAGGGCACGTTTTTCATTCATGGGTGGCAAAGGTGGGTCCCTATGGAAGCAAATGACATTCCACCTATCTGGTCAAAGGTAAGAAGGAATCATGCTTTGGTGCATTAAGCATTATGTCTGCCAGCATGTGGTAGAGACCTTCATGTTATTCTGCATTTCACAAATTCTTTTCCAGAGCCAATTGTGGAGGAACACTTATTACCCAAGACGCTTGTGGATATACTTCCAAAAACTTCATCAAAGAGGGCTTCTTGGAGTTCCTTAACATGGTATATATGTTTAAAGATTATTGTTGCTTGTGATAACTATTTTAATCTTATTAATTTTGTGTGATCATAACCCTCATTGCCATTTGCGACTATCTATGTGTTGTCTCATAGTCTGAATAATTTACTCAAGCAGAAATGAATCGTGTTCATTAATAGGTACAAGGAGCCCAACTGTTTTGGTTTTTTTTAATGTACAAGATCCCAACTGTTTTGTTAAAATTAAATAATTAAATGGGGTATACAGGTTTTAGCATAGATCACCTACCACTATAGGAACTTTCTCAGCTCCTGCAGCAGAGAGGAACAAAATAATTGTGTTACTATGTTTTGTAGTCAATTGGTAGCAAGCTAGGGGTTTTGACTGGTTTTAGCCATGTCAAAAACAAAATCTGCTGGTCTGAGGTATCTCAGCATGAAGTGTTGGTGGTTACTGACATACTATTTGTATTCTGCATGTTAACACAATCATTCATACCTTAGGTTTATGAGTAAAGTGCAATATGCAGTAGATTGTGCCATGCATTTGTCTCGATTTTGATTCTCACTGTTTCACACTTTGCAGGAGATCGAATCCATTCAATACAATGAGAAGGATTACGAAGGACTGCCCTTTGAATTCCATGGTGGCTTCGTTGGATATCTAGGGTACGTTGATTTCTTGTCATGAATTGACGCTTTTTTTTAACTTATATTATACACTTGTGGCAGTAGATTAGATATTATGCATAGATTTTGCCTGCACTTGATTAGTGTCCTGCTACAAACAGATCTTCCATGCTACAAACAATTGTTTTCAATCTTTGACTTCCCCATTTCCGTAGTTGTCTCGTGTGGACAATGGAGTCTTCTGTACTTCATTTAATGCTCTTTGTATTATCTATTTCTTTTGGATTTCTTTAAGATCCTTTTGAACTTTAGTTTTCATTGGATACCAGGTACGGTCTTAAAGTGGAGTGTGATGCATCATCTAACAAGGCCAAATCAAGTACTCCTGATGCATGCTTCATCTTTGCTGATAACACTGTGGTGGTTGATCACAGTAATGGTGATGTGTATATTTTGTCACTGCATGATGAATTTTATTCTAGTCATGGAGATGGGATATGCAAAAATTCAACACATACTTCATGGTTAGTGGAGACCGAGAAGAAGCTTCTCAGGTTGGGTGGTATGCCCCCAGGATCACCAATTAATGGGAAGGCATATGCTAGATCATCCAGTGTGCATAAGCAGAGTTTTGCTGTAGAGAAATCAAAGGATCAGTATATTAGAGATGTTCAGAGTTGCTTGGATTATATCAGGGATGGAGAAAGCTATGAGTTGTGCTTAACTACTCAGATGAAGAGAAGAGTAGACTATATGAATGCGCTCCAACTCTACCTTAAACTGAGAAAACAAAATCCAGCGCCTTATGCAGCCTGGCTTAACTTTTCCTCAGAAAACTTGAGCATATGTTGCTCTTCTCCAGAAAGATTTCTACGACTAGACCGAGGCGGAGTTCTAGAAGCAAAACCAATCAAAGGTACTATAGCACGTGGCAGAACACCAGAGGAAGATGAATGCTTACGTTTGCAGTTGAAATACAGGCAAGTACACAATATTCTTTTCTAGATATATCTTGGCTCTACCACTCTTTATTCAGGAAATATTGAGCTTGGGATGCTGTTTCTTTGCTTTCCCTAATTTATTTTATTTGCTATTCTTAGTATTTTGAATTAAGTTTCTTCACAAATGGTCTTGTGGAAGAAGTTGGTAAAGATAACTGGATAAGTGTGTTAAGGAATAAAAAAACATATTGCCATTCATGTTAAGTTTGGTTCAATAGTCTGTTGAAGCAATATGACTGCTGAAGCTAATTAAATTTTTAGTTGACAGATCTATGATAGAAAATTACATGGTTGTATAACATTTTCTGTAAGCATAAGTGATCTAGTTTTTTGTTGTGTGTCATTGGAGGTTTCTCCAGTCACAACTATGTTCTTATCGATGTCTTCCTTTCCTGGTAGTTCGGTTTCATTGTTATCTAGATGTTTGTTTTAAATGCTAATCCTGTTTTACGGTTCTCATATGCTACTGCTATATTTTCCTTTTTGCATATGCTCAACTTCAGTGAAAAAGATCAGGCTGAGAACTTGATGATTGTTGACCTCTTAAGAAATGATCTTGGCAAGGTTTGCGAACCAGGGAGTGTGCATGTCCCTCGTCTCATGGACGTAGAATCATATAGAAGTGTTCACACCATGGTGAGTACCATCCGCGGAACAAAGAAGTCAAATCTAAGCCCTGTTGACTGTGTGAAAGCAGCCTTTCCAGGTGGTTCAATGACCGGGGCCCCGAAAGTTAGATCAATGGAGATCCTCGATTCACTGGAAACTAGTCCAAGAGGTGTGTACTCAGGATCGATTGGGTTCTTTTCGTACAACCACACATTCGATCTGAACATTGTAATTCGAACGGTTATCCTGCACGATGGAGAAGCCTCAGTAGGGGCAGGTGGGGCGATCGTAGCACTGTCAAACCCAGAAGCAGAATACAACGAAATGTTGCTTAAAGCAAAAGCACCAACAAAGGTGGTTGAGGATTTCATTCAAACAGTTTACAGCTCAGATCGATCGGATTCGATGCAGACAACCATAAGCTAGATCAGATAGACAAAGGGTCGTTGTTTATCAATACACAAAAGGCATTGCAATGGACTTCAGCAAACACCATGTATCTGAGAAATTTGGCCTCAGCAATAGGTGCGTGCTAATGAACATTGGCAGTGGGGTGAGGCATATCTTCTTTTTGCAAGGCATGAAAATTTCAATCCCTTTGCCAAAAGGAAATAACAGAGATGCGAAGAGGATGTTGAAATCAGTCGGATTCATGGTGGCATATGCATTTTGGTGACATGGTGTTAACTATAGACTAATAAAACTACAAAAGGAAACCATACCAGCTTAGGTATACCTCAAATCGACCATCCACAGTTTTTTACCCCTGAAGAATGCACACATGGTTTTTTGTTAATGCATTTCCCCTCTCTGGGGAGTTGCATTCTGTAACTAAATCTACAGAAACAACAGTCAGTGTGTGTGGCAGAAGTGAAAGAAATTGATACGGTTGTGTTGTACGGTTGTACCACCAAACTATTCCTGAAATATTCCTTGTTGGAGGTGAATTTCACGTTTCATCGGCCATTCCCTGAGTGGAGTTTTCCAGCTTCTCAAACCCCATTGTACCGAATATTCTGTTGACGGAT
This sequence comes from Saccharum spontaneum, assembly GCA_022457205.1. Lineage (NCBI taxonomy): Eukaryota > Viridiplantae > Streptophyta > Magnoliopsida > Poales > Poaceae > Saccharum > Saccharum spontaneum. The sequence continues at coordinate 55,830,270 of CM039618.1, forward strand.
ATCTCTGTTCAGGATTCCGAGCTGTGGCTCAATCTGTTGTTGCTTCTGACAGTGACCTTCATGAGTCCTGAGATGCATTTCATTTGTTTAGTTTTGCATGTCTTGGATTTATTGCTAGTGAACCAAAAAATGTTGTCATGTCCTGAGGCGTGCATTTCTTTTGTTTAGTTTTGCGTGTCTTGGATTCATTGCTAGTGAACCAAAAAATGTTTTCATGTCCAGAGGCGTGCATTTATTTTTGTTTAGTTTTGCATGTCTTCTTGGATTTATTGATAGTGAACCAAGAAAATGTTTTCATGTCCAGAGGCGGCACTCGGTTGGCTTATTAGAGTGAGCAGATGACCTGAGCATAGCAAACAACTGAACCCCATTTGGGGCTTGCTGAGCGGCGGTGGCAACCAGCGAAGAACACGTCAAAAAGATGGCGTCTTGCCGCCGCGGCCAGTCGCCGGCCGGCAGGGACCCCGTCGTTCTAATCTGATTGATTCGGGTGCATGGTTGATGGTATCTGATTGATTCGGTTGAATGGTTAACGGAACAGCCGCGCACGTCGCGCCATTTCTGAGTTCGTAGTCGGAATTTTAAAAAGGAGGATCTGGCCACGCGCGAGCCACGACCCTCGGCGACGGCGACGACTTAGCGCTCGCGCGACGCACCAGCAGGGAGAGAAGCGAGCTAGGCGAGGCAGACGGCCGGCGCGCCCGCCGCCACCGCCGCCGATGGGCTCAGTGTCGGTGCAGAAGCGGTGGCGGAAGGCGTGCGGCGCCATCAAGGACTCCGCCACCGTGGGGATCGCCAAGGTGAACAGCGGTGGCGGCCGCGAGCGCAAGGACCTCGACGTCGCCGTGGTCAAGGCCACCACCCACGTCGAGCAGCCGCCCAAGGAGCGCCACGTCGCCGGTGAGACTACTTGTCCCCTCCGGCCCTCCCTCTCTTCTCCTCTCCTGCGATCGACCTCTCCAGTGAAAATCTAACCAACTGGTCGGCTGTCGCTGCAGCGATCTTCGCCGCCACGTCCTCCTCCCGCCCGCTCACCGACGTCTCCTACTGCGTCCACGCGCTCGCCAAGCGCCTCTCCAAGACGCGTAACTGGGTGGTACGTACGCCATTGCCAGCCATTGCTTCTTCCCCGATCGATCTGATGCACAAGGAAAATGGTAAAATGCTTTATGAAAAAAAACTGGGCAGGTTGCTCTTAAGACGCTGATCGTGATCCACAGGACGCTGCGCGAAGGCGACGCGGCGTTCAGGGAGGAGCTGCTCGGCTACCGGCGCAACGGCCACGCCCTGCGGATGTCCAACTTCAAGGACGACTCCAGCCCACAAGGTTACATAAAACATCTTTAACCTGCACGCATTTCTGCTGGTTGAATTGCTTGCTTCTTGACCTCAACCTGACTCTCGTCTTCACCGTCTCTTACAGCATGGGACTGCTCTGCGTGGGTGCGCACGTACGCGCTGTATCTCGAGGAGCGGCTCGAGTGTTTCAGAGTCCTGAGATACGACATCGAGTCCGAGCGACTGAGACCTGCAGAGGGAGACCCCAAGGTTTGTGACTTTGTGCAATTGCAACTGGTTTCAGAGTTTCAGTGACACAGTTTCTTATTCTTTCTTACCGCCATCTGCTTAACTTTCAGGGGCAGAGCAGAACAAGGACCTTAGGCCAGGACGATCTCTTGGAGCAGCTTCCTGCATTGCAGCAGCTACTCTTCCGGCTTGTCGGCTGTCAGGTAGAACTGTGTCACTGAAACCTGACTAATCTTCTCCTTCTGTGTCTAACTGTCAATGTCAAGTACTGATCCTGACTAAACCAGACTAATCTTGCAAAATGCTGCACTGGTTCTTGCAGCCTGAAGGAGCAGCCTTTGGAAACTACCTCATACAGTATGCCTTGGCTCTGGTATGTATGTGTAACCTTAGTGCTGATTAGCATTGTCTAGCATCTTTCCTCAAGATGACGAAAGATGAACTGCTCAGGTGTTGAAGGAAAGCTTCAAGATCTACTGCGCACTCAATGACGGGATCATTAACCTTGTGGATTTGGTACTTTAATCAACTTCCTTCCTCTCCTATGAGATGACAGTGTACATCTTGGATTTTGTGATGGTGTTGATTCTGATGTTTTTGCAGTTCTTTGATATGACAAAACTTGATGCTATCAAAGCTCTGGACATCTATAGAAGGACAGGAAATCTGGTGTGTATAACTGCAGCATGATGACTTGATACCATTCTGTGGACTTTTAACAGCTGTCTATGTGAGCTAATGTTCATCAGAATATAACAGGCAAAGTCTCTTTCTGATTTCTACGAGCTCTGCAGAGGTCTGGAACTTGCCAGAAGCTTCCAGTTTCCAATTCTGAGAGAGGTCCTTGCAGCACCAAACAGACTCCCCAATCTTGTTCCACCACGGTTCATCTATTAAAGTTCTTATTACAGTACGGAGTTCTGAACTCTGATGCCAAACACTTCCTTTTTCTGAATGATCTTCAGCCACCACCATCATTTCTTGGAACAATGGAGGAGTACATCAGAGAAGCCCCTAGAACTGCACCTCTTCCAAATGAGACCATAGTGAGTTGATTCATTTTATTTTCCTTTGTGTCATTCAGCTAATCTAAAATATATACATATTCAGTCAGCCTACTTTCTGCCGTCAAACTCTAAATCTCCTGTACTCAACAGGAGTACCGGCAGCTAGATTTCGTAATTCGTTATGAAAAAGAACAAACCCCTGAACTGACGTTCGAGGCGTTTGAAGAACCTGTTGCAGGGGAAGCTCCTCCTGAGCATGAAGAACCTGCTCAGTTTGCAGATGATGACAGTGACGATGAGCCTGAAACTCCGACTGCTACTGCCGATTTGCTGGTAACTCTTGTTAGCGCATAATACTTCAGCACCTATTTATTTGCAAACTAACAATAATATTGGTGACCATATCCGTTGTGTCGGTGATAATCAGGGCCTGCATGAAGTAAACCCTGCTGCTGCTGCTGCACTCGAAGAGAGCAATGCACTGGCTCTTGCCATAGTACCACCAGGCAAGCTTCAAGCACCATTTTCCGCACCTGACTGCTGTCTCATGAATTCAACAGCCAATAGAATGACATCAAATTCACGCAACATTGTGTTCATCTCCAATGTGCAGGTGGTTCCAGCAACGCGTCTGCAATCGGTTTGAGTGAGATAACAGGATCGCCAGGCTGGGAGCTAGCTCTGGTCACAGCCCAACCCAGCAGCAGCAACCAGCTGGCAGAGAGCAAGCTGGTATAAAGAACATTGCAGTTGCAGGCTTGCAGCAGCATCCCCTCTCTTCTTTCTTGCCAGCATCCCCATTGTCTAAGCATCCATTGCCTCCCTTCGCTGCATTCACATCGGTGGCTCTTTGTAATCTTGTAGGCTGGGGGATTCGACAGGCTGCTGCTGGAGAGCTTGTACGAGGACGCCGCAAGGAGGCAGCAGCACTCAACCATGGATGCCTCCTATGGAAACGGGCACGCCTCTGATCAGCAGAACGATCCGTTCGCCATGTCCAACGGCGTCGCGCCACCGACCGGCGTGCAGATGTCGATGATGGCGCGGCAGCAGCAAGTCATGTTTGGGATGCCGCAGCAGTTTCAGCCTCAGTATGGCACCGCTGCGTCTCAGTTCAACCCTTTCGGCGACGCCTACTCTGTTGCACTGTCATCCCAGGGTGCCCCTCTGCATGGAACCGGCGGCAGCTTGATCTGACGATTTGAATCGATCCAGTTCAGCTTGCGTCGACGACGGCGTCTCCTCACAGCTGATGGAGATGGACTGTATGCTGATTAGAGCTACATATATGAACTGCATTCCTTTGTCTCCTTTTTTTCGCCTGTAGTTAACTCACAGAGACAAAGACTGATTATGCAAGTTGGTCTGAGAATGTTGGTTGAAATGGATGTACAATGTAGTTGAAACAAGAACCCCGTCAGAAATCCGACCGTCATGGCATAGACGCATATACACCACGTGGCAAGCCAATGTATTTTGGTGTGTGACAAGGGGGTAAGTATATCGTGGTGTGATCCTGGGTCTCCGACACAAACAACAACATGTATCACTGTGGAAAATCTGAAGGACGCAATCAGAGAGAAGACAAGTCAATATGGGCGGGCGGCTAAGGTTCAGGTTCCGTTGTGTGTAGCTGGCTGGGCCGTCCATGGGGCATGGATGGGCTCATCGCTCTTGCCGGGCCATGCCTAAACCCGGAGCATATAGGAGGTGTCCTTTTTGCCGTTTCAATCAGATTCGCAACAGCGTCTTAGTTCGAAAATCGCGTGCACTGTGCAACAACCAAAGCCGATTTTCGAACTAGTAAGACACACCACCGCCGCCGGTACGCATGAATGCACAATGCAGAGCAGCACTGCTGCTGGTCGCCAATCAGACACACCACCGCCGGAGAAGCCACGACCACACCAGCCGGCCAGACTGAGCAGCATGCATTTGTGCGCGGTTGCCGGCCGCCGACGCCGATCCACCCGTTTGGATGGTCGAATTGCCCGGGTACAAATGCATGCTGGATCAGCTCAGATCAAAAACCAACATGACCTGACACACGCAACGTCTCTCTCAGTCTCCCTCCCTCCCGCATCTCTCGTGACCTGATCAGAGCTGCTGATCACGGCAGGCAGGGCATCCTGCTCACGTGCACCCCTCGTTCTCATCAATTCAACTCAGGCCTCGTGGAGATGCTGAAAAAATTTCAACCCGATAAATAGTACCACTTTCGTCTTATTTGATAAATATTGTCCAATCGTGGACCAACTAGGCTCAAAAGATTCATCTCGTGATTTTCAACTAAACTGTGTAATTAGTTATTTTTTTACCTATATTTAATACTCCATGCAAGCGGCTAAAAATTGATGTGATAGAGAGAGTGTGAAAAAACTTGGAATTTTGATGTCATCTAAACAAGGCCTCAAAAAACTATCCACCGTGGCAAAGCGCAGGGTGGTGAGCTGGAGACTCGTCGGCGGCGCGGCCCGGCGGAAGCGGAGCTGCTGCTGCACGAGGGCCCATCCCGCGCCGACCCACACGACACTTGTCCCGAGCCCGACAGCCGGGTGGGACCAACCCTCGCCAAATGCCACTGACAGGTGGAACCAACCCTCGCCAATCCACCAAGGCCCGGTGCACGCATCCCGAACCGGCAATTGCTCTCCGCGTGCCCAACTGCCCATGCTCCCATGCGGAGGACGGAGGACGCATCGCCGTCGATTTTATAACGATATCAAAAAATTCCTTCGTACGCACCACGCCTGTCCCACTAACACCGTGGCCCCCGCGGGCCAGCCTACCTACGTGGCAAGAGCGGGAGCAGCGAGTGGGGCCAAAAGCAAAAAAAAAAAAAAGGAAACATTTGAGATGCTTGCCTTGCCTTGCCTCTCCCTCCATTAAAGACAAGGGAGGCAGCCAAAAGGCGACGCACCATTAGCCAAGCCAGCACCAGTGCAAGCACGCACCTTTGCCTCCCTTCCCTTCCACTCCCCGCCTCCACTCCTCACTGCCCGCGGCCACTCCACTCCGCCGCCTCCCCAAACCCTAACCCCAACCCCCCGGAGCGGAGCGATCCCCTGGTCTCGCCAGTGCCGCGCCGCGCCCGGGCATGCCACGGCCATTGGGTGGCGCGGTCGAGGCCCACTCATCCGTCCGCCGGGGAGCCGCCGCCGTTCCTCCCTCGAGTGTCCGCTAGAGTGGAGTGGAGATCCCGCCGGAAGCGGAGGGAGCAACCACCTCTGCTGTCGCAAGTGAGTGATCCTCGCTTGCATTGATTGCCCCAAGAGTTCTTCAGTTCAAGTATTTCCTTGTCGGAGACAGGGGAAAAGAGAGAAAGATTCCGTTTTGTTCTTGCCCTTCGAAAAATACTCAATCGAAATGCTTCTTTCTCTTCGACTAAAAGCGGCAGCATTTTACTAGCTCATCATCTAAAGATCAATCTCTTCTCATGACGGGGGGAAACGCGTGCGTATGCAATGCATCCAAGGCGGTAGCCGTTCTCTTTATCGCTCACTTCGCGTCATTTAATCACTCGGCCATTAATATCACTGGCCACCCTGATTTAAGAGGTTCCGTAAATGCGCTCCCCATCTCCATAGGGAGCCCCGGGAGGTGGGCATGCTCTGGCACCGCGGGCACGTACTGGCTGGACCAGTGGTGCCGCACCTTTACATGACAGTGTGATTTACTGAAAGCACCACCGCGCGCGGCAGTCAGTGTTGACGCCTAGTCGCCGCTGTACTTCTACCCTTGCACTAACGCTGCTGGGCTGGGCGGCTGGGCCGCTGGGCGTCACAAAGCTTTTGACTGACTGCAGGTTGATGTCTTTGTCTGCGCTGAATACTACGTTTGGGCTCATGCTTTCTCGCTCTCTATATTTGGAAGGTTCTGCGGTGCTGACGTTGGTGAAAGATGAGGAGGATCAAGCTTGCCTGTTTGCTTCTCATCTTTGTACAAGTGCAACGAGCGGTCCTTGGAACACATGATGTGTACATCGTCACCATGGAAGGGGATCCGGTTGTGAGCTACCGAGGTGGTGTTGATGGATTTCCAGCAACTGCGGTTGATTTGGACGAGGAAATGGATGTTTCCAGGTAACTAGCTACTCTTGCAGATGCTTTGTTTTCTTTGCATGGCTCTCAAGCCTGAATTAATGTGTTGTTGAATTTCGTTATGTTGCAAACACCATAGTTTTTCCTTCATTCCAAATTTACTGATATGCAGTGAGGCTGTCACATCCTATGCCCTCCACCTCCGAGGGCACCATGACAAGCTCCTAGACTCGCTTTAGTGGAAGGAACTTATGAGAAGCTTTATAGCTACCATCATCTCATCAATGGCTTCGCAGTTCACATGTCGTCACTGCAGGTATTTGGCGTCCCGATTTTGCTTACAGGCACATGTCCCCCGTTACAGTTCTTGGTTGCTGTTTTGTTTGAACATTGTGTTTTTCTGTGCCAGGCTGAGTTCTTGAGGAAAGCCCCAGGAGTTAAGCATGTTGAGAGAGACATGAAGGTACAGAAATTGACTACACACACTCCTCAGTTTCTCGGATTGCCAACTGGGGTATGGCCAACAGGAGGTGGACTTGATAGAGCTGGTGAAGATGTTGTGATCGGTTTCGTGGATTCTGGAATTTACCCTGAACATCCGAGTTTCGCCGCGCACAAGACTGATCCATATGGGCCTGTTCCTCGTTATAAAGGGAAATGTGAGATGGATCCAGTAACACAAAGAAGTTTCTGCAATGGGAAGATAGTTGGAGCCCAGCATTTTGCAAAAGCTGCAATGGCTGCTGGCGCGTTCAATCCCGATGTTGAATTTGCATCTCCATTAGATGGTGATGGTCATGGAAGGTCATGATCCTGACGATTCTTGTATCTTTTATATTTGTTGTTCTGATTGGTCACTAGGATAACCAAATGTGAAAGTTCAAATTATTTTTCTTGCAACTTCCAAAACTGTCCTGTTGATATCATGATGCCTGGCCTGCAAAATTATTCTTCCTGTTTCTTTTGTTTTCTGGGAAAATGACAAGATTTATCGATGCATGTGGTCTCTTTTCCTTCAACAGTCACACAGCTGCAATTGCTGCTGGAAACAATGGGATTCCGGTGCGAATGCATGGTCACGAATTTGGCAAAGCAAGTGGTATGGCCCCACGTGCTAGGTAAGCTATGATTTCTTCAGCTTTTTCTGAAGGGACATAGGAGTACATTTTTTTGGTGAATGTTATAGCCGCGCCCATGTACAATCAATATCTACTTTTTGAGTTTGAGAAAGCCACTTTTCTTTTGCTTACTTGCCAATGTCTCACTTCTTTAGTTTGTGCTTGTTAGGGTAGCTGTCTACAAGGTTCTTTACAGGCTTTTTGGTGGTTACGTAGCTGATGTTGTGGCAGCTATTGATCAGGTATGATACGTGAATGATTTACCTTTGGATTCTACGATATGTTAAAAAGAGAATTTATAATATAACATAACCACGTTTGCTGAGTGCTGTTGGCTACCTTTCTACAATAACATGGCCTAAAAGCACTTGTCAATATCTGTTGAAAGTTTACTGGCAGAAAATAACATAAAAGCACTTGTCAATATTTGTAGTTCATGTAGCTTCCAATTTACAACCAGAGCCCCAACCTTCCTTTCTTCTAAACAGTGGTGGGAATTAGTATATTTTATTTCCGCTAGATTTGGGTAATAATCGTTGCACATCAAACATGAAGTTGAATGCAACTTCATTTTCTAGCAAGGTTTTTTGAAGCATCCAATGTGTGGGAATATATAATTCAATAATGCATGAATGTCTATTTGCAGGCTGTTCAGGATGGTGTTGACATTCTCAACCTTTCTGTTGGACCCAATAGCCCACCAACAGCTACACGGACTACTTTTTTGAACCCCTTTGACGCTGCACTTCTTTCTGCTGTGAAAGCTGGGGTATTTGTTGCCCAAGCTGCAGGAAATGGTGGACCGTTTCCAAAAACACTGGTGTCTTTCAGCCCATGGATAACCACTGTTGCTGCTGGAGTTGATGACCGCAGATACAAGAATCATTTAACACTAGGAAACGGAAAACTTCTGTCTGGGCTTGGAGTATCGCGTAAGCCCTTTTCTACATACATATCAACAAAATCATGTTGAATTATTTGTCAGTACTGTGTGCAGCATATTGAATTGTGGACTGTAGAATTGTGCAAAATGAACTGATGAAATACAGCAAACTTCTATGTAGAGCCCCTAGTTCTATCATTTCACCCCAACAGGTTAACCAATTGTTTTTGGCACATAGGGCATACCAAACAGAGGTAAAAATGACATGACAGTATATACTGAAACTGAACTAGAAGATTCAGTTGTATTGAGTGAATATGTGGATAAACTTCATGTTACTACATCCTAACTTTTATTTCAATGTGATGATGCTTAGCTTGGGCAACCATTTTATGTTTTTCTTCCTATCTAGTTCCATTCAGACACTTTACTAGAGTCCTTTTGAGTATTTAACTGTCATCTGACAGTACTTTAAAGGTCATATGAGATATTTGAGCAGTCCTGATATTCTATCAATAACTCCTATGTTCCTGCCTGTGGTTATTGACAATTTTCTCATACAATACAGCTGCAACACATGGGAATATGTCATTCAGCCTGATTTCTGCAGCTGATGCTTTACTGGGTTCATCTGCAACCAAGTACAGTGCATTAGACTGTCAGAGGCCGGAACTATTGAATAAGAGGAAAGTTCAGGGGAAAATTCTTTTGTGTGGCTATTCGTTCAATTACATTTCTGGGACAGCTTCAATAAAGAAAGTGTCTCAGACGGCCAGGAGTCTCGGAGCAGCTGGCTTTATTGTTGCTGTGGAGAATAGTTACCCAGGAACAAAATTTGACCCTGTACCAGTCAGCATCCCTGGAATTCTCATCACAGATGTCAGCAAAACAGAGGTATATACTTACAGCTGAGCCTTATTGCATATTTGCGTATGATTGCCATGCGTAGACAACATCATACATAGACATATGGGGAAAATAAGACTGTATATTCATGAATAGATAAACAAATATACAATTTAATTCACGAAATGACATGAATTGGCTGGAAAAACAATACACAAAGAGGTGCAACTACTAGAATAGTGGCATGAATTCTATATGGCTCAATGGCTGCTGCTACTGATATTATAGGATGACAGGGCAGAAAGGTAAAATACATATGCATGTTTGGTCCATGTATGGAATTTTCTATTATAGTTAGGCTGTTCTCGCTTCGAAACCATGAACTAGTCTATCAATTCCTTTTCATATTATTACTATTACTAATGCCTCTTACCTTTCATATCTTCTTTGTTGGCGGCTACTGTTGGGTCTATATGGCCTATCCCAGCTTGCTTGGGACTAAAAGGCTTTTTCTGCTGTTTTACTGAGATGACACTAACTTTGGTTCTGTAGGATCTTATAGACTACTACAATTCTTCCACCATAAGAGATTGGGCTGGAAGGGCTACAGCCTTTAAAGCAACAGCAGGTATTGCAGATGGTTTGGCACCAACACTATACAATTCAGCTCCCCAGGTTGCGCTGTTCTCTTCTCGAGGACCTGATGTAAAAGATTTTAGCTTTCAAGATGCTGATGTTCTTAAACCAGACATACTTGCTCCTGGCAATCTTATATGGGCTGCATGGGCGCCTAATGGAACAGATGAATCAAACTATGCTGGTAAGCTTTGTCTATAGATCTCTTTCCCTCAAGGAAACATCCATGATTATTATCAGTATTTTAGCATTGCGCTTTTGCTGTCCTTGTGCATATCTGGTGGATTAGTGATTCATGAGGATATTTGTCTCTGCTTGAACCAATTCAAAATTGTTGCGTGGTAATATTTTCCAGGTGAAGGATTTGCAATGGTTTCTGGAACTAGCATGGCTGCACCGCATATTGCTGGCATTGCAGCACTGATAAAACAAAAGAACCCAAAGTGGAGCCCCTCAGCAATAAAATCTGCCCTGATGACAACGGCCAATACACTGGACAAAGGGAGCCATCCTCTTAGAGCGCAGCAGTACACTGCATCAGAAATGATGACACTTTCACGGGCCACACCCTTCGATTGTGGTAGTGGCGCTGTTAACCCAAAAGCTGCCCTCGATCCTGGTCTTGTTCTAGATGCAAGTAAGTTCAATTACTGTCAATTTTTCCATGAGATAAGCTGGTCGAAGTTTACTCAGATGGCAATGTATCGTCCCTTGTCTAATTTTGCTTTATTCATGCTGGCAGCCCATGAAGACTACATCACATTTTTGTGCTCGATCCCTGACGTCAATCAGAGCGAAGTATCAAACATAGCCGGTTCAGCTTGCAACTCCAACTCCAAGGGACAACGCCCTTTTGACCTCAACATCCCCTCAGTCGCCATCTCTCAGCTTCGAGGCACTGTGACATTGAAGCGGACCGTCACAAGCGTGTCTGACGAAACCGAGACTTACACTATCATGACAAGAATGCCGCCAGAGGTTGCCCTGGAGGTGACGCCTCCGGCGGTGACCGTGCTTCCAGGAGCATCAAGAGATGTAACTGTGACCCTGACAGCGAGGTCTGTGACCGGCACCTACAGTTTCGGTGAGATCGCCATGAAAGGTGACCGCGGTCACCTCGTCAGAATCCCAGTGGTAGCTATGGGATTCAAGTAGATAGAAGACGACTGTGACAGGCGCTAGAGTAGAGAATAGGAAGAACGGGTTGTGCCTCTGAAATCCGAGGTCTTGAGCTGCAGAGGAATGCTGTAATTTTTCATAGCTTGTAGAAAATAAGAGTTAGCACAATGCTGTACGTGTTATGCATGCCCTCCAGGTTGTAAAATATATATTTGGGTATTTAAGCATATGTGACATGATGACCAGAGAACCTCTTGTATTGTAGTCCAGCCTTGTTCTAATTCTAATGCATGGAGATTTGAATCTCATCTGGCTTTTCTCTGTGTGTTCCATTCAGATTTTTTTCCTACATTAGGTTGGGCAATGAAAATAAAATGTGGGAAATTTCTTTCCAAGATGGGCGTGGCTAGCGCCCGGACGTCCTGACGTCCGTGCTGCTGTCCCACGTCCCGCATCTGCCCGTCCGCAAGCACGTGGGGCCTGCCGCGTCAGTGGGGACCGCCTTCGTCTATGCTCGCTTCCCACGCCTGACAACGAGGCGAGACAGCAGAAAGGCGAGGAGAGAGATGCAACATCCGATCTAGTTTAAAACATTCAGATGCAATAATTGCATAATACGTCTGAAAAGATTTGAAACATGTGTCTGAAACACTTGCAAAAACACCAGAACACCAGAAAAAACACTTGAAAATATTGTAAACATATGCAACATCCAGGTAAAACGCTAGCATCATATGTGTGAAAATATATGCAACATCCAGATAAACACACTTGCAACATACGGTGGAAAAACAGATGAAACATCGAGAACAAGAACTTACAACATATGCATACAACTATTGCAACATGTGCAACATCCCGATCTACTTTCGGAACACCCATATGAATGTATGAAACACTTGCAACATACCTATAAAACATTTAAAACACTTGAAACAAACACTTGCAACATGCTAGCAAGGCTAACGGTTGAGTGTTGTGCCTCAGAGGTGGCCGCGAGCCCGAGCCTGGCAGGAGCAGCAACTGTGCCTCCCTGCTCGTGCTCGCGCCGAGAGGACGAGGACGGCCATCACTTGAAGTACTGCTCCACTTCCTTGCTCTCCTCTTCGTCCGCGCCGCCGTAGTAGTCGCCCACAGTGGCGGCAGCAGGCCTACACTTATCCTCCTCTATCTTCGTGGCCCCACGGTGGTTCTACTGTGGTGGTGGTGGCTGCAGCCGTCACCGCCCTCTGCCGCGGCGCTGTTCTTAGAGGAGGAAGAGGAGTGCGCGGGAGGCTTATCGGAGGCCCTGCGGTTACGCTTGGCGTCAGAAGGGTTGGCTTCGTCTTCGGGGAAGTTGATGTGGGAGAAGACGCTGGCCTTAGACTTTGACGATGTTGCAGCTGCCTTGGTGGGCTCGGCCTCGTGCCGCGACGTGGGCACGACTCGAAGGCGGTAGCGCAAGCGGATAGGAGCGATGGGAAACGATAGGAATGAATGGATGAGCAGATTTTTTTTTCTGAGAAACAAAGGTGCGGGGGTTGTTGGGCTTGGCGTCGCGGCCCACCAATGAAGCGTCCGACCACCCGGACGCCCGCTTTCCAGCATTAGCGTTCCAAGATAGCACAAATTTTGGGATGTTTGGAGGATAGATGGCACAAATTTTGGGATGTTTGGAGGATGCAAATGATGTAAACAATGAAAAACAACATAATACAAGCAAGCCCATTTGAAACTTGTAACAGGGCTCTTTAAACGGCCTTCAACTCTGGACCCACTAATTAGCGAGGCTGCGACTGTAGCCCACGTTCTCGTTGCAAATTTGGATCCATCGCGAACTCCTTGGGCCCCCAGCGTTTTGGGTCGCAGAAAAATGATGGTGACCCGTTCCGTTCGCGTCGGGTCGCACCACAACGCCGCCATGACCCATGAGCGCCATCGTGTTGCGCACCGGCGGTGCCATCCTCCACGCGCTCTCCGCCGCCTCCGCCGCCCAACTACACGCGCACGCGCTGAAGCTGGGCCTCCTCCCCTCCTACCTCCACCTCTGCTCGGCCTTGCTCAAAACCTACGCAGTCTCCGGCCGCATCGCCGCCGCGCGCCAGCTGTTCGACGAAACACCGCGCCGGGACGTCCCGCTATGGAACGCCCTGGTATCGGCCTACGCGCGCTCCGGCCACCCGCGCGACGCGATTGCTGCTGCGACAGGGTCTCCATCACGAGCCTCCTGTCCGCGTGCGCGCAGCTGAGGAGCTCGGTGCTTGGGAGGGAGCTCCACGGGTACGCGACGAGGAACGTCCCCGTTCTTGACCTGCCCGTGCTCAATGCGCTGGTGAACATGTACGGCAAGTGCGGCCGGCTGAGGGACGCGAGGATGGTGTTCGCCGGCATGAGGGTTGGCATGAGGAGTGCTGTCTCTTGGACGTCCATGATCAATGCTTGCTGCGAGAATGGGCGCCCAGCCGAGGCGTTGGAAGTGTTCGAGCAGATGAGGATTGCTCGTGTCAAGGTTGATGAGGTCACCCTGCTTGCAGTCATCTCAGCATGCACAAAGCTGGACTGCACGTCGGGTTTAGGAGACTGGGTGGAGGCGTGCGCAGTTGAGAGTGGGTTCTTGCAGAACACCCGTGTTGCCAATGCACTCATACACATGCATGGTAAGATGGGGAGGGTGAAGAGATCTTGCGAGATATTTGACTCTATGGGTGCTGTGAAGACAGTGGTTTCATGGACGGCCATGGTACAAGCACTGGCCATGAATGGGCATGGGGTGGCTGCCCTTGTCCGGTTCACGCAGATGCTCAGAGAAGGGTTCCTGCCTGACGAGGTATCTTCTTGAGCGTGATCAATGCATGTGGCCACTCAAGGCTAGTGAGCGAGGGGCACCGACTGTTCAAGTCCATGATCGAAGAGTACCACATCACGCCGTGGATGGAGCATTATGGTAGCATGGTGGACCTGCTGTGCAGAGCTGGGTCGTTGGACGAGGCATTTGAGTTCGTCTCTGCCATGCCTGTTACGCCCGATCCTGTAATATGGCGTGTCTTGGCCGGCGCTTGTCGGAACCATGGGAATGCCAGCTTAGCAAGGAGGGTGATGGATCATGTTATCGGCATGGAGCCTGACCATGAAGGGAATTATGTACTGGCGTCAAACTTGTACGCTGCAGATGAGGATTGGAAACGTGTCGTAGATGTTAGGCTGGACATGGGAGTGAGGAAAGTTACTTCAAGGGCTGCTGCTGCCATGTCTTCCGTTGAAGTCAATGGTGAATAAGACGCAGAAAAGCTTGTCTTCTTTTACACATCACCGGTAACTTTTCCAACTGCACTACTTCGAGATGCACACTGCCATGTTACAATGAATTTGCTCAGCTTACTACCACATCGTCCGCGTGGTATTCATATGTGTTTATATTTTTACATCGTCCGCGTGTATTCATATGTGTTTATATTTTGTACCTGTCTAGAAGAACCTGGCAAGAGAACCAAGTTGCATGCCTCGATTCTTTTGCAAAAATTACGGTAAATGCAGTTTGTTCAGTAAAATTGATGTCTCTGGTTTCATAGAAAATCATTATAATGCAGTCTTTTGCAAGTATTTTGTCCTAGCATCTTAGTTAAGTCTTTCCATTCAGTTAACTGTCAGCACATGTGCCGTGTGAACACTTCTTGGAACAAAAGGTTCCATTTATGGTAGCTATATATATCATACAGCTGGTCAGTACTTGGTGATCTAACTAATGCTTGTGTTATCTTAACCTAATGTTGGACGGACCTGCAATTCGGTAGTTTTTGTTGTATGTGGACTTCTTATGTGAACGCTAGTTACAACAACAACAACAACAACAACATAGCCTTTTGTCCCAAGCAAGTTGGGGTAGGCTAGAGATGAAACACAAAAGAGACGGTAAATAGGGAGACACATAAAGGGACATAAATGGCACAAGACAAAAAGAGGTCACGGTTCAGGCACGTTGATTGCCAGTCTCCAAGCGCTCCTGTCCATAGCTAAATCCTTAGAGATATTCCACTCCTTAAGGTCTCTCTTAACGGACTCGTCCCAAGTTAGTTTAGGTCAACCTCAACCGCTCTTTACATTATTGGCCCGCTTTAGAACCCCACTACGCACCGGCGCCTCAGGAGGCCTCCGTTGAACATGTCCAAACTATCTCAACCGATGTTGAATATGTGAACGCTAGTTACATGTACCCATTTTTCTAGCACACAAATTAAGAATTGGTATCAGTTACTGTTTTCATGGCAGTGTTGATGCATCGCTCCGACATAAAATGGTGATTGTTGCAGTTAAAACAGTGGTTTAAATATGCAAGAAAAATGGGGACGCCATGAGGTATGCGTGTCAGTTAAAAAAAAGTTGTTGCTTCTAGTTCCATATATGAAAAAAAGTAAAATTGGATGAATGTTGCATTCTGTTCTCTGTGAAGATGTTTCGAGACCGTTGAATGCTTGCATGAGTGGCTCTATCAGCGAGGTGTCAAAGCAATTTGCCAGCGCAAAACAGTTTTGAAAGTATCATACATATGTTGTTTCGATTTCTTAGCGATGCACATGCGTGCATTGACATGTTGATGTTACTGTGCAGTGCTAGCATCATGGTTTAAGTACAAGCAAATGAGTATTCTTTTGTACATACGTGGACTTTATCTGCAAATACTGGTTACGTGGCCTCATTTTCCTTGCTGACAAATGAAGAATTGCCACGAGTTCAGTATTGTTTTTGTATGTATGTGGACTTCATCTGTAAATACTGGTTGCATACCTGATACATGGCCTCATTTCTCCTTGCAGACAAATTAAGATTTGCTACGAGTTCCTGTGTTTAGGACCTTGGGTGATGCAAATCCTTCTCCCATAAGGCCCCATAATAACAATGAAAAAGAATCAAAACACTGCATCACCATCACTTGCCTCAAAAGTCCTAAGATTCGTTTTTGTTTAATCTTTTGTGCCCAATCTGTTGACTGAGATGTTAAACCAGACGTGGTAGTAACCCCAAAGTCAAAGATTTGGCGTCCAAAGCCAGAGAATGTTTAGCATTGGGCCCAGCGAGAAAAAAAAATCAAAAAATTGACATGGTACTGGGGCCTCGTTTAGATGCATTCTAAAAGTTAAAATTTTTTCACTCTCTCCATCATATCAATCTTTGAACCCATGCATGAAATAGTAAATATAGGTAAAAAAAATAACTAATTACACAGTTTAGTTGGAAATCACAAGATGAATCTTTTGAGCCTAGTTGGTCCACGATTGGACAATATTTGTCAAATAAGACGAAAGTGGTACTATTTATCGGGTTAAAATTTTTTCACAATCTAAACGAGGCCCTGGGTAAAAAACTGGCGCACTGACAAAGTGATGCAGCAGGGTCCAAATGGCAGATGGATGTTCTGTCAAGCTTGACAATGACCTGCAGTAGGTATTCCCTCATACCGAAAAAGAATGCAATGCAATTATTTCTATTCGAAGACTCAAAATCTTTGAGGCCATGTATCAGGTATTTCTATTCAAATGACACTGGTGCCGTATGATTAAAGAAGATTATCACCCACTAGTTGGCCACTATTGTATACAAGTTGTTGCAGGTGTTTGAAAGATTCAGAGGTTCGGTATGTGCAACCGGTGGACTACCGAGTGCTGATGGTGCTGGGTTAAAAGGCCGGAGGCAACTAAAACCTGTCAAAGTGATGCAGCATGGTCCAAATGGCAGATGGATGCTCTGTCAAGCTTGGCAAAGACCTGTAGTAAGTATTCCTCTGTCTTAAAATGCAATTATCTGATCTATTCCAAGAGTATAAATAAATAAATTATGCTAAATTTATATTTAAAAAGGTACGTAGTAAACATTTATGATAAAGAATAAATATCATTAGTTTAACCTCTGAATATTTTTTATAGTAAATCTACTTGGAGATATAAACGATGATATTATTTTCTATAAACTTAATCATTTTTTTTGGAAAAAAACTCTGTTTAAAGCTAGAATTACATTTCTTTTCTTTTGAGACGGAGGAGTAAAATAAAAGGTGTTAAAGATTGGCACTGGTGCCGTATGATTAAAGACGAAGATTACCACCCACTACTAGGCCACTGATGGACACAAGTTGTTGCAGGTGTTTGAAAGATTCAAAGGTTCGCTAGGTGCAAGTCTCCAATCGACCGTGGCCAAATCAAAGGTTAGTCGCTGCGCCGGATCCCGGGGGCCTGGATCAGTCAGCAGCTAGCATCGATGGCAACGACGACTGCTTAGCGTGTGCTTTTTCACGTACTGCTACTCCTAGGCCTCGTTTAGATGCCTAAATCGGGGGTGACAAAGTTTGCACAGTGCCACCCCGAACATTATAGCATTTTGTATTTTTGTGGTAATAATTGTCCAAATCTTGATTAATTAGGCTCAAAATGTTCGTCTCGTAAAGTACAACAAAACTGTGTAATTAGTTTTTAATTTTATCTACATTTAGTACTCTATGCATGTGCCGGCATTTTGATGTGATGGGGAATCTTCTTTTTACATAGTGTAATTTAGGGGTGAATTTTGGAATCTAAACAAGGCCCTGCTAGCGATGGCTTCCGAATGACGACGAAGCTAGTAGCTTTGGATTGCCTCGTATAGTCGTACTGTATCCGTGTTGTGTTGATGCAGAGAGGACAAGAGAGAGATGTGCCTAACCGCGGCGGCCGCTGCAGGCTGCAGCTGACGGAGCTGACTGAAGAGACCAACCATCTGACGATGATGATTTGGCGCTCACTATCTTTTTCTCAAGCCAAATATATATACTGCTCTCTTACTTTTTTTACATGCTACATTAGTTTTGTTCTAGTTAAACATTTTAACTTTTACCATCAGTCTCAATAAAATCTACGTAGTTTTTTACAACATACAAATGATAAAATTATGAAAGTTTTCAAATACCAAGTAAAAATATTTATTGTGTTGTTATCTTATATGCATTTCAAAAAATAATATTAAAATTGATGTTTTAAATTATATATTTAAAAAACAAAAGTCAAATGGAGAAAGTATTTATTATAATAGAGATACGTAGCAAACTAGCAGTCACCCCTGGCAGTCACCGACGCGGGGTGCCCTAGAATATTGGCGTGCGGGTCGCTGCTTTCACACCGCCCCCGTTTCGCATTTGCGTGTGCCGTATCGTCGCTGCTTTCACACCGCCCCCGTTTCGCATTTGCGTGTGCCGTATCCGTCAGGGGAGAAGAGACCAACTACAGAGATGGTGACCGGCCGGCCGGGACGATACTTGCAAGCAGAAGCATTGTATATACATAGTACTTGCTTTGGCGTAGATAGATAGTTTAAGAACCTCGTGTGCCACGGCTATTTGCTAGGTTAGCACTCTCAGGCTGGTTGCACTGAGAGACGGTAAACGATACTGCAGTATTGTTTATCGGACGAGAGGCCTGCACCGGACACGCTAAACGCGTCCGCTACCCGAGCGCATCCGCTATCTGTGGCGTGATAGCGGGCATGCGCTATCCTGCGCTGGGGCCCACCGGAGAGAGAAGGTAGAGGGAGGGCGGAGGAGAGAGAGGGCAGAGGGAGGGTGGAGCTCCGTCGCCGCCGCCGCCGCGTCGCGATGCTGTGAGAGAGAGAGATGCGGAGGTGGAGAGGACGTCGGCGTCGCGTCGGGATGCGTGCTCGCCGGCGCCGCGCGAGGAGGCGAGCTCCGCCGCCGGGCCGCGCGGGTGCCGCCGCTCCAGCCGCCGTCTGGATCTGGCCCCAGCAGCCGCGCCAAGCAGAGGGAGGGGCGCCGGATCCGCGTGGTGGAGGTGCTCCGGTGTTGGGGAAGAAGGAAAGGAGCAGGGGTGGTGCTGGAGGTGCTCCGGCGGCGTTGTGGCCGCCTCTGCCGCTGGAGGAGCCGCGACTGGAGGGGCCGCGACCAACGCCGCGGGAGCCCACCGCCCGCCGGTCCGCGCTGCCGGAGAGGAGCTGCCCACCCACGCCTGAGAGGGAGAGGGCAGCGCGCTCGGGGAGAGAGGGAGAGGGCAGCCCATCCGCTGTCGGAGCAGACCGAGAGAGAGAGAATGGGGAGGGAGAGCGCGCGGTCGAATGGATAAAGGAGGAGAGGGGAAAAAGGAAAGAAAAGGAAAGAGAAAAAGAGAAAAAAAGGAAAAAAATATCTGATAAGTGGATCTCACAGTGGATAGAGTATGATATAGAGTATGGATGGGTGCAGGAGAAATTGATATAGTGGATGAAACTTCGATGACTAGGACAGAATATTCCTTTTAGAGGATGAATTTAGAGTACGATGAGTGCGGATAGCCTCAGATGCTAGAATAAATAAACTGGGAACGAGAGTGGAGTTTACTTATCAGTACTCCATAGTTTTTTTCCCGTTCACCAGGTCCTACTGCTATACCAGGAGATACAATGTGTCTCCTAGTGTCAAATGTTGCCTTGTTCGCTTAAAATACTTTTTAGCTAATAAATAGTGGTTTTCTCTTATGATAAATCAGTATAAATATCAGCCTAAGCTAAATTTGAGTATAAAGTAGTAGTTTAAACCGGGAGCCGTTTGGTAGGCGTGTCAAATGAGGTTTGAATGGGCCAATGCAAATGTGTCGCGTTTTCTAGTGTATATGTACGTATGTATTTTGGTTGAGGTTGCATGAGTCTTGGCGTCCGCGGAGACCTGGACGGAGGGGTGGTGGGTACGGATTACGCACTTGCGCAGTGCCTTTACGAAACCGATGAACAGCAAACAGACGAAACACATCCATGGAGACCAGCACAGAAAGTGAAGCGGAGTAGCGGACGGACACAGAAAGGAGTGGCGTGATGGGTGGAGACCTGACGGTCAGACGTTAGAGGTAGGTGGCGGCCGAGTCACTGGCTGGCTGGCCATGGCCTGGAAGAAACCAAAGCCCGTGTCGCCACCAGCATCCAGTACATACAGATCTTGAAGGCAAAGGTAGTGTTTAGATGGTATAAAAGTTGGTGTAAAGTTTCTGTAGCACTTTTTGTTGTTATTTGGTAAAATTTATCTAATCATGGATTAACTAGATTTAAAAGATTCGTCTCGACATTTACAGACAAACTGTGTAATTGGTTATTTTTTTTACCTACATTTAATACTCCATGCGTCTAAAGATTCGATGTAACGGGTAATCTTGTAAAATTTTTGGAATTTTGAAGAAACTAAACACTGCCAAAAAACAAAACTGCGAGCTGCTGCTGACACACCGGACCGGAAAGTGCAGTGCATCCTCCCTCCGTGGAACTGACGCAACGCAAGCGTAGTCTCTGGTCCGAGTCGCGAGTCCTCGTCATCTGGATCTGAAAGCAAAAGCAAGAGCTGCATGCTCCGATGCTCGACGACCAGACCAGTCGGAGAAGGGGCGCACTAGCGAAGTAGCGAGCAAGCTTTTACAAGAACAAGACGACGCTGGCTGAATGCCTGAATCTAATAACACCATCAGCAAAGCAGCAAACTCATCATCATGTCAGAGGCGATACAAACATAAAACAAAACCAGCCATCTGCATGCACTACTGTAAAAGAAGAGAGATTGATGATTAAAGAAAGAGAGGAAATCAGAAAAGAAATAAGAAATCTAGCTAGCAGAAACCAAAGCTAAAGGAGGGAGAAGGGTTGAGAGGGATGTGACGGCATCAGGCCTCGCTGCAGGCGCTGAGGCTGGACGCGCTGCGCATGGAGGCGCGGCCGATGGACTCGTCGATGCGGTCGAGCCGGGGCCTCCATGGCGCCGCCCGCCCGGGCTGATCCTTCTCCTTCGACGCCGCAGACACAGCCGCAGCCACAAGCTGCTGCGGCTGGCGAGTGCCGGTGGCGGCGGCGGCGTCGAAGAGGGCGTCGAGCGGGCTGGGCTTGGGCGCGGCGGTGGCGCAGCCCTTGCGCGCGAGCGCGGTGAGGCGGTTCATGAGGCAGGCGAGGTCCACGGCGGAGGACTCGGCCTGGAACACCGACTGCGGGAGCAGGAAGTAGACGGTGCCCGGCTGCAGCGCGTCGTCGGGCCGGAACGGCCCGCGCCCGGGCTGCAGCAGGTGCGCGGCCGAGCACAGCACGTACCCCTTGCCGTTGTTGTTGTCGCCGCCGTTGCCGTTGCCGTTGCCGGCGGCGGAGGAGTCGGAGAGGCAGCCCGTGACGGTGGCCACGGTCACCACGCCGGGGCCCTCGAAGTCCTCCACGTACCCGTTGGTGTGGATGACCCGCACCCCCGCGCACGGCCGCAGCGCCCCCGCGGAGCCCGCCGACGAGAAGGCGCACCCCATCCTGCGGACTCCCGAGACGACCGATCTGATGGAGGCTGGCTGCAGCAGACAGTGGAGGGAGCGGAGACGACGGACGGAGGCGAGGACGGCAAGGCGGAGGCAGAGGACGGGGCCGGGGTCGGGGTGGGGTGCTCTTTATCAATTTCCGCGGGGAGTGACGGTTGAAGCGTTGAATGATTAGGCCGGGCGGACGGACTGAGGCGGGTAGCCGGGGTAGGAGGGCCGCCCGACAGGTCTCCGCCGGCCGATGACGCTACTGACGCGTGGGGCCACGGTGGGTTAACCCGATGGCGTGCCCTGTGGGTTTTTTTTTTTAGCGTGCCGTGTGGAGCGAGATGGGTAGATAGGAACAGGAAAGGATAATGTACTCCAGGAGGAGTCCATGAGGCAAAGCGGTGGATTAGGTCCATGGGAGTCCATGAGGCAAAGCGGTGGATTAGGCGTGTGGCCACCCGCCTTCGGGCAATTATACAGTTACATAAAAAAGTATCTTAATCTTTATCCGATGGTTGACTTGGCGGATGGATCAGACACTACTTGTACAAAATTAAAGTAGGAGTACAAAGCGTGCGAAACCGGATATTAATGATGATGTCTTCGGTTCGTAGCAAATGGATTTGAGTGGATAAGAGTCCCCGTCTCTAGTAGAAAAAATATCTATTCAATATCTATATATGTTAAAATAAGTAGGAATATATTTAGATTTATTATGAGATATATTTTCACAGTGTTTGTTTAGTGTTTGTTTAGTTATACGGAGTAGATACATATCGCTACTGTTTATTTTTAATACATAAGGTCAAACATTAGATGGTTTGGCTAAGGACCAAAGTAGAATTACTATATTCTTTTCAAAACGGATATACAGTAGTAGATTGGATTTCCACAGCGGTAAGTTCGGGTGCCTTGAATTCGGCTGACTTGGACTGGCTTTTTTGGTGGCGGGGGTGCCTTCTTATGATGGGTTGTTGTTGAATTGAAAAGTTATGTTTTGAGCAATTCAAAGCCCAAATGGAAGGTCTACATCAAAAAATAGGAATCGCCTTCGCTCTCCCTGCCGACCTCCTCGACTCGTCCTCCTCGCGTCTCCTCCCCTCGAAGCACGTAAATCCTTCATGATTATATTTTATATATTTATGTTAGTTATAAACATTAATGTCCACACATGTACCTTTCCCGCGTGGTCAACCAGGCAAGGTTCAAGTTGACAGGATGATTTTCTAACTACTGGAGTACGTATACGTATATATGTCCAAGAAAGAATTGATGATATACAAGCCTCCTGTTCGGCTGAGCTTATCAGCACGGCTTATCAGCCGTGGAACAGTGTTTTTCTCTCACAGCAAATCAGTCACAGCCGGCTTATAACCCAAAAAACAGCCTGCCGAACAGGACCAAGATGTCTTGTATTCAGCGGTAACATAAGGCGTCTGGTATATATGTACAAATGTACGGATCCATTTATTGCTCAAGGCTGGACATAAACACCAGTTGAGGAAACACAATAGTACAACAAATATAAAATAAACTATATGTACGCACCAAACTGCAACGGTGAATTAGAGCAGCTGCAGCGTGTATTTTTAGGGTGTGTTAGGGCTGGTGTGCTTGACACCGGAGGGAGGGAGGGCGTTCTGGTTTTTGCTCCTAGTGGTACAAACAAAATAGTACCACCATCCGTCAAATATCCAAGAAAAGAATTGACAATACGAGGTGTATTCAAAGGTGACTTAAGGCGTCTTGTATGTGTACGAGTCAATTTATTCCTCAAGGTGGACACTAAACACTATTTGAGGAAACAAACTGTGGTCATGACTCGTGATTTGTGGAGGAGGCCGCTGCCCGCTGGTCACGTTCCGTACGGCTCAGACTTGCAAACAATTGCACTGAGGCTATCCGCACTCATGGACCTCTATATTCATCCTCTATACGTCCTAGTCAGCAAGATTTTCTCCTCTATACTCAATTCTCCCGCACCCATCCATCCTCTATATCATCCTCTATCCACTCTATCCACTGTGGGACCCAATTGTCACTTTATCTAAATATATCCATGTGTGATCTAGTTTTGAAGGATTTATTGAGACGAATTTAATGGTGCAATCGAAATTTAATTTGGATTTTTGGTTTGTGAGTTATAGCATTTTTTCCTTTGTTTAGCTAGTGGGGCCCGCCATTGCCCACTATAGAGTAAGCACTGTATTACTCTAAATATAGAGTGAGAGAAAGGATAGAGTATCATTTTAGAGTACCCAGTGCAGCAGTTTTTCTCTATATTCATACTCTAAAGCTTTAGAGTATCCTACTGCGCGTAGTCGAAGTACTAGGGACGAAAACGGATCGGATACGGACGGATATCACTAATATTACATTTGTTTTCATATTTCTGTCCAGATTCGAATTCGAATGCGGATAGTGTCGATAATGCCGGATAGGATACGATTGGATATTGACATCATAAATATACAGTTCGAGTATTCGAATATGGATACGGTATCAGATGTTGAATATCCGGACTCGAATATGGACAGATCTGAACCCCTTTAAACAGATTCGGTCTTAAATACAGTCAAATACTAGTGCAACAACAGTGACAAGAGAGGCAAATATGGCTCAAAATTCCAGTCCATGTACGAAATCAACCAGTAGAGCAACCAAAGGTCTTATATATACTGGTGCGCGGTACATAATCCTGTAGCCTTGTTCGTTTGGACTTATCAGCCTAGCTTATCAACCATGATACAATATTTTTCTCTTACAATAAATTAGCTTTAGCCGGTTTATTAGCCGCAGAATCCATTAGCCGAACAGATCGAGGACGACGACAGTACCAATTTACCAAACAAGGTAAAAATCTTTGCATGGCTCTGCTTCAAAAGACAGGCTCAGCAGCAGGACCAACTTGGGCCGAAAAACCATTCTGGACAACAACGATTGTCAACGATGCAACGTTACCGCCCAGGCTGTTTTGATCGAGAGACTAAAGTTTAAAGTTTAGTACATGTTATATTGGGTATTTAGGTACTAATTAGAAAGATTAAACATGAGTCTAATTAGGCTTAATAGATTCATCTCGTAAATTAATCTCAATCTGTGTAATTAGTTTTATAATTAGTCTACTTTTAATACTCTATACATATATCTAAATATTTAATATGATAGGGACTAAATTTTAGTAGGTGGCACGGCTTAGGGAGCCTGATGAAATTTGACTCTATTTGCTCAGTTCCCTGTCTGTCACACGTCTGAGTTTTTGGTTTTATTCCCATTAGATTTTGCATTTTTTTGTTCGATCTGCGCAGCTTACTTTTACTGCGTTCCCCCATCCGTTTCAAATTACGTACTATAGAACCGAATAGCAGTAGCACACCCACCACGCTCCCAGCAGCAATTACACGTGCCCACGGCGGCCGGCGACCGGCGACGAAGCGCCGGCCGGGCGCACGCTTTCACTTGACTTTTTCCGTCCAAAAGATCCAAAGCCGTGTGCGTACGTCCAGATAACTGACCTTGCCAGCCATTCAGCCAACACGATTCGTACGTACCTTCAGCTAACCCTGGGCAAAAATAACCGAGAACCGAGAACCGAACCGAAAGAACCGGAACCGAAACCGAAAAGAACCGGAACCGAAAATTTCGGTTCTGTTCGGTTCTCAGTTCTCAAGAACCGAATTAACCGATCAAATTTCGGTTCCTGAGCTCGGTTAACCGAAATAACCGAAGAACCGAGTAAACTCAGAAAGGCCCAGGTAAGGATTACAGCCCAGCCCAATACCAGCTGGAACTATATATATTCCTCATTCATTCAGAACCCTAGCCTTCTTCAGTTCTTCCACCCGCCGCCCCAGCTCTTCTGCTCCTCAGCCGCCGCCCCACCGCCCCAGCCGCCCCAGCTCTTCTGCTCCTCAGCCGCCGCCCCAGCTCCTGCTCCTTCCGACCTTCCTGGCTTCCCCACGGCCCCCAGCTGCAGCGGCAGCACCACGGCGCCCCTGCTCCTACCCCACCCCGGCACTGCAGGCGGCGGCGCCCAGAGCCCCAGAGCCAACCCTAGCCGCCACAGCATGCGGAGGCGCGAACTGCGGCCAGCGGAAGGTCGCGACGGCGCGGAGGGTGGAGCCGAGGACTGGCGGCGCGGTGGCCAGATGCAGCGGTGGCCGGCACCCCCAACACGCGCATGTCCGCAGCGACAGCTCCCCACGCGCGCTCCGACCTCCACCTCCTTCCCCAGCTACCGGACGCAGGGCGGACGAGCCGAAGCAGCGCGCGGATGAGGCACAGATGATTTTTTTTTGATTTTGTGAACTTGTGTTGAGATAGACTCGGTTAATTCGGTTATAACCGGAACCGAACCGAAAGAACCGAACCCGAATTTCCTCAGTTCTCATTTTTGGAAAGAACCGATCGGTCACTGTTTTCCGAGAACCGAACTTGCCTAGGAACCGTGGAACCGAACCGATCGGTTCGGTTAGAACCGAATGCCCAGAGTGACCTTCAGCACAGCGTGTCCACGACGAGAAGTCCAAGCCACCGTAGCGTCAGCATATCAGCAGCCGACACACTTCAGCTATCAGCTATAAGGGCCAAAAACAATTAAACAACACTTCAGATCCAGTAAAATATGGCAAAATTTGGCACCTCAGATTGTGACTCACTCGACCAAAAATCACATTCCCTTGGACCTTGCTCCTCAAAACTTTCTTTGAGACCTACTGGAAACTTAACTTCAATTAAAACTTTAACTTTACCTAGGACCTGCTCAAAACAAGCTTTCTTTGGGACCTACTCAAAACTCAACTTTAAAATCTTTCCTATGACCTCAGCAAAACTTTCTTTAGTTTGAGACCTAATCAACTTATATTTTTTATATATATCTGGGCAATGAACTCTTTCAACAGAGCTCAAGACGACGCGGACACCTTCTGCTTCTTGGGCATTCTGTAGCCACCGATGACGCAGGCGTGGTCGCGCTCGAAGGGCTCGAGGGTCACCTGCTCCACCGGCTTGAACTGCTCCGCCTTCAGCTTCTCCACTTCGCTGGCAAACACCGCCTCCGCAGGCATCGTGCAGTCGATGCAGTTAGCCTGAGTGAACAAACACTAATTCGTCAGGACCATCGATGCAGGCTGAAGCTTTGTATATATATAAGGCATCTGGTGCTTTACTTCCAGCTTTCTTTGGTTGAAAAAACTTCATTGTGATGAGTTAATAAGTAATCGTAATAATACCTTGATCGAGATGACAAAGTGGCCGCCGCTCTTCAGGAAATATGAGGCGTTGAGGGCTAAGATCCTAGCCTGCATGGAGGATGGAGGGCTCAATAGGAAAGTTTAACAGGCTGCTTGTAAGTCGCATTCACAACCTAACACAGGGCGTCATCGTACTGTATACTGCAACTATACAATACGGCCCCCATTTACTATGCAAGCTGGACGAATTAATTAGTAACAGTTGAAAAAGCAAACATTATAGTGCAAAATTTGTGTGATTGGTCAAAAAGTACGGTAGTACCAACAATTACAGCATTGGCAACACACAGATATGGTCAAAAAAAAAAAACTCCAGTGAAAGTTATGATCTAAGCACTGGCAACTATCTTTCAGTACCAGACACGCACCAGATACGACTGGTAAATCAAAGCATCAAAGGTCCAACTGTAGATATTTTTATGTACAAAAATTGCCAAACGAAGGAAAACCTTGGTTAATTTTATTTCTAGCCTTATGCAATGCATCACCTCACAAAAATGGACTGATGCAGATAGTAGACCAGATAGAACTGAACAATTAATGTCTACGAGAATGTAAAGAAAATTAATCTTGTAAATGTTGCTGCCACCCAGCATGTACCAATTAGTTAGGTTAAAGAAACATGGGGTACATAAACACCCAGGTTAAAGCATTGGAGTAATAAGAACTAAAAGGTTTGGAAACCCTCTAATTTGATTATAAAATGCACAAGGCAACAGAAACTGCAAAACATTGGCATTAATCGGGCATAAGGCCATAAGTGCATTCAAAACCTAACACAGGGCGTCATCGTACTGTATATGATTGTACAGTACGGACCCATTTACTGCGAAAGCTGGACAAATAAATTACCAACAGTTGAAAAAAGCAAACGCTATCGTCCACAATTTGTGTTTGGACCATCTGTCCCACTTTGGCTCAGGCTTGTAATTAAAATAAGGCATTGTATAGTACAACATTGAAAACACACATACGGTAAAAAAAAAATTCCTCCAGTAAGCAATCACAACTTTGACTGGGGTACATAAACACCCAGGTTAAAGCATTGAAGTAAAAATTAAAAGGTGGCATCCTCTCTAATATGATGATATAAAATGCACAGGGCAAAAAGAAAACTTGAAAACATTTGCATTAATCGGGCATAAGGCCATAAGCGCATCAGAAGCTCGGATTTCCATCATCCATTGTGACGTACTGAAGGGGAATCCGAGTATGTTCATCATCTGCTGAGGCCCAATATCGCCACAGAAAGACATCAAACATAGCACATAGGCCAGCACTAACGTTGCATACTAGTGCAACAATCAGAGATTTCAGACGTTAATAATTACTCGTAAAGCAAGTAATAATAATTAAGAAAAGCACCGGCAGTTACAAAAAATTAGTGAGATGAGTATACCTGGTCTGGCTGAGCAACATCGGAGAAGATGACATCAACCATGCCAACCAACATGCGGTACCTTGCCGGGTGCCTGACATCCTCAATAATGGGAATGACATTTGTCCTCTTCTTGGCCATATTGACAAGGTCCCTTCCACTCCTGTGAGAGAACTCAACAACATAGACCAACCCATCGGGTCTGTTTAGTTGGTGAAAATTTTTGGGTAAATTCCTGTAGCACTTTTCGTTGTTATTTGGCAAAATTTATCTAATTATGGACTAACTAGGATCAAAAGATTCGTTTCGACATTCATAGACAAACTGTGCAATTAGTTATTTTTTTACCTACATTTAATGCTCCATGCATGCGTCCAAAGATTCGATGTGACGGGTACTGCGCAAACTTTTTTGGCCCCTTTGGCCAACTAAGGGTGTGTTCAGTTGGTGAAAAGTGGTTGAAAAGTTACTGTAGCATCTTTCGTTGTTGTTTGGCAAAATTTGTCCAACCATAGACTAACTAGGCTCAAAAGATTCGTCTCGACATTTACAGACAAACTATGCAATTAGTTATCTTTTTTTACCTATATTTAATACTTCATGCATGCGTCCAAAGATTCGATGTGATGGGTAGAAGAGGAAATATTTTGGGTTAGCATGTGAAGTGAACAAGGCCTAAACAGGCCCTTCCTGCAAAGTACCAAAATTCATTGATAAAAACAGTAAATGAAAGTCACTGATCAACATCTGAAACGTAGGTGACAGACTGATCCCTCACCGGTCCAACAATATCAGACACATGAGATGAGACACAGTTGTTCCTGAGGCAGCACCAAGGTAAAGCACACGTTGGCCAGGAGCCTAAATTGTAAACATATTGTACATTAGGACAGCAAAAGGAAAGCCTTTTTTTTCTTAGCGAAAGGGCAAGATAAAAGATATCTAATATGTGTTCAGACAGAGTAAACAGGCTTACAATCCAGATGTTGTCAACACCGCCAAGCACAGCAGCAGCCAGCTTAGATCGGAAGGGGTTCCACACCCTGTACTCTACCTTTGTCCCATCCTCTTTCTGTAATGCATGCCAAAACAACAAAAGATGACCATACATGATGGGGCAGCTCGTGTAGATAGCTAATGAAGTAAACCTTCAGTTTAAGGTACACTTATATTATGTATCTAAAACACCATTGGTGACAAGAGGTAAACTAATTAAACCACCTTTGTTAATTTCCACCCACATTGCACAAGAAATTGTGAAAAGAAGAGGTAAACTAATTAAACCACCTTTGTTAATTTCCACCCACATTGCACAAGAAATTGTGAAAAAAAATAGAGATAACAACTACATGACCAACAACTAGGATGAAGCACGGCCAATGCAAGGAAGGACCTGGACGGAGACGCGCTTCTCGCCGTAGACGGACTCGCCGGGGTTCATGCTCCTGGTGCAGAGCGCGTCCTCGTTGGCCCTAGCGATGAAGACCCCCTTGTGCTTGTGCGGATCCACCACCACCTTGCTCCCGCCCCTCATGCCGCCGCCGCCCCTACGGCTGCCGGCCGGCGCCCTGCCACGAGGCGGCCTACACCTGATGCCGTTGCCCCGTTCTCTTCTCCGCGGGCCGTCAAACCTCCGCCCGCTGTCTCCGCCATCTACCATCTAGAGGGGGGCAAGCAAAGAGATGAAACTCAAAACTCACTCCATACATATAGTAAAGAAACTTTCTAACAAAACAGGGGGTGTTATGGCCACCTTTGGCCCCGCCCAAGCCCCCCAAGCGCGGCCCCTGCCGCCATCGCCTCTCCCCCCTGCCCTCCAGCTGCGGCCTCTGCTGTTGCCTCTGCCTGATTCTCTCCACCCGCCGTATCCTACGGGAAGCGAAACATTAGGTCAGACAGTTTGTTGCACCGATCGAACAATTGAGCGGTAACCGTTAATGGCTTTGGCTGCTCGCTTGCCTCGTAGCGGTGGCCTCATGGCGGTGACGTGAGTCGTCGACGATCACCTCGTACCCACCGCCGCCGCCGCAAGGTAGAGGGTTTTAAGTATTTTTCGAAAACTTTTTACCCTTTTTCTTGAACAAGGGTTTAGGGTTTTGGCTATATTCTATAATTACGTATATGTATATATCTATATAATATGAGACTTGCTATATCCTAGTCGCCTGGGTTTTTTTGAAAAACCCAGGCGACGTCCTGCACCATTGGATGAAGATCCAAGAGTCACTGTGTCACCAGAACACTGTCGCAACGAGGACATCGTCGGAACATCGCCGGACACAGGACAGAACATCGCTGGAAGCAGGCCACAACATCGAACACTGACGCAAACAGACGAGAACAACGTCGGAACATCACCGAACACAGGCCAGAACACCACCGGAAGCAGGCCAGAACATCGGTTCACAGCAGACAAAAAATCGAACCCGTCGCCTGGGTTTTTGCCAGGCGACTGGGATATAGGAAATGTGATATAATATATACACAAATAAAAATAAACAAGCACGCTGAACATAAATCACGCCTGCGTAATTTACATTCCAAAAATGTCGCTCTGGGCCATAAGCCCATACCTGCGCTCGTGGGCCCTTGAACCTCAGCCCGTGCCAAAAGATCCTCCAGTTATTTCCCACACGTTAAATTTCCAGCCAATTTCAACATCGATAACATCAAGCTTAAGTTACGTACGTATTATTAAATTAATCACAGTTCATCAGCACCAGCAGCATCAACAACAGAAGTTCATACATCACATTCACACCAACCTAGCCAATGTTTACACCAGCAAAAACTTGCCGTTTCAAGAGCTGGCAAATAACTTAGCTCAGCCATCATCAGCAATCTACTAGATCGAGCACGGCAGCAGGTGGCGTCATCTGACAGAGTTGAGCG
This sequence comes from Saccharum spontaneum, assembly GCA_022457205.1. Taxonomy (NCBI): domain Eukaryota; kingdom Viridiplantae; phylum Streptophyta; class Magnoliopsida; order Poales; family Poaceae; genus Saccharum; species Saccharum spontaneum. The sequence goes on from CM039618.1 coordinate 55,861,215, forward strand.
CTATGCGTAACTGTGTTCCTGCTTCCTTCAGCTACTGGATTCCATCACCAGGTAGACGGCCCTACACTACTCACCTGTTACAGTGATGGCGCTGGTGCAACAGCGCTCAAGAGTGAGAACGAAAATGAGTGCTGGTGCCTCTGATCCACTGCTCAGATGATGGTGAAGTTTGAGAATATGTTCATCAGGTTGTCAAGCGCCTCAGGGTAGAACTTGCGCGCGAACAGGTAGCAGGGCCGCTTCATGCCATTCCACATGCACGGCCTCCTCTGCGCTACATGCTGCACAATGATGACAATGGCGCCTTAGATCTTCCAGGGAACAAGGAATATCTCATTCATTTAAGCTGGCGGTGATTGGGAATAGGCCAAGCAAAGCGACGAATTACTCTTCTTACCTTTGCATTGCTGCTAACGTGGACGCTCTCATCAATGGACTGCGGGCATTTGCAAAATTGTTAGATAAATGCCAAAGGTAATGAATTGTTTGCCCCTGAAGGCTCGAAGCTTACCGAGATGTTCTTGAGCAACTCGAAGCTTGTATCCACAGCCCTATAGACTTTAGGATGCCATTTCCCTTCAGACCAGTCTACATGCGTCACTGACCAATTTGCAATTCCAGTCGGATCAACCATCTGCAGCCACAAATACAAATGCAGTGTTGTTCAGTAGTTTTTTCTCAATAAAATGTTTTTGGCTGGTCAAAGAGAACAAAAGGCCGTCATCTACAAGCTTCTGAACACTTACATTAAAGAGAGTTGGCAAGTAGTGCTCATCTGAATAGCAGTTACGCCATTCATTTCCCGGCTGTAAAGTTGCAATCACAACATCAGCAACGACATAAATATCAAGGAAACGGGGGACAATGTATGTTATTGTACTACTCCAGTGCATCCTGTTCACCCTGAATAGCAGTATGTGCTATGGTTTGATATTATCTAGGCTGAAAGACACCGATTAACAAAGTTACAAAGACAATTGTTTTCGCCTTTTTCCCTAGAATCCTCTACCTGTTGTCTGAGCATATTCGAAGGTCTGCTTGTTACACATGAAAACTAACTTGACAGTGCTTTTAATAAGACAAGGTATCTTAGACATTATTATGTTTTTTTTTGTGTGTGTGTGGGGAGCAAGGGACCACCTTACAGTAACGCTTGAACTTCCCATAGTAAAGGGTGTCAGCGAGAATAAGAATTGCATGCTGCCGTTTCACTGTAAACCACTGTAAGGGAAGAACACACGAGAACATTCAAGGTTAACTATGAGAAGCCATAAGAACTGTTATAAGTAATTGAATTTGGACGATAGAGGATTATTGGAAGCCAAAAAAAAAGTCACAATACAAAAAAAATGAAGCAACCATACAGTTCCACTTTCTAGGGCGGTAAGTCATATGAAATTATCACCTGTGCACCCTTTCTCCAATCTTTCTTCACAATTTCAGGTAGCATATGGTCAGAATATCTACCTGCTCCATGTGGACCAGGATCATCAAAACTGAGAAAAAGATAATTTGGCATGTCAATAGTAAGATTCTTATTTAAAAAACATAATTTCAAGGAAAGCATATCTTAAATCAAATATCTTTCGATTAGGGGAAAAGTTAATGTGTTGCTTTATGTAAGTATGTTCACTTACCAGTCAACAAAACTGACATTTGTCTCCATGAGATAACTATATATATAATCAAAGTTATGAAGTGGCACACAGCTGCAATTAGAATAAAGTGTTAGGATACGGACCTATCACTGAAATTTAGATGGGAACAGAACAAATGAAAATGATTCACCTCTCAGAAAGCAAGACAAAATGCTGGTTTTCAGGATCTTGTAGGGCATGAGCCAAGAGCCTCTTTTCAGCATCAACCATAGAAATCGTGCCCCAGATCACCTGGCAAGAAAATTGAAAAATTAGATCCTACAACAAATATAACTAAAACTTTGGCATCAAAATAATCTTGGACACAATTGCTGTAGGCAAGTACTATTGGCCATGATAGGTACAGGTGATGGTTCAACAACATTAATAAATCCTGGGTCATACTCTACAAAATATATCCATCCGTTTAAAGAATGAAGTTCTACAATCATTAGAGATGGCACTCTGAGAGAAAACAGAACATTTTTTCAAAATCAATCTGTAATTCTGTATTATATAAGTTAGCAAACATTTTCTGCATAAATCAATGAGGAGCGTACAGATTTGCTCAAAACAAAAAAGAGGACCGTACAGGTTTAAGCCAATTATAGTTAGATACCTTTTCACTTCGAATATCCCTGCCAGCGAATATTGGACTTGAATGAATCGGTCTATCTCTTGATGCATGCACATATATGGTGTATCTGTCTTCATGACCCTGAAAGTACACCCAAGTGGTTAGATTTGGTACTCATACACACCCAGCTACGCAGGTGACTATGGACATATCCTTGTTTTTATATGAGATAGTATGTAAAAATTGAGTTTGTTTACAAAATAAAATAGCAGCTAAACAATTTATTCTACTGATAGGAGAGAATATTAGTGTTACACGCTGAGAGCCTGAGACACAATCATTTAGTCAATTCTGCTAAGACTCCTTTACTACCTAGACATGTATTCACTGCAATTAGCAAATACTGCAAAAATCATACCATGAAGAATTTTTCCCATAGCTTTTCAAATGGCAACGAACTGGGCGTCAAGAACATGAAAGCAATTTTTGGATTCTTTGACTGCACTGGCTGTGCTCGAATGATGTCTCTCATGATAGCACGGGCAGCAATCTCATCATCAGTGTATACCCTAGCAGGTTCTGGAGGAGGCCGAGAATTGCAGGCTTCTGATGGTACCAGATAACAGGCTGTGTAATGCCGTGGAGTATAAAGATAGGCTCCAAGGGCCACTGCACAGACAAAAGCGACCAAGACAATGATCCAGAGAGGCCTTCTAGATGAAGCCCTACTGCGCAGTGCCATGATGTATCTGTACAAACAGGAAAGCAGGGCCTAGCAAGCTACAGCCATGCAATCATCCATAAGCACTCCTCTGATAGAACTGATCAAAATCCAAAAACCTGGACAACACAGGGAAAAGGAAAATTTTAGTTTAATGCCTTCAGGCTTTCAGCCAACAGTACCATTTTTTGTTGCAAAACAGGTCATGTCTTGAACAAGGACATGTATAGAAGATTAAGCCATTTCGAACACACACAACAGTTCAGAAACTTCTTGACATTGCACTAGGTTTGAATCAAAAGTAGGAGATTCTGCAAGTCGTTCAGAAATATTGATGGAAGTGCCTATAGATTAAAAAATGGGGAAAAACTTTCATACTTGTTACCCGAAACGAGAAACAACTATACAATTTAATCAAGCCAATGCTCTAGTTAACAAGTAGGAGATTCTACAAGCCGTTCTGGGTACAAAACAAAGCAGGACACTGACGTTTCCCCCTGGAACTTGCCTGTTGTATCCACAGATGAACTTCAAGTAATTAGGGATAATACAAAACACAAGCTCTCTAAGCATTTATCCTGCCTTAACTTTTTTTTTTGGTTCCTTGTTGCTTGTTGGTTCGTATGGCCTGTACCAAGTTTAAGCTAAATTCTCCTCACTGTCTATGTTCAAGTACTTACATGTCCACAGGGCCACCCATCAATTTGTCCACAGCACATCACAAAAACCCTCCCTAAACCTCGCCAACCAATTATCACCAGACGAACTCCAAAATGGCATGGCCGCAACTTAGCTTGAGGCGCTGAAAACCCTAGGCAAAGATTCTAGATGGATTCTCGACTCGATAACAAGGACACCACGCAGCACACGAGCCCACAGGTAACCGGGCAAGAAAAATTCGAACTTGAACGCTCGCAGACGGGAGAGAAAGGTCCCCAAGGACAGGGCGAGCTCCAAGCTCCAACAGAGGCAAGGCAAAGCACGAGACACTTACCCACGAGAGGAGATGTCGATCCGAGTCAGTCCGGATAGACGGAGCTCCACTGATTCTACACCGCACCAGGAAGCCGGCAGCTGCAGTGCAGAGGAGCGGGGAGGCTAGGTCGACGGCGACGAACCACCGGCAGCTCGTGGCGGCCGCGGAGGATGACAGGAAGCAAGAGCACGCGCACGATTCGTCTGGGTTACGGAGATGTTGGGGAGATCTATCTAGACGGTGGAGGAGGGGGGAAAGTACGGAAGAATCTTGGGAGCAAGCAAGACTGAGGTGGAAAGATTGGCTGGACAACACCAACGCACGCGCAGCACAGGCAGAGCACCCTGCAGTATGCAAACGCTGCTTCTGCTTGGCCCCCTCGAAGCCAAGAAGAGGGTTTTCCATCTGTATGCTCTGATTTGTGTAATTGTGTTCTGTGCAGCATGGGATGTTTCCGGTTTGCCCTTTTCATCAATGTCTGGGTGCTTTCTGGAAAAAAGGATTTTGTATAACTTTTTTTTGGTTCCCAAAAAGAGCTTTTATATTTGGGCCCTGTTTAGTTTCCCAAAATTTTTGCAAAATTTTTCAGATTCTCCATCACATCGTATCTTTGAACACATGCATGAAATATTAAATATAGATAAAAAATAAAACTAATTACACAGTTTAGACGAAATGGACGAGACGAATCTTTTAAGCCTAATTAGACCATGATTGAACACTAATTACCAAATAACAACGAAACTTGCTACAATGTTATTTTGCAAAATTTTTTGGATCTAAACCGGCCCTTGTTCGATTTATATTTATGTCTGAAATATACTCCCACAAAAATCCATCTGATAAAAAATAAAGTAGTACAGATGGGTTGATGTATCGTTAGGAGTTTACACATACTCCGTAACCGTAAGTGGTAAGTCCATTAGTTGCATGTCCCAGTAGACAAGGACATTTCAATATAGTACTGTACTTAGTTGCTTGTCGTTAGCATCCAAGGAGATCTGACTTTCCACGCTGATGACTCTTACCTTGGAAATGCAGAATCAGGAGTGGATTTTGTAGACTGTAGTGTTGCGCAAAAACCCTTGGAAAATCCCAACTTTAGGCCCCTCTCGATAGCTTTTAATAAGGGCCTATGGTTGGCATGACATGTTTTTTGGGGCCTATTTCCTATGAAAGATGGTATAAAAAATGACGTGTAAACTATTAGACGTTAGGATTCCTGTGTTCTTATTTTTTTATTCCAAACACCTGCTCCTCGGTTCCTTTTTATCGGTTGTTCTCGTTTTCCAAAAAGTCGAGCGTACTCGACTTTGACTAAATTTATATAAAATATAAAAAATAGTTAGCGTACATAATTAGTATCATTAGATAATTAGTATCATTAGATAGATCGTTAAATCTATCTTTGTAATAAATTTATTTGAAGATACAAATGTTGCTAAAATTTTAAATCTAGTTAAACTTAAGAAAATTTGACCACCACACAAACCATAGCGACAAATATTTAGAGGTAGATGGAGTATTTATGTGATTCCTTTATGTTTTCTTTTCCTCTGTTTCGCTAAAACATCTATACCCTATTCCTGTGTTTTTTCTCGTACTTCTGTTTTTCTCATTCCACCTTTTTTAAATTATCTTATTTCTCTGTTTTTAATTCCTCTATTCCAACAAGCCCTAAGGGCCTTTTCAGGACACAGTAATTTCTTAGCCACAATCACATAAATCAATTTATTTTAAAAGAGAAAACGTTGGAAATAGAAAAAAAATTCTTATTTTAAAAAGGAGCTAAATGGATAGTTTCTGAATATTAGTGTTGGCCCTGGCCGGCACCAGTTATATTCTTCGTTTGTGACAGTCTCCATTGCAGTACCAATACTCAGAGTTGTCACACAGAAGTTGCATACAGAGAAGCAGTGCAGGAAAACCAAGCAGAACCCTCCCTTTCAGACCCCTGCTTGGTCAAACTCCTACATTTTTCTTCAGCAAACCTATATAGTACTAAGTATATATAGTAACTAGAATACTAGATCAAACACCCTGCACCGCCGATCTTAGTCTATCTTACGCCGGCGAGTCACCTCACAGTTGCTCATATGTGCACACCCTTCTTTCCCGGTGGAATTCCCACCCTACTAGGCTACTACTCTACCACGATCTCAGGCAGCTTCAGCATGCTGTGGCCGCAGCAGCTGCTCCTCGTCGTCGTCACCGCCGTCCTGGGGCACTTCACGTAGCTCCTGCAGCACGGGCTGATCTCCTTGGCACACGCAGCCTGCAAGCTCGAGCAGGTGTCTCCACCTTTGACGCTGCAGCAGTTCTTGCTTGCAGCGCAGTCAGTAGGAGCAGGGACGCCGCCGCAGTTTTTCGCCTTCCCGCAGGGCTCCCCCTTGTGTTCTTCGCTGTGGTGGTGGCCTTCATCTTTGGGCAGGGCAGCAATTGAAATCGTGACCTCTTCAACTGGCTCGGCTGCGATCTTGTCCTTGTCGTGAGGCTCATGGCAGCAGTGGTGGCTGTGGTCATGGCAGTCCTTTTCTGGCTCCTCAATCTCCCCATGATCACGCTTGTGCTGTCCATGCTCATGGTCATGGTCATGGCAGTGGTGTGTTTCCGCAGTGTGCACAGTTTGCTGCTCAGAATGGCACTGATGCTCGCAAGCACGATCAATAGTAGGATGTGAATGACTGTGCTCCTCGCGGTGACTGTGCTCATGTTCATGGCAGCCATGCTCACCTGTACCGTGTGAGTGGCTGTCCCCTTCGCAGTGCCTATGTTCATGTCCATGTCCATGGCAAGCACCCTCACTGTCAGCACGCGGAGTCTTGGGTTCTTTGCGGTGGCTGTGCTCATGGTCATGGCAATCCTGCTTGCCGGTGTGGTCATGGCTATGGCCATGGTCATGATCATGGCAACCATGGCTCTCCACAAGCAGCTGGTTGCCTGCCTCTTTGCAGTGGTTATGGGTGTTGCCATGGTCATGGCAAACATGCTTTTCTGTTACCACATGGCTGCTGGGCTCTTTGCAGTGGTTATGGCTGTGGCCGTGATCATGACAAGCATGCTTTTCTGTAGGGTGCTGGTTGCTCGGCTCTTTGCAGTGGGTGTGGGCATGGCCATGATCATGGCAACCATGCTTACCAGCAGACGACTCTTTGGAACAGCCTGTCGACTTGCACGGACCATCTGAGCAGTGGCGGGAAACACAGTGCTTCTTTGCGCGTGACCCATGCTGTGAAGAGGCACAACATTTCTTCGCCTTCCGACCGCTCTTTGATCTCAATAGCAACATGCTGTACATGATCACCAGGATGCATGTGCCAACATCTGCGAGGACGGCTGCCCAGATAAGCGGATGTCCAGAGAGTGCAAGTCCAACGATTGCAAGCTTGGTGATCACCGAGAAGATGATGTTCACGATGATAGTCCGGTGCGTCCTTCGTGCCAGCTGGACAGCCTTTGGTATCCTGCGGATGTCATTTGACATCAGAGTTATGTGGCTCGTCTCCATTGCAACAGCTGAACCAGATACACCCATCGAGACTCCAACGTCAGCCTTGGCCAGTGCTGGGGCATCATTCATGCCATCACCGATCATCAGCGTAGGGCCATGCTTTGCCTTGAGTTCATCAACAATTCTCACTTTGTCCTCTGGGAGAAGTTCAGAGTGAACCTCATCAAGTATGTTCCCAAGCTGCCAGAAGACAGAAACAGCAATTTTATAAGTTGCCATATTGTATAGAAATGATAAAAGTGCACAGTACCAACAGTACCATGTCTTTTTCTTTACCTGGTTCTGTGCGTATGAAGCTGCTGCAGCGCTATCCCCAGTAAGCATCACTGACTTGATGCCCAGTGACCTCAGCTCCCTGATGGCCTCAGCTGATCCAGTTCGGCAGGAATCCGAGAGAGTAAATACTCCGATCAATTGCCCTTTGCAGGCAACATAACCGATGGTAACTCCTTTCATATCTTTCATGTCAGGAACTAGAGCAAAGAAAGGGCCATGGAGTTATTCAAAGGTTAAATATGGAAGTGGCAGTATTTACTGCCAAAAAAAAAGTTCAATAGAAACTGTGCTTTGTTTATTACACAATAAAAACACAAAAATCCTTATTTTTAGTTAAATAACTAATGCAACCATGTTCCAGTCAGACAACAATATGGATGAAGAACAAATACAGACGTTTTTCGAGTTGATAATTATTAATTAATATCCCTGAAACAAAAAACTTGCTATGTGCTGTGGAACAGTGGAAGTGACTTCATGAATGGTACATTGGTATCACTACTTCACTAACTCTGTGCCAATCAACATAATTTTTTGGAAATACCGAGTTCATGTGTTAACCAACCTGTTTCACATGAGGCCCTTGACAAGATTCTTTTATTTCCAATATAGACACCTTCCCCATCGATTTCACCATAAATCCCCTCGCCGGGGTAGATTTGGAACTCAGTAACATTATCAGATTTGGGTTCGACTGACTTTGACTGGGCATAGTCAACTAGCACAGATGCCATTGGGTGGCTTGACCTGCTTTCAATGCTTGAAACCCTGCAATAGCCATGGAATTGAGTTTATATACACCCAAAGGAACCTTGTGCAAGGCGCAAATTACAGAGGACACAGCACTCACCAGTAAAGAAGTTGTTGCATGGGGACAAGTTCACCAACTGCCTGGAATTCCTCAACACTGAACTCTCCTCTAGTGATTGTACCTGTTTTATCAAAAGCAGCAATTTTGATCCTTGCCAAGGTTTCAAGGACATCCCCTCCTTTGATAAGAAGCCCTGTCCTCGCAGCCGTCAGAAGAGCACAGAAGGTAGCAACCGGCGTCGACAGCACTAGAGCACATGGGCAAGCACTCACTAGAAGGACCAGGGCCAATTGGAACCAGTGTTTGAGGTTGTGTGCTCTGACCACCACAGGAATCACTGCTACCCCCGCAGCCATGACAACAACAGCTGAAGGTACAATGCAAGATAACAGTAAGGGGAAAACCATCTTGTATAACTTATTTTTTCCCTAGTAACTATTTGCAGTAATAAGCATCTAGAAAGGTAAAACTACAGCAAGAGTAGTCTCTTATATCTGGCTTACCGGGCGTATAGTACTTGGCACATGTATCAATCAGCCTCTGGGTTTTGGACCTACTGTTTTGTGCTTCTTCAACTAGCCTTGCCATTTTAGCCACTGCAGAGTGGTCAGCCATAGCTGTCGTCCTGACAGCAATATAGCCTGCCACAGCACCAATACAGAATCACCACAAGATCAGTAGCTTATTCTAGCCACTGAATATATGTCAGTTCAAGCTGCAATGTAATACTATGTATTACCATCTATGTTGAGCGTGCCGGCCCAGACCTGGGAGTCTGGCTGCTTCGCAACTGGGAAGGACTCCCCAGTTAGGGTACTTTCATCAACCTCGCTCCGTCCGTCCACAACCACACCATCAATTGGGACGACTTCCCCAGCTTTGACAGCTATTACTGTATTCACCTTGACATCCTGAGCTGCGACCACTTCCCCAGTCTCTGCTAGAACAGCCTTCTGTGGTGTCATGCTCATCAGCGATGACATCCCAGCAGTCGCCTACATGTCAAACAACCGTTTAATTAGATCTTTCTGGGGAAAAAAATGCAAATTTTGCCTCTAATACATATTTTACAAATATATGAGTGTTTATGCAACTACTATCTGCTTTTCTTACAACATGTTGCTTTTGGTTGTTGGTTATAAGGTTTCCTAATCTGCTTTACACATGTGCATGTTTGAGTCCACTAGATATAAAGTTTGTTTGTCTTGGCTCTGAGAGCTTTCAGGTGGGCATCAACACCATGCTCTCATCAGCATCTTAAAATGGTGGTACAATCAGCAATGTGGGCCTGACTCTTGCCCCAAATGGCAGACCGAGATTTGTTTATCAGTCCATCAGTGGGGATAGTGCGCATCCAATCAGCGTATTGCATCAGTACGAACATGCGCTCACAAACGTGACTAGCCAAGAAGAATTAGATCCTTCTCTGTGCAGTGGGTTCATGTGTGGCCTCAGAGATCCTGCATCTATTATTGTTTCTTATATGCAAAATAAACTTCTTGAAAGAGATGGAAAGACCTTGTGGCTCGCCCTGGTCTCAAGCCATTCAGCTGTAGTGAACAGGAAAACAATGAACCCAGCCTCAGAGTAATCCTTCAGAGCTATCGCCCCAGAAACTGCAAATAGATCAAATAAGACATCAAACTCTGCAATTTAGCATTCCATCCATCTACCCAAAAACCAGGCATTCATGCCATGGCAGAACCTAAAAACAAGTGTCATAAATACAATAACAAGGAACAGTTTCTATGTGATGGCATGATAGCATGGACCATCCTAGGTGAGAGGGTAGTGCCAACAAGGAAATATATATGGTGGTGACTATACATACAGACCGCAAGCTGTTGTGGCGATTCCTTTGATGCGTGTTGTATGCATATACCGGGATAGAGTGATATTGGTACCATAAACAAAACCGATCCAGAAAGTTCGATTCAAACGATATGTGGCTTCATCCTAAAGGAATACGATTCCCTGTTAAGGTCACATCACATCACCATACTGAAGAAAAGCATGCACACTCTGTTCATGTAGCATATACATTACTAGTAGCACCACATCACAGTATCCCTTTAGTGCAGTGGAAAGCTTGGAGGTCCCTCCAGAACCTTACGAAGAGAGAAAAAAAAGAGGGGGTTGGGCAAGTGAGACATAAACTTTTTTGGGTGCTGGATCGGTTCGGCTCTCCCTCCCACTATGGAGGCACCATATTGGTCCAGGAAAAAACAATTTGCATGGCCCTCCTTTTTTTTGCACAACCCCATCCCTCACATGGACAGATATGCTAAGTGCAGAATTATTAGCCCCAAAGTGCGGGTATCTGTCGGGGTTTACATACATGAGCAACGGATGGTTACGACATGATGAAAAATGAGTTATTTACTAACTTTGCTCAGCACCATTACGTGATGCAACTGAAGAATAACTCTCGGTTTGAAACATATTGCGAAATGCGATATTTTATCCCCAAATGATAAAGGGCAAATCAAGCAGAGGACACTGCTATCCCTGTCAGCCTGTGGTGAAGCAGAGGGAGGGGGGTTGTTTACCTGCAATCAGCATGAGTATGTTGACATCGAGGGTGAGCCTCCGGGCAGCTGCAAAGCTCCTCAGAACGATCGGCGGCAGGCCGGCAGCCGCCGCCACCAGCGCGAACCATTTCAGGGGAGGCCAGAAGTGCTCGAAGAGCGATACGACCAGAAAAACCCCGCAGAAAAGAACGTACGGACTCGGCCATTTGTTGGCTACCTTCTCCTCGGAGCCACTGCCGTAGGCTCGAACAGACGCCTCCAGCCTCGCCTGGTTCAACGCCTTGACTGAGGAAAAAAAAAAAGAAAGCAAATGATACGGTCAACCAAGGTTCAGAAATTGGCAAGCACTGTTGTCAAATAAAAAAAGCAGAAGAAATAAAATCGGCAACTCCATATATAGAACATGCAGTTGTTATTAGTGCATCTCAGAGATAGTGTTAATTTTCTTTTTATAAATGTAATAATGTTAGGGACGATGGGGTAAATTCAGAGTGAAATTTCCACACGAGCAGCGCGTGGTGCAGAGACCAGGGTCTTGGCGATTTCAACTCTCTGGCTTCGCTTGAGACCGAGAGACTTTTCTTCACGGCGGCGGCAGCCGTGGCCTTTGACATCAGGTGGGCAATCTGTTGCCACTTGCACTATCGCATCCCCGTGACAGCAACCACAATCTGTACGATCTCTGCGGACTCAGGCCTGAGGAGGAGGTTCAGTTCACCACCGACATTTTTTTTCTTTTTTCTTTTCGTACCGGCGACGCAGGGCTCCAATTCTTCGACACTCATGATGATTGGTGCTGAAGAAGAACTGGACTGTCTCGCAGCCACTGCACGGTAAACGGTACGAAAAAAATCGTCCTGGAGCAAGCAGTAGCAGCCATGTTATAACTGCTGCTACAGTCACGTCAAACAAATTTTTTTTCGCGATCGAGGAATATAGCCACGTCAAACATTGAACACCCCATCACCCCCACAAAAAAAAGAGTCGAAGCAGAGAAATTGCAGCGGATTCGTCGTCGAAAAGAAGAAGCGGGGGAAAAAAAAAGACGAGCTTTGCGTGTTGCTTTGCAAAGAAACGATCTTTGCGTGATGCCTCCCTGCATTGCGAAACATATTCCCCGGGTGCTTAAGCATGAACAGAGAGTCCGATCCTTTGTTTTTTGTAATTTTATTTGTGGAGGAAAGAGGAAAAGAAACGCGGGAGATTGCGTGTCGGGATTGGCGGCGGCGTGCCGGCGGCGTGCATGATTGATTTTTAATGACGTCTTATGTATCAGCAGGTGGTGGAGTCGTGCGGGCGACGGCGGACTCCGGTCAGGGACTAGTAATAGTTGTAGTCCACAAGTCCGGTCGCGGTCCCGTCTGGTCTCGTCTCGTCTCCGGCGCGTGGCGACGCGGAGGGAACGGCCGGCCATCTCGAGCGGGACGGAGGGAACGGTCGGTGGTGGGAGAAGAAGACAAAAAAAAATACTAAAAGGGAAAGGCACGCATACCGATTTGTGCGGGCGACGTCGCGGCGGCGTCGTGGAGGACGATGACGGTTCGGGAGGGGACGATGACGGTGACGGTTCTGACGCCGGGCAGCGGGCGCAGCAGCTTCTCGACGAGGGGCACCTCGGAGGGGCAGCAGATCCCCAGCACGTCGAAGTAGCTCTTCTGCAGGGTCCCCGGCGGCGGTGGTGGTGCCGCCGGCTCGGCGGCGTCCCCCATGGCTAGGTGCGTACTCCGCTGTCCCTCCGGCGGCTGCTCTGCTCTGCCTCTCTCTGTGTCAAGTGCGGCCAAACCTGCAGGCGGCACGAGGAGGAGAAAAGCCGAGTGGTGTGAGCGGTGGCCAGGGGGGCACAGGCAGGCAGGCAGGCCAGCAATCTTGGCGTGCGCGGCCGGGGTTTTCTTTCGGTGCGCGTCGGATTGTATGTATAAAGAAAGAAGAAAGCCCGCCGGGCGGCGGCGGATGCAGCGACTTACCCCGCCCAGGCGGCGGCCGGTGAGTCCGGGAGGGCGGAACGGGCTGATGCGGGCGGCGACTGGCGCGGCGGTTGCGTTGGCCGTTGGCGGAGTGCGCGTCTGAGCGAGCACCCACCACCCCTGGCAGAGCCGCAGAGGGGAAAGGAAAGGAGTGGGGGGTGGACGCGGGGTGCAGCCGGGTATTTATGGACCTGACGCTGGGCGCGCGCGGTCCGTCACTGTGAGACTCTGACTGGTGCTCTAGTGCGGTGTGGTGGACTGGTGGGTGCCGACGCGCGAGGCACATCACAGCACAGACGGCACGCACCGCCCCGCCCCGCCCGGAAAAGCCGCGGGGCCGCCGGGCCGGGGGCGGTTGCCGGGGGCGCGCGACGGGTGTGAGACGTGTGAGACCGACGACGGGATGGTTGCGGGCGCGTGCAGCCCGAGTTGCGCAGACGGCAGCGGAAGGCCGGCCGGGAGACGGACGCGTGCGTCACATCTGTTATATCTTTTATATCCATCTGTTATATCTTTTTCTATCTGGGGCTTGTTTAGATTGAAAAAAATTTCAAACCGATGAGTAGTACCATTTTCATCTTATTTGACAAATATTGTCCAATCGTGAACCAACTAGGCTCAAAAGATTCATCTCGTGATTTCCAACTAAACTGTGTAATTAGTTATTTTTTTTACCTACATTTAATACTCCATGCAAGCGGCTAAAAATTGATGTGATGGAGAGAGAGTGAAAAAACTTGGAATTTGGATGTAATCTAAACAAGGCCTGTAATCTAAACAAGGCCCTGATCTATCTTGACTGACGACGCGCCGTGCCGTGGCGTGCCAGTTGCCAAGCGGCCAAGAAAAAGGCTGCAGATGGAAAGAAAGATGGAGGAGTAGTCCAGACGGAGATGACTCGTCCATGCATCCGTCGTCGTCGTCATCGACATCCATGGTGTGTCGTCGTTGGTGCCGTCACGCTGCTGGCTTCTTCGTTCTTTGTCTCCGTCGACCATCGTCGTGCGTGGCCCCTCCGGTACGGTCGTCCGCGCCTTTGTCACAAGTGTGAAGTGTGCACGCGCGCGTACATGCCACCAGCAGTTACGTACATTCGCATATATTCACATGCACCACGTACACGCGCCAGCACTATAGGTACATTACACTCTCATGCATGCATGCATGGTGATGCATGGTGAGGGTGCATATATACCTACGACATTATTCTGCTGTGCATCGTCTATCGATCATGGCCATGCATGGTCATCATCCGTTCCGTTATTACGGGTTGCATTGGGCAGCTTCAACCTTCGCGATATCCGGCCACGTGTGTGGTGTCCAGGCTACATTTGTGAGCCATGCACGCATCCAATGCTGACGTACGCTCTCCATCGTTCGCTTGCCCCATCTCCTCGGCCGGTCCCACCCGCGGCCATCGTTTCCGATTGCATTGCACCGCTTTTTAAATGACGTCATATATATACCTATACAATATATTATCAATATCAATATATATTATACTCTTCTTAATCTCTTATAGTCCTAGATCCCCCTAAGAACAAATCTATCTCGACATATATACGAACAACCCACCTCAACAATCCACTACGGCATACATTTAATTATTGTCATTAGTAAGCCACCCATCCACTACCATTAATTTATAATATGTATCTATATCTATATCTATATCTATATCTATATCTATATCTATATCTATATCTATATCTATATCTATATCTATATCTATATATCTTATAATCTTAATACTCCACTAGCCATTCTATCTCGACATCCAAACAATCCACCTCAGCAATCCACTATCTCATGCATTTAATTGTTGTCATTAGTATGCAACGCCATCTACTACCATTACATAATAGTTTTTTTCATATAGTAATCTAATATGATTTTATTTTAATTTATTTATTACAATTCTGGCATCAACCGTATGGGGTATGCTTCTAGTATCAATATATTGAGCACTCGAACGTACTCAACTTTAACCAAGTGTATATAGAAAAGATCACTACTCTCTTTTTTTCAAATTAGAGATGCTTTGACTCTTTTAAAGACATTGTTTTTACTATATATCTAGATATAGTGTATATCTAAGTACATAGAAAAAACATATATCTAGAAAAGTCAAAATATCTTATAATTTAGAATGGTGAATAATATTGGTGCGTAATAAGTATTACTAGATTAATCATTAAATATATTTTTATAATATATTTATTTAGAGATATAGATGTTACTAATGTTTTTTTATAAATTTAGTCAAAGTTAAGAAAGTTTGACTAACACAAAATTCTAGACGACACTTAAAAAGAGAAGGGACAGAGGAAATGTAAGTAGGCTGCTAGTTTAAACTAGGCTCATGAGGCCCCGTTTACAACAAAGGATGTACGAAACATGGATCGAAAAGACCATGCAAATGATCAAAGAAAAGTTTATGAAGATGATGGTGACTTTGGAAGCAATGTAGTAGAAAAGAAATAGGAAACAAAACAACGAGAGCTCATATATTTAGTTTTCACAAGAATTCCTTTAGAATGGTTCAACCCATATAAACTTCAAAGGAATAGTTCAGAATCATTTCTCTGCCTTTTTATGAAGGGAAGAGAGTATATATTATATTAAAATTCATCACGGATGCACAGTACATCTCTAAATTACACATGAAAAAAATATGAAATAAATAAAAGTCACAATATTCTATCTAAATTCATCCAACGTCTTCTGCTCTTGTGGCTTTCCTCGATGCAATCGAACACCGAAGCCATTACATCCCTTCTCCTCTGGGCTCTTAGTCCAGGCTAGAGGGCAATGCGCACGACAGCGTGGAGTCGATCCGGCGGTGGCTCTTTGAGATCCGGCGGTGGTTGGTCGAGATTTGCAAGATCTGCACTACGACAAGCAGCAGCGGCGGGTTGAGATCCGATGGTGGTGGGTCAGGATATATATGTCTGCGACTGTCGGATCTGCACCACAATAAGCAGTGACAATGGATCTGGAAGTGGGCTTGGAATGGGCTTGGGACCGAGCGTTGTAGCGGGCCTTTTTTTGTTTTTATTAATGCAGGCGGGCACTATTACCGCCTCCGTAATTTTTCATTAACACGGGAGAAATGACGGAGGCGGACACTGTAACAGAACCGCCCAATTATACGAGATTAAGTAAGAAAATCATCCAACGGACGGACAATTTACCAAACTTAAACCCGTATAACCCGGTAGTCCGTGAAATCTCGACGGATTTCAAACCATTTCGCATCACAGCCAAGATCGTAATGAGTTCAGCGATTACCTTCATAAGTTACACAGTAGTTTGCGGCACAAAATACATCGGAGTTTAAACATAGTTATTACAAACCAGTTTCGAATAAAGTAGCGGAAGCATTAGTTCAAAGCACACACACACGCACAACTTTCCAAAATAAAGTGCCAGCTCGCGATCATCTCCCACAAAAGCATCAGGCGAGGAGTAGTGAGTGACCATTGCCCATGGTCCTAGGCTTCGCCCATCGCAGGGTAGAGACAGTTGATACAATAACCATAGTACATCTGTCCATCTGCAACAAGTGGGAACAAAGCCCTGAGTACGAGAAGGTACTCAGCTAGACTTACCCGACAGAACCAAAAGAAAACGACTCCAAGGATCATGATAGGCATTTTGGTGGGGTAGCTGACTCATTTGCCAGAAAAGCATTTTTAGCTGAGCAAATCATTTACAAAAGCATGTCATGTTTTAATTCTTTATTCTCCTGTCAACTATGTTTGCACTTTATGCTAAAGTAACCATGTAATTAAGCAAGCAAGGATTACCATTGATAATTAACCATAATTACCATGTCATTTCCCACATAACTATCCAAGTGTTGCATCAATATTGCTACGATGAAGTAACTCAAGTCAAGTGTTCACTATCCAGTGAACGATGGCGATTCGAATCGATTATTGACCAGCTGGTAATTTATTCCTCACACAAACCTCACTCACCCGCTAAAGTGAGGTATTGGTCACCGAGTCAACCATTCAGGTAAAGTCGCGAGCTTGCCAGGAACCACATGTACCCGGGGGCCGCCCGACTGCTCTTTGGCCTTATCATCGCGCCCCTGTTTCCTGCCACTACTGCTCCGGTACAGTGCGTTGCGGGCAATCTACTCGGCCCGAATAATCTCCCGGCTTCGCGGTCGAAAGGTACTTTATCCGGCCAGCTAAATGTGAGGCATGCGTTCAACATGACCCGAGGCCCGACATCGGACGGTCCTTAATCGACACAGACGGAAGACACTACAGTCCAGAACCCTGCAAGCTTCCGCCCGGTCTCATATTCATTTCCACACTTAGTTATTCTCACATGACATTTCTTTCACATAAAACCAGGTAATCCCCTATAGCTCGCGGATGACAGGCAATCACCCGACTTCTACCGGTCTAAGCAAGCTAAGCAAGTATTGACCGTGGACACCAGGGTGACAAGGATCGGGTAAAACAAGGTGGAACAAGGTATAATGCAGCAACGTTTGCAAACAACTCCTAAACTTAATGCATCAGATTAAGTGAAATTAATAAATAATTCTTTGCAAACCGAGGGAGAAATGCTCCGGGGCTTGCCTCGCTCGAAGGTGCTGGGACGATGGTCAGGACACTCCGGAAGCTCTTCACCGGACTCCTCTTCTGCTTCTGCTGGCTCCGGCTCCGTCACTTCGAGCTGCTCCTCTGTGTCCTCGGGAACAACTGTCGGAACCACCTCCTGCGATCCTGTATGATGCAGAAGTATGAGTGCAACATGCATAGGTGCATTGCAGAGGTGACATGAGATGATGATGATGCGGAATGCATGTGATGTAACGGATGTATTACGTCATCGGATTATGTGGAACTTATGACTCTTCTACAAGGTAGTCTACGTCATCCAAGAACATGTACTCGGAAACTACCAACACTAGTTTCTATCATGCGAGAGTATTTGAGAATCAAGAGGCTTCAAAGATACACCAAAGTATAATTTTCCAACTAACTTTGCATTAAGAATAAATAGAAACCCTAATTAGCCCTATGGTTGAACAGCAACACATATTTTAGTAGCTCAAAAAAATCTTATAAAATTACAGTGGATTACTAATATCAAGAATAGCTTGACATAAAATTTTTACTGCATTTGGATAATTAGAACTTACTATACAAAAATAACAAACTATGGCCTCGAATAGATATTTAAAATACTTTACATTATGAAAAGTATCAAACAACAGATTTAGGAATTTTTCTACTATCTACTACCTAAACAATCACTATGGAAAAATTATCACTTGCATGTTTTATTCAAATTTATTTAAATAACAAAAATAACAAATATTGGTAATAAAAAGCATTTGAACTGCAACTACAAATTTTTATACAGAACACCCAAGATATAAAATTTTCCTAGAAAGTACATGACACAAAAAAATTAATAAATTTGGAATCATATTTTTCTGACTTTTCTAGGATTTATTAAGTATTTACCAAGAAAATAGCCATTTCACTATTTAATTATAAACTCTACAGAAAAGTACATCAAAGTTGACATGCAACAATTTTATATCATAGATCTGGTCCCAAAGAGTCCATAGAAATTTGTTTCATCAAATTTGGAGCTAAAATGAGCAAGTTACAATTTTTCTAAAGCATTTATACATTTTCTGAAAAATCAATTTCAAAAATCCTTTTTAACTCCAGCCGCTGAACTGCTAGGCGCACCCGGCGATCTACACACGCGCGCACACACAGAGACAGACAGGCGGGCCCGCGGGTCAACCGGGCCCCACGCGTCATCCGCTCCGAGTCAAGGAGGGCGCTGACCGCGCGGATCTCGACGACGGCGAGGTCGCCGGCGACGAGGTCACCACCGTCGTGATCCCCAAGGCGAGACGGTCCCGTTGAGACCATTGGCATGACCGGAGGAGCTCGAAATCGAGCTTGCCACCGGCCATGGCGGCTCAGCGGCGCTGCTCACCGGCGGGAGCACCTCTCCGGCCATGGGGCGGCACGGGAGACGGTGTCCGAGCACCGGGAGGAGGAGGCGAACAAGATGCTTGCGCGAGTGAGGGAAAAGAAGAGGCGTAGGTGGGGTTTCCACGGAGCGGAGAACCACGGTGAGCTCGGCCGGAACTCCGGCGAGCGATTGGCGTGGCTGTGGGGCTTACCGCGGGAGATGGAGGTGAGCACGGGTTGCGCCAGAGAGAGAGGAAGCTCGGGGCGAGATGGAGAGGTCTGCGGTGGACGGAGCTCGTCGGAACGCGCGCGTCCGGCGAGTGCGTGCGGTGGCGGAGGCGGAAAGCGGCAGCCGCGCGCGGTGAACAAGGAGGCAGAGCGGAGAGGAAGAGTAGCGAGGCGCTGCGGTGGGGGGTTAAGGAGTGGGCGCTCGCGCTGGTGGGGGCGACCGAGCGCCACCCGGCCTGCTGTGGCCGGCATGCGGCCGCCACGCGGCGCGCTTGCTCTGCCGGAGCGCCAGCGCGCGCGGGCGCGGGCGGGACGGAGGAAGGAGAAGGCCGGCTGGGCCTGGGCCGAGGCGGGGCAGCGCGGGCGCGCGCGCGCGGTGATGCGGGCCGGCTCTGGCTCTGGGCCGAATCGGTGGCGGCGGCCCGCGAGGGAAAAATGAAATTTTTGATTTTTGATTTTCAAATTTAAATGTATTTCAAACTTCAAACCCAATTTTGAACAAGAAGAAAGCATTTTATGGATTTGGCCCAAAAATAAAAGTTGCTCAAAATTGAATTCTCTACAACTTTGATTAAGGGGCCATTTCAAAATTCTTAATAGATTTTAAATGACAAAATAAAAGCTAAATTAGGGAATAGTTTTGAATATTTTTCATAATTATTTTTGAACAAGTTTTTGACAAAATTTGAGCTCCAAAATTTGAACTAAGGTTCCAAGTGATGTAAGAATTATGGTTGCAAGACTTTTGATATAATGTGATTATCATATTATTATAGTCCATTAAATATAGCATGTTTAAGCTTTTATTTTAATCGAATTATACCATTATCATACATGATTATAAGGATATGAATGCTATGCAATATGATTGCCATGCAAAAATGCATTGCGTAACACCGGAGTGTTACAGCCCTCCCCCCTTATAAAAATCTCGTCCCGAGATTTGGGTTACGAACCATTTATTATAAAAATCTTCATAGGCGTTCTTTAAGTATTCACCCGTTTCCCAAGATGCATCCCCTTCATCGTGATGACTCCATTGTATCTTATACGTTTTCACCACACTGTTTCGAGTAGCCCTTTCCTTGGTATCCAATACCCGAACTGGCTGCTCACGATACACCAAATCTGACTTAATTTTTATGCCTCGAGGTTCAATCCGTTCCTCTGGAACGCGCAAACATTTCTTGAGATGTGATACATGAAAAACTGGGAATATAGCACCCATTGACTCCGGTAACTCCAATTTGTAAGCCACAGGACCCTTCCGTTCCAGGATTTTGTAAGGTCCCACAAATCTGGCGGCCAGCTTTCTGCGCACACCAAACCTTTTCTTTTTCATTGGCGTAACTTTTAGATAGACATAGTCACCAACTTCGAACACAAGCGGTCTCCTTCTCTTATCTGCATAGCTTTTCTAACGTGACTGGGCTGCTCTCATATTCTGCTGGATGATATGAACTTTCCTTTCGGCTTCCTCTACGAAGTCAATACCATAATACCTTCTTTCTCCGGGCTCAATCCAGTTTAACGGTGTTCTACACTTTCGGCCATACAGAGCCTCAAAAGGTGCCATCTTGATACTCTCTTGATAGCTGTTATTGTATGAGAACTCTGCTAATGGTAACCATGACTCCCATGAACCTCTGGAAGACAACACACAAGCTCTTAACATATCTTCTAGAACAGCATTAACTCTCTCAGTCTGACCATCTGTTTGAGGATGATAAGCAGTGCTACGAATCAGACTAGTCCCCAAACCTTTGTGCAAGTGCTCCCAAAAGTGAGCAGTGAACTGTGACCCTCTGTCAGACACTATAGTCTTTGGTATGCCATGCAATCTCACAATCTCTGCAATATACTTCTCAGCATATTGAGGTGGTCTATATTCTGTTTTGACAGGCAAAAAGTGAGCTGTCTTAGTAAGACGATCTACAATTACCCAAATAGAATCGTGACCTTTTTGAGTAGTGGGTAGACCCGTGATAAAATCCATACTTATATCATCCCACTTCCAACTCGGTACTGACAAAGGTTGTAGCATTCCGGCAGGCTTCATGTGAATTGCTTTTACTCTACAACATGTGTCACATCTGGCTACATACGCTGCAATTTCCTTCTTCATCTTGGTCCACCAATAACGAGGTCTTAGTTCTTGATACATTTTACTGCTGCCAGGATGAATAGACAACTTAGAGAGATGAGCTTCATCCAAAATTTTATTCTTAAGCTCTCTATCCTTTGGAACAACAAGACGGTTGTCGAACCACAACACATCCTGCTCATCCACCCTGAAGTGTTTCGAGGGTTCTTCTTGAATCTTCTTTTTGATGTGGAATATCCCCTTGTCTGCTTTCTGACCTTCTATAATCTTACTCTCCAAGGAACAACTGACCTGAATACTTTGTAGCACGGCAGGGTGCATTAGATCGAAACCATCTTCAAGCAAGGGTTGCACATTCAGACAATGTGACTTTCTGCTTAAAGCATCAGCTACCACATTGGCCTTCCCAGGGTGATACTGTACATTCAAGTTGTAGTCTTTGATCAGCTCTAACCATCTCCGCTGTCTCATGTTCAATTCTGGTTGGGTGAAAATGTACTTGAGACTCTTATGATCGGTGAAAATGTTGCACACGTTACCCAGTAGATAGTGTCTCCAAATCTTTAAGGCATGCACTACAGCGGCAAGCTCAAGATCATGTGTCGGATAATTGATTTCATGTTTTCTCAACTGTCGGGAGGCATAAGCAATGACTCTTCCTTCTTGCATTAGCACACACCCTAGTCCTGTTTTTGATGCGTCACAGAACACATCAAAAGGTTTCTCGATGTCGGGTTGTGCAAGAACTGGAGCAGTGGTCAACAGTTTCCGCAAGGTATGGAAAGCTGTCTCACACTCCTCTGTCCACGCAAACTTGTGATCTTTCTGTAACAGACTTGTCATAGGCTTGGCAATCTTCGAGAAGTCTGGGATAAAGCGGCGATAGTAACCAGCTAACCCTAGGAAACTCCTGACTTCTGACACTGTTGTTGGAGTCTTCCAATCCATAACCTCTTGCACTTTACTCGGATCTACAGAAACTCCATTCTCAGATAGAATATGACCGAGGAAAGGAACTTTCTTCAACCAAAATTCACATTTGCTGAACTTAGCATATAACTTATGATCTCTCAACCTGGTCAAGACAATTCTCAGATGCTCTTCATGCTCTTTCTCGTTTTCAGAGTATACTAGAATGTCATCAATGAAGACAACTACAAACTTGTCCAACTCTGGCATGAAAACCGTATTCATCAGATACATAAAATATGCAGGAGCATTTGTTAGTCCAAATGACATAACAAGATACTCGTACAACCCGTATCTGGTAGAAAAGGCGGTTTTCGGAACATCTTGAGGTCTAATCTTTATCTGATGATACCCAGACCTTAAGTCTATCTTGGAGAACACTCTGGCTTTAGCTAACTGATCAAACAGAACATCAATATGAGGCAAGGGATATTTATTCTTGATGGTTACAGCGTTAAGAGGTCGGTAATCCACACACATCCTGAGAGTGCCCTCTTTCTTTTTCTTTACAAACAAGGCAGGACATCCCCATTCAGACTTACTTGGGCGAATAAACCCCTTTTTTTAATAACTCTTCCAACTGTTTCTTCAACTCAGCTAACTCATCCGGAGGCATCCGATAGGGTCTCCTCGAAATTGGAGCTGTCCCAGGGATCAACTCGATCCCAAACTCAACATCTCTATCTGGAGGAAGGCCAGGCAACTCGTCTGGAAACACATCCGGGAACTCACATACTACTGGGATCTGATGGATAGGAGTAACTTCCATGGCACAGGTCACACTCACAAGATCTGTTCTTTTAGGCAATGGTACCTGAAAAGTACCCTCTGCCTGGGGATCTTTAAGGGTAAGCATCCGACTGCTTGTATCTATGACTGCTTCCCAGTCTTTCATCCAGTTCATTCCTATTATTACATCCAGAACTAGTCCAGGCATAACTACCAAGTTCACTCGAAACTTCCGACTACCTAACTCAAGGGTTGCCCCTCTAACCATCTTATTGGTTAACACATCAGCTCCTGCTGAACTTATGCGATAACCATAACTCAAATCTGTGCATAGTTGTTCATGCTTCCGTGCAAATGCTTGACTCATAAAAGAATGCGAAGATCCAGAATCAAAAAGAACAACTGCAGGGTGATGGTTCACAAGAAACTTACCAGCAGTTACAGGCTCTCCCTCAGGAACCTCATCAATGGTGGTGTGGTGCACACGAGCATTGTAAGTCTGTTGCTTCTTTTTAGGCGGATAAGGGCAGAACTTGGAAAAGTGGCCTGGCTGACCACAGTTATAGCAGGGCCCTTTCACTGTACCAGCAGACCCTATAGCTCCCTTGGAGTTGCTCTGTTCTGCAGCTGCGTTGGTCTTTGTTGGCGGCACTGCGATCTTGTACGGTTTCTGTGGCCCCTTGTAGTTCTGGGTTTTATGCTGCGGCGGCCTGAACCTCGCACCAGGTGCGGACGGACGATAAGATGAACGATTGGCAGGGACAACTCTGGACTGGGATGGTCCTGACTCGAACACTCTCTTGCGATTTTTGGATGCGGTGTAAGCATTATTGTTCTTCTCTTGCTTCAAACAGTCACTGATAAAGTCGTTGAATCTGTTGCGGGTATTGGTACCCACATGCTTCATCATCTTCGGACTCAACCCTCTCTTGAAACTAGCAATCTTCTTTGCATCTGTGTCCACCATGTCTGGAGCATAGCGACACAAATTATTAAAGGCATGCAGATACTGTGTCACCGTCTTGGTACCCTGATTCAAGGCTAAGAACTCTCCAAGCTTCATCTCAACCAACCCTGGGGGAATATAAACTCCCTTAAAAGCTTCAGTGAAATCCCTCCAAGAGATCTGGGCATTAGGAGGAAAAGTACTGCGGTGATGCTTCCACCACATTCCTGCTGGTCCTTGTAACTGATGTGCAGCATACTCTACTTTCAGAACTTCTGTCATCCTTAACACACGGAACTTATCTTCCATAGTGTTAATCCATTCTTCGGCATCAAGTGGCTCTGCTGCTTCTTTGAAAATAGGTGGCCTAGTATCCATGAAATCCTTGAAACTGCTGTACTTGTTCACTCCATGGCCACCACCTTGGTTATTTCCCCTTTGAACATTTTCCGCGATGGTACGCAGAAAGTCTTCCATATTCCTCTGTGATTGTTCAGTACTGCGTTGACTTCCAAGAAACTGTGTGAAGAACATTTCTGCGGTAAGCGGCGGAGGAGGGGGCAAATGTGGTTCTGGACGTGGTTCCTGGTGGTTGACATTGTTGGCACCACTTCCACCAGCTCCTGCACCATTGCCACCAGTCTCAGCGGCTTCATACGTAGCACGACGAGTGTTGGCCATCTGCATATTTCAGCAACAAGCACAATTGAGTGAAGTTGTAAAATTATGTCCGAATGAACAATTATGCCATACTGAATTCATTGGAGAGAACAAGTCATACAAGAAAACAGAGGCGCAATAATTTCATTCCAATTAAACAACAGCACCAATTAAGTTACTTCAAATGCAACATCGCGTTCCATACAACCACGTTGCCAGCATACACACACTGGACTTTTATGCGTTCGGGTATCGCATACACAACCAAACTCCAAAGATTGTCAGTCTCAAGGTCGAACAGGATACATCATGATACATGGGAACCAAAAGAAGGCCATCGCGTCAAGCCTAGCTACTAACGTAGGACACTATTCTACTCCTCGGGGCCATCGTCGATGTCGGAGGCGTCACCATCGCTACCTTCAGCAGCGGCGTCGTCGTCGAGGTCCATCTGAGCGGCGTTCGGAGGAGCATACGGGCCCATCCCGTTGTAGAGGGCATGGAACTCTTCATGCAAGTTGGCATTGTACTCTTCTAGCTCCTCGACCCTCTGCCTCAGAAGGTCCCTCTCGTTCCAGGCTTCATTCCTTTCTTGTACTAGCTGCTCCAACAGGCGATCTGCATTCCTGTTGGCCTGAGTCAGCCTCTGTACCTGCTGCATTAAACTCTCGCCTCTCTCGAGAGCTCGGTCCCGCTGCAAGCTCATGTCAGCTAACTGCTCCTGCAAGCTAGCTATGGCACGTGCTTGCTTTTTCTTCTGTTTTCTTGCTTCAAGCCGATCATCACCACGTAGGCCAGTCAAGGTCCAATAGGTATTCTCCAGACCTTGGTATGCTCTGATGGCTGCATACATGGCACTCATGGTGTGGTTGTCACTAGCCCGTCCTTCACTGGGGCCTCTAACCAGGGCACTTCCTTGCGGCTGTACCCAAACGGCATCGCGAGGATCATCTCTCGGGAAGGTACCGGCCAAAGCTGCTGCTAACTCATTGGGAAATCTGCTCATGATGTCTCGGATGATGCGAAAAGCTGCGCCCTCTGCACCCTCGACTGGAGTGCGTCCTTCGAACTCCAAATGACAACCATCCCATTCTGGCGCATCACCAAGAGCAGGGACGGTGATCTCTACCACAGCAAGTCCATCTTCAGCTAGCTGGCTCTCGCTCCAAGAGTAAACTGGCTCTTGTCCCTCCGGGTACCCCACATCATGGAGCACTCTCCAAAGCAAGGTGGGCATGCCAAACTCGCTTAGAAAAGTGTCCGTGTTACGGTGCTCCCACGGGGCTAGCTGACGACGGGGTGCTCTTCCTCCAGTGGACTTGCGGGCAGTCTGCTTCGTGCGGGCCATCTGTAGCACAAGTTTTAATTACCCGGTGAGAACATATTTTAGTTGAGGTCACTTTTATCAAAATGGGATAATCCTTTTATAAGGGGAGGAATGCATGCCATGAATGGAATGCACAAACAATATGATGCATGCACGAGTCTTACGTTCTCACAAACTTATGAAATAAAAGCATCTAACGGTGAATTCGGTGGCATACAACGATCTCTCATATACGTAACTAATTCGGTCTACACGATACGCTGTTATGTACCTGCAGAAAACTCATTTCAGCCCATTCCCCATGAATGCATGAAAGCAGTAAATCTACCTACACGCTTTACACGAATCCCCGGATGCGTGTACAACGGTAGTGACTACCCACACACATCGTCCTATTGACGGCATCGCCTCAACGGACGGAACACCCACACATGCGACACTTTTATAAAAACATGTGTAAAACATGTAATTATCCAAGTATCATATAAGCACTTTTCCCTAGATCGGCGGTGCATCCGATCATGCTCTCACAACTCACACTTACCGAAGCGTAGAGGTAACTGATCCATACATTACCACTCAATTAAGTGGCACTCATACAATAGCACGCCGTATGAGCAACGAAAAAGAAATATGGTGCAAGAACCCCAAGTTAGTACTTAAATAGCCACCTAGAGTCCTTAACTGGGCATACAGGATATGACCACTGGCACACTTTTTAGTTTCAAAATCACACTTTTTAAGCAGGGTTTTGGTTTAAATACACTTATAAACAGTAATTACGCTAAACCATGCTCCGATACCAGCTGTAACAGAACCGCCCAATTATACGAGATTAAGTAAGAAAATCATCCAACGGACGGACAATTTACCAAACTTAAGCCCGTATAACCCGGTAGTCCGTGAAATCTCGACGGATTTCAAACCATTTCGCATCACAGCCAAGATCGTAATGAGTTCAGCGATTACCTTCATAAGTTACACAGTAGTTTGCGGCACAAAATACATCGGAGTTTAAACATAGTTATTACAAACCAGTTTCGAATAAAGTAGCGGAAGCATTAGTTCAAAGCGCACACACACACGCACAACTTTCCAAAATAAAGTGCCAGCTCGCGATCATCTCCCACAAAAGCATCAGGCGAGGAGTAGTGAGTGACCATTGCCCATGGTCCTAGGCTTCGCCCATCGCAGGGTAGAGACAGTTGATACAATAACCATAGTACATCTGTCCATCTGCAACAAGTGGGAACAAAGCCCTGAGTACGAGAAGGTACTCAGCTAGACTTACCCGACAGAACCAAAACAACACGACTCCAAGGATCATGATAGGCATTTTGGTGGGGTAGCTGACTCATTTGCCAGAAAAGCATTTTTAGCTGAGCAAATCATTTACAAAAGCATGTCATGTTTTAATTCTTTATTCTCCTGTCAACTATGTTTGCACTTTATGCTAAAGTA